>OW026325.1:7228382-7588382 GCA_932273695.1 Apotomis betuletana
AGCCGGGACCACCCGCAGCCGTCAACTAATAAAGACATCAAGGCATAATTGCGATGCTATCGCCGTTTTAATTGGCGGCCATGTTGTATTTGCGGACGATGACTGTATTCAGGCATAAAATTCTGTACCTATTCAAGCTTTTCTGAAACAACTAGTTGTGCCCCGTGGAACCCGCTATCCCACGGGAACACTACATTTCTTCGGGATAAAAAGTAGTCTATGTGTTAATCCAGGGTGTCAGCTACCTGCATACCAGATTTTATCAAAATTAGTCCAGCCGTTTAAGCGTGAAGAAGTAACAAACGCACTATAAACTTTCGCCTTTATAATATAACGGTGATTTTTGCTTTTTGATCGTACACAATTGTCACACACAAAACGCGTTCATAAAAGTTTTTAAATAAATACCTCGACGTTTTGGACATGATGTTACTCTTATATTTGCTATTTTAGTTTTAATGGACAGGCAGCATATATTACAATTTTATAATAACATAGGAAACGGAAACTAATAAGTTCTGTTGTATTTATTCTAGATGTTAAAAACGCAAAAATGCTTTTGCCTAGAGTTAATTTTGCTATAAAACATAACCCTCTAATAATTCAAGTGAGGCAGCTAGTTTATCAATAAATCGTGTGTTGCCACAAGAAATAATTCAAAACCACGGCTTCCGAACGTTTGATCGTGCCGCTGGCAACATAAACCCCAACCTAAATAAACATAACCTTTAATTGCCTTTAACGATTTATTATATTCTAATTAATTAACTGTTAAACTTAAACAAACATAAACTCTACTGAAACACAATAAAGTCCTATATCGGTTTATGATTAAATAATAAAAAGAACGCAAACAGCACCAAACTGAAGTATTTCTTAATTAAAAAAGTTAAAGTTCAAAATTCGTCTTCGATTTTTGAATTTCGAACGAAATTTCGAATTTTCGAACGGGACGCTTCCATCTATCGTCAGTTAAATCTGCGAAAAAAATTGGACTTAACAATGAAGTCATTAAGATTGACGTTTGCTTGAACCTCGTTCCAGGTTCTTTATCAGCTAAGTAGTAATAATGGGTTGGTTATTGGAGGCAAATGTCTTCATTAAACATCGTCGTTGGTGGTACATGTCCGGTTTTGTAAGGAGGTTACACCGTCCCGTCCCGCCAGACGTTTGAGGAATTTTATTAGAATTTTAATTATTAACGAATCCGACATAGACATAAAATTCTCTATGGTTCAGCGTTTCTTTTGGTGTGTTGGCACTTTTGGTTTTCGCGTGCATTTAAGCGCGCAAGAAAAGAAATATAGAAAAAAATTGGGCAAGTGCGAGCCTGACTCGCGCATGAAGGGTTCCGTACCTATACATATATATAATCTATAACAAGTTTGTTGTATGGGAGCCCCCCTTAAATATTAATTTTATTTTATTTTTAGTATTTGTTGTTATAGCGGCAATAGAAATACATCATCTGTGAAAATTTCAACTGTCTAGCTATCACCGTTATTGAGATACAGCCTGGTGACAGACGGACGGACGGACGGACGGACGGACGGACGGACGGACGGACGGACGGACGGACAGCGAAGTCTCAGTAATAGGGTCCCGTTTTTACCCTTTGGGTACGGAACCCTAAAAAGTGGCTGGCGCAGTTTGTAGTGTAGCTGCCTACTGAGCCGACGGTGTTGGGTTCGAATCCCGGCCGGGGCTAATATTTGTGTAATGAACGCGAATATTTGTTTCTGGGTCATGGATGTTATCTAGCTTCTAGTACCCATATAGTATAAGCATCGCTTAGTTTGGGACTTGGTCGATTTATCTAAGATTATCTCTTAATATTTTATTTAAAATTAAAGCTTAATCAATTGGCGCCTACATTTAAATAAGATAGTGCGTATTTGTCCTTTTACTCACGCGATTTTTTTTTGCCTTTGTTTCATCACTCCAATTACAATTATTTGTGTCTTCGAAAAAATACCAAGTGTTAATTTAATTATACTTCGTTTAATTACAGTTCTTTTTTCAACACCAGCCAGCGACAACACTTGTCATCCATAATTCACCATAAAGGTCAAAAATAATTGTCACTGACTCAATAATTGACATTTCCTTTGTGAAACGAGGTAGCAAAGACAAGTTTTTTACTTTTTTAATGGAATGCTTGGGCGCGAAAATTATAGGTTGTTTTTTTAATTAAAAATACGATTGGCGCGTCAAATTATTGGGTATTGGGATTGAAAAAAGTAGGTTTATTATAGTTTTTGTCGATAATTCGATTTAACGCGATGTGTGAGTTTTATAAGTTTTCTCATGACCTACATAATCATTTAAGATTACATTATTTGTTTGTTAAGTGGATACGAAAATTCGTATAATTATTGTTGTTCTAATTATATAAAATGCTGGTAGAGCTGTTATTTTTCTATAATGATATAACAATCAGAAATTCTAAAGCAAATATATACAAAAAATCTTCTATTAATAAAATCGCCTATTGTTTACCTCTATTATAGTGCTAAGTGTTATCCGTATTTGTGTCTTTCTTGTTGAGGTGTGCTATTCTTTATTAAATTATTGCTTTGCTAATCCGCTATATAATTTTGTGTTAGTTAATTTGTGCTAACCCGTTGTACTTATTTGTGTATTTTTTCATTCTATTCTATATCTTTCTATCTTAATATTATATTCTATTCGTTCTGTTAAGTACCTTTTTTAGGAGAGCTAGTTTTGCAAATTATTCTCATTTCTAGTTTTTTTTGGTTTTTAGTAACATAAATGCTTAAATTAGAACTACCTAGGTATGTTTTTCATAATAAAAGCCAAAATGTTAAAATTTTACATATTTTTTTAATTTACTTCATATGATTTAATTTTACGACATATAGTTATTAGGTGTTACATACGTATGCCATTTATCTAACAGTATCTCCTACATATAAATTCGTGTGACTTTACAAGTAAAGGAAATCCATTAGTTTTCTTTATCTCAATTTTATACGAAAAACCAGTTTTAGAAATAGCGAAATTCAAACCAGTTACATTAAATATGTTAATATTAATTTGGACATGAATAAATAACCAAGTGTTATGTTTAATGGCTCTATCATACCGCCTTGTTTATTTAAAATGGCATAGACAAGATCTTTGTGTTTTAATTGTGAATATAATTAAAATGTTTGATCCGCCATGACTGTTGTCAAGAGGTACAATTTTAAACATTTTTATTTTCTTTTTTATTATTTTGTTTATTAATATGGGCTTGTGCACAAATCACGTGAGGTTTTTTCGGCCACTTTTTGACCCCCCCCTCCCCCCTGGTGATATTTGGTGAGGGTCTTTGCTAACCCCCCCCCTCCCCCCCACTACCTCACGTGTATTTTTTTTCCGCCAAAATTTCGAAGAATAGACTCGCTATTTTGAAGCATTTAACAAGTGAAGATTTATTTTTTTAACAAAACCGAGAAAAAATATCGATTTTTTCTTAGTTCGTTCACTATAGAAAATACACGTGAGGTCTCCTTATACCCCCCCTCCCCCCACGTGATATTTCGTGATTTTTTCGTGACCCCCCCCTCCCCCTATTGAACCTCACGTGATTTGTGCACAAGCCCTATGCAATCGGTCTGTATGTGACCATTAGCAGTATTTTTTTGTTTTATGGCGCGTGAGACAGGCCCATCGAATGACGAGATACCTTATAATGCTTATTATTTAGGTATTCAAAGTTGTGTAGTCATATTTTAATTTAACGGATAATTAGCGTAGGTATGTAGTTTAGGTACCTATTTAGTGAAAAAATCAAGATCTAATGAAATGTAATATGTATCAACGAATAGTACCAGATAAAAGAGTAGAAATTATAAAGTAGCAATATTGTAGTGTCATCCCTCTCTAATCGATCTAAGAAAAAAGGAACGACACTACAGTATTTCCACTTTTTAATTTCTACACTCCCTTGTCGGGATGTCCGATGTAGATTGTAGAAGTTACCGAAAAAAAAGCGAAAATGAATGATCCATAATAAGCATAATGACTTTTTTATTGCATAATAATGTTTCTCCTTACTACCCATAATTGCCGTGTTATTATATAGGTATATTGAAACATATTTAATTTTTTTGCGCTGTTAACGAGACCCTAGATAAAATAAACGTATAAAAAAGAGAGAAAATATCAATTAAGGTTCTCTTTTTTTAGGAAGAGATCCTAAAAAAAGAGAACCTTAATTGATATTTTCTTCGGTTTCCGCGACTGTCACACATTTAAATAAAACAATTTAAACGGATTATACCGCGTATATTAATTATCTTAGCCTCCCTGACGTTCGGTAACTTTACAGTTACCGTTGTCAAAGGTTGACTGAAACAAAAAAATACAATTTTTCTGTAACGTCAGGGAGGCTCAAATAATTATACGCGGTATAGTATTTAAATTGTTGAGAAGCGTAATAAAAATAGTACCACCGCATTATATACTACCTAATATGCCTTCAATGTCAACATAGTAAAATACCTAAACGAATTTAGCGACTTAATTATTATAAGCCCAGCTTTAGGTAATAGACATGTAAATATTTGTCGCTTAACCTAATTAATTTAGGCAAAACCGTTATACAAATTCCCGTCATTCCATAGGTAATTAACTGACTTATTAAGCGAATTAAAAGTTTATCGAGATCTACAGAACATTTTTATTTATTGAATTTAGGGTCCATAATAAATAAGAATTTCATTTACATGACATGACCTTGACAAAACTAGTATGTTTAAGGTCTGTCAAAGAAAAATTATTCAAAATAAAATGTGTTGTATACGTTAACAAATTTATGAGTTAATTACAAATAATATCTTGTTAAAAAAAATGGTATTATGACTTTTTAACAAAAAACTGACTTCTGATGGGTCAAACAAAAACCGTAAAATTACGGGAAAATATACCTACAAGTGTTGTTTATTATTAATTACTTTAAGATTCTGGCAAATATTTATAGTTTATTTTGTGTAATTGTTTTCTTTGTCAAAATTGTTCTAATTGTGTTCTTCTCTTTTGTTTTAGGACGAAGTAAGTACGGGACCTCACGGCTGCCACGTGAGAACAAACCATTTATCTTTTAAGTTTTTGAAAAAAAAAAAAAATTAGCGCTTTTTTAAATATTAACAGTATTAAGCATCAATTTTAGGCCATCATCATCAGCGTAATGAAAGCTGCAGCCAGGCATACCATGATTATATTTGAAAAAAAAAAGAGATGACGCGCTCATTTTCCAAAATATTTTGACACAAACATTAATAATGTCAAACCTATGACAGCCCATGCGTGAACCTCTCACCCTGTCACCACAAAAACGACACTAAAAAACGAATTAAAAGACTAAATGGGACCTCAAAAAATATCTATGGCTGATTAGAAAAAATACGTGGCCAATGACCTTAGTCGATCCATCATAAAGTATTTAAAAAAGTTGGGGCAAAAAAGTGTCATTCGTTAAAGGTTCGTAGCCTCAATAGACAAATTTAAAAAAATAACGTCAATCACTTTGGTTTCGGTTTACGTCAAAATAGACGAGTTACTTACAATATAAGATTATATAAGAATTTAGATCGTCGTTGTTGGTTAGTCATTGGAAAAATAAAATTATTTAAGTCAGTGCGTTCAATGGGTGTAACGCTTTTAAAAACTAAACGTAGTTTCGCTTTACTTTCGCTTACAAAAATTATATTATTTTAGTTAAGTGATTAATTATTTATGAAAGTAATATTTATATAAGGATAATTATTCATTTAATTCTTTAACTTATTTTAGTCTAAAAAGTTGACAGTTTCATTAAAATTGTGTGCTTACTAATTATACTTGGATTTTTTACTTTTACTACGAACAATGACGTTTAACTTGATTGAACTTGAACAAAGTAATTTTGCGCGTTTTGTGTATGCCTGAAAAGTTTTCAAATATGGCAACCGATGATAAATGATAATATTATTGCCTGAATTTATAATTTATGTGCTACGTTAGAAAAATCCAGGTATAATTAGATTAAAGGTAGTTGGAATAAATGCACCAGCGCAGCGGGGCACCTACCAATAGGCTAGGTAGAATTTTTGACCATGAATTTATTTTTCGAAAATCCATGCTGTTAGGAAAGAAACTTCAATCTGCAGGTCATTCATTATTCTTTATCATTTTTATCGAAATGTCTTTTTTTTTAATTGACTATTTGACAGTGCTCAATAATAGTGGCTGTGGGAATTTTTGCCTTCGAAACTTAATAAAAAAAACTAGTCGATGGTTATCACTAGTCAAGGTTAACATTTATGTAAACGGTACATAAATGTAAACGTATATTATTATTCTCAAATTATTTTTTTGTAATTTGCACTTGTTTTTTTTTCTTTCTGTAAAATATGTATCACGTGTTGGATTAGTCTGCAAGCGATATGTATATTTCAATTAATAAATAATTTAAATAATCTACGATTATCAACAATATATTTTTTTTAAATAAGTTTCGACGGCGAAGATCCCTACAGCCACTATTATTGAGAACTGTCAAATTGTCAATTAAAAAAAAAAACGGAAAAACTGGTCAAGAAAAAATCATGACCAGTGATCCTTACAGCAAGGACTATCGAAATAAAATTTAATTTAATGGTCTTCCAAAAATTGTACCTAGCCTTTTGCGAAATATCGAATAGTACTGATGTCATACTTCTGATGTCATAAATTAAACTACCATTTGCCAACTAACTAAAATAACTGCAACCACGCAACTGTAGTTAGTTGGCAAAAGTAGGTGCGACTTACATCTTATGGTGCGAATAGGACATTAATATTTTCTTCCAGGCAACACCACATCGCCATGGCAACCCAGCAGGCAGTCGGTGAAATATTTTGACCAATTTTAACTGTCGATTCGTGTGACACACACACTGAATTGGTTAAGATATTGCATCGTCCGCTTGCACGGGAATATCATCGAGGGACGCCATTTTTTTTACCTTTTTTTATTTTGTGTGTTTTTACAAGTGCAAAGATCAAAACAGTGACAAAAAAAATAACCACTATCTTGTGTCATGGCGCGACACGCTTTGTACTAAGTAAGGAATGCAAACCGGTAAATTTTTGTATGAAAATTACTGGATCACCGGTAAATTACCGGTAATTTCTATAGAAACATTTACCGGTTTCATTCCTTAGTACTAAGTATGTAAACAATTGCACATAATAACAATATTGTCAAAAACTCAAAAACAATACATATGTATAAGGGCGAACTTATCCCTATAAGGGATTTCTTCCAGTTAACCTGTGAGCAAATAAGAGAGAAAACTACGTTATTGAATCCAGTCCACAAATCGTTTTTTTACTGTTCCGTTGTTGATCTTTGCACTTTTTGCATTTTAACGATATTACGAAAATCGTGGTAGTTGGGGAATCAACGGGTATTGTTTGAATTATAAACTGCTGGTTTGAGATAAAAGGTTAAAAGGTTATGCAGCTTGTGGCCACAGTTTATAATGCAGAAAATACTCATTGAATACCATGGTTTGTTGGAACAAAGCGAAGTGAATTCGTCCTCAAAAAGGGATTCCTACTATAAATATTATCATGATTTTCGTATCAGGATCGATTGCAAAAAAATTGTACATAGTTAACGGCTTTAATTAAAACAAAACTTAATTGATTCCTTTTTGTGACGAAAGTTACCCATACATTTTGCATGACTAACTTTCGTCACACAAAGGAAGCGATCGTGATTTTTTGTTAAGTAAGCTTTTAACTATGTGATTTTCTTTTGCAATCTACCCATCAATCGTTTAATTTATGTGTGTGTTTTGTTTGTGCTCATTTTCATTGCTACTTTAATGAACTTAAGGCGTTTAGTATGATGTTGCATATAGAAAAAATGCGATAAAGACATTGAGTGGTTTCATAATATCTCAGAATAATTAAGAAAACGTAAAAATATATATTGCAAGCACAGTACATAAGTAGGTACAAATCGCCTTACTAAGTCATGATTAGGGCTTTTAATTCCGTTATTTTTTTGGTTTGAGCAATCCCGGCATCCCGCGATTCCCCATCCAAAAGATCACGGGATTGGAAGCCTTAGTCAAGATGAGTCGCATCAATTCAACAACTACAACCAGTTGTGCAAACATTTTGGAGAATCAAATTTTTGACTGACACAAATTTGACATCAATTTTTAAACTGTCGTAAAATTTTACCAGTAAATAATGGCTTCTCTGTTTTAATTTTAGGTTTACGTTAGAACGTTCAGATTCGCAACTGACCTAATAAACATAAACTCGATTTCTTTCTAACACCAGGGATATTTTTATTTTTAGTAACGCCGGAGACAGTAAAAGTTTCGGTCTAAAAGCTAAATCACCTTACTATAATTGTTTCTGTTTTTCAGTTATTATTTACAGCATAAAATTATATAATAGTCACTGGGTATTCATTTTCATTTATTATGTAATATTTGACATAATCATAATTTCCATTAAACAGAATTCGATTTATTTATGAAACTGTTGTTTTTAGCTTATTTTTTATTTTATGTTATTATGTATGATTTTCATGGGTCAGAATTCGATTTATTTCCGAAACTGTTATTTTTTAACAAGGATCGTTACCGGAATTCATTAAAATCGAAATACATTTTCAATATCGCGTTTTTAATTTCAAATGCTATTTAATATACCTAATTTACGTAACTAGTATTGATATAGAAATTAGCCCAGTTAAATGTAATATGTGTAATAATAAGCAAAAGCAAAATTGAATACCGGTATTTTGTATGGAGCCGAAGCCTAGTACCGGTATTTTATGCTTGTTGGAATTGTTATTTTAAAAATAAACTTAGGTAGGTTTTAATACATGGGATTTTCAAAAATCGTATAGTTTATGATGGTTCATTATGGTTTATATGGCAACCTTTATCTATATTATGAGTATGCGTGTAAAAATACTTTTTTATAATTACGACTAACAAAGGTAATGCGCGGTGCAAATTTGTGTTATATGAATGTTGTGCTGCTTTTTTTAATGTGTGGTTTGTTAAGTAATGTTTTCTATGACTTATACTATCGAAGACACCGATAACTGTACATTTGTAAACCAATATAAACCTTAGTATCTATAGGTGCATAGTTAACTGTGTCTTCGTTTTTACATGCAACAAATTTGTAAAAATGTAACCAGTATGCAACGGGTATCATATATAATTATAAGAATAGAATCTAAGATTACCATTTTTTTATTATTATGACGTAAATACCTACAAATTGTAATGTATTTTCACCCTATTGCATATTCTCTTATTGTTTTATTGTGCTGCTTCCTTTATTTGTAAAGTTTATGTTTTGCATGTATATGTGTGTGTTTTTAATGAAACTGTCAACTTTTCAGCATTGAATCATAACGATTTACCTTATGTCAAGTAAAAAGAGCGGCGTCAAACACATTGCGCAGTATAAATGAGTACTTGAAATGAAGTGTTGAGGATATCAATTTTTTAATATGGAAAATGTCTTACCAATTTTGGTAACTTAAAGTATGGTATATCCACATATTTAACTAAAAAATCCAGGAAATATTGTTAAGTATTATGCTGTTAACAGCAATAGTCCTTTTCAAGGAAGTAACTGTTGAGATACAATACCTAGTCTCTATTCAAGACTCATATTAACTTATAGGGGAGACCGAGGGGTTTTGAAACAGACCGAGGGGTTTTGAAACAGACTGAGGGGTTTTGAATATATACCACGTTTGATGATCAGAACAGGTTTTCTTTGGCAGGCTAAACCTTCTGAATCCTAAGAACATTTTAAGGAGAACCATTTTGAATTTAAGTGCTGGAATGGAAGTAGTTATCACGTCATATTTTTTTTGTAACTAAATATTTCCGGATTTCCTCCCTTAGTATTAAATATAAGTACCTATATTAAGGGTCATTTGGCTTATGTTTCATAATAATTAATTCAGCCGTTTTCTACTTGCAAGAGCCCAAACTTGGTATGTTTCGGTAATGTGATTCCGAGTTTCTTCAAATATATAGGTAGCAGTAATATACATTTTTTTAACATATTTATTATAATATAACGATAACGGGTCCGTAATGTATTATATAATTTCACAAAACCTAACATATACTTGATGTACAATAAATTTACATTATAGTCACTTAATATCATGTAACGTTTGATGTAACGGTTTATTCTTATAATTTGTTAAACTCTAATTATTAATTGGTATAGGTACTGCTATAATGTTAAATAACAGGAGCAAGTCAACGAATACCCACTTCGCGGGGCTTCTATTTTCGTTCTAAATGACGTATTAGGTACCTTATGAACCTAACCTAGCAAACACGTGGTGAAAGGGCTATAGATCTTTAACACCTAGCTCATTATTTTTATTACATTATATCATTTGGTTTTTTTTTTACTTTAGCACTAACAGATAAACCTTAAATTACCTAAAACGACATGATATCCTCCGTTACATTGTACAAAGCGGTATATAAACCCAAAATAGATTAAGTGAAATTATATAAAACGTCGTGCACCCAACAATAACATAACCCTGTTATAATGTACAATGTACCATTGACAGCAACAAATAATCACTTTCGGTAGAATGATAATCCGGTGTTACGATTCGGGTATATGAAGCTTTGAAATATTTCTTAGTAATTTTTGGTGTTTTTTTTTGTAACGAAACATCTAATATTTTATTTAAGAGGCCTTATTCCTTTTAAAATTGATTTTTTTCATATTATGACAAATATGTTGATAATTTCAACCAACCTTTAGAAGTGAATAATACTTTTCTCTGAGTTCTAGGTAGTAAAATAGCTATTTCATGCTTTCATTGCGTGCATTCGAAAATAAGGTGATAAAATTAATTTTCCGCGTAAATTTTGTCAATTTCGAGTAGTTTTTGAAACAAAAATTGACAATGATAAGTTTAAACTGTAGGTTTCAAATATACATATACCAATAAATCCGAATAGCCCTGATCTAGGTAGTAACATCAATAATCTGTTAAGAAACATGTTTGATCATAGAGAAAAATGTCTAAAACAATCAGCATTTTAAAAGGAATAAGGCCTCTTAACATTGGTACAAAAATACTTAAGTAAAACTAAAACTGGACGATAACGATGAACTAAATTTAAAAATGGCCCCTGCGGCATAGAGCCAAAAATGCTGGCGGTGTTTCCTCGCGGAATCACCAAACTGATTCTTTGAGCGAGGAAACCACCAGCTCTCCGGTTGCCAGTAACTTCAATGAGCCTCTTCGAGATATCTTTGAAGAGGCTTAATGCGCTGGGACCTCTATTCCCACAAAATGACTCCTGTGTTGCGGAGATAATAGTCCGACTCCTGGTAGTGAGGGCTAAACAGCCCTGATACAGTTCAAGCATTGTCATAAAAAAAAGCTGGAACCCCACGGACATAGGGTCTCGACGCCAAAAGGTATAAAATTATACTCAGTGCCAAGACCACCATATTGTAACGTTTTATGTCATCGGCTGCTTCTAACGCTGCTCCGGCTCTAATCGATGTCCGGTGGACATATGACGGCGCCAGAGCCTACACAGTTTGCATCCCAAAAAAGCACCCGTCCCTTACTCTTAAAAATTTGGATGGTCCGTATTCGAAGAGCTCGTGGATTGAACTGCAAACTTCATAAACAAACTAGCGCGAATTTTAATTATTTTAAAAATGTCTTTGCTCTGTCCAGGTCCACGCACGCGCCGGCCGAAAAAGCCCCCCGGAGAAACCGCCCAAAACGATGAGAAACGTCCCCGGACTGCCTTCTCTGGTCCACAACTTGCCAGGCTAAAGGTAAGCTTCATAACTTACCAAAATTGTCCCGATCCTCTTCACTCGTATTATCAAACCTGGGCTAGCCATCTTGGCGTCGTCAGAGATTGGGAGGTACCATACGAGCTTAGGAGCTTTGGGTACGGTATTGCCCAAGTAGCAAACAAGCTGCAGAAGCGCTTATACAGCCTTTATTCAGCTTAAATTTGTAGTATGGGCTTCTGCAGCTTGTTTTGCTATTTGTTTGGGATCGCAGGTAGGCAACAACGCGCCTGGTCTTCAGGACATCATTTTGTGTAAGGCTGTAAAACTGAACATCAGTTTTCTATGGAGACGGGTCATTATTTCAGGAAAAATCTTAACAGCACGATGCAGCTTGTGGCGCCAGCCGTACAAGGTCATCTGCTGGTCTGGTACTTATCCCGCCAAACCGCTAGACGTATTTTTCCGAAGTAGCACAGAGGTTTCAGCTTAAATTAGTTGTATAAGGACTGTATAAAAGCGCTTATGCAGATTGTGTTCTGCTTGGGTGACCATGTTTGTATAGGGATAACTGGACATCGAAAGATGGTTAAAAGATACTTTTTACCCGACTACGGTTAAGAAAAAAATATGCGAATGAAGTTTGCAACCACTTCTAAGCCTTTATAAAACTTTTATAGACAGACGACGAAGCTTGATGTTCATACATTTGACTGTTTTTATGGTACGTCAGCATCTTTTGGCAAGCGGCAAAGTCGCTCCTCAGCTCCAATGTCTGATTTACTCAATCGTCTATTATGTCCTCGTTTCGTTCTTAAAGAAACTCTTCAAAACACGTATACCTTATTTGTCCACAGCATGAATTTGCCGAGAATCGCTACCTGACCGAGCGCCGACGCCAAGCCTTAGCCGCCGAGCTCGGCCTGGCCGAAGCTCAGATCAAGATCTGGTTCCAGAACAAACGAGCCAAGATCAAGAAGGCTTCAGGCCAGAGGAACCCTCTAGCCCTGCAGCTGATGGCCCAGGGTCTGTACAACCACAGCACGGTGCCGCTGACAAGAGAGGAGGAAGAACTGGAGATGAAGGCTAGGGAGCGTGAACAGCAGAATCGACAGTGATTTGGTTTGGGTTTGCTAAAGACAAGGTCATTGTAATTATTTCGTTGGTATTCCGTTCTAAACATATTCCCTATTCCAATAATTATCGTATGTCGCAGCATTTAGGATCAGTTGGGCAAACACGCCACATGGGGTAAGTGCAAACACGTCGTATAAAAGCTTATATAGCTGTTATAACTAAATGTTTACAATGAAGCGAAAAATTGAAAAATTTAGTGGTTCAGACAGGATTCGAACCTGCGTTTCCAACGGCTTTCTGGGCCAACACGGGCGTCCTACCACCTGGACCACCGAACCAGATGTCAGAGCCATTGAATCTTTCAACCAGTTGGGGCGTTAGGGTGGCATCGTAGCGCCATCTACCGTAAAGATTTAGACTTTATCGTCGGCACCATCGTCCCAAATTTGTTGAGAATCGATAGTAACGATGTGCTACACCCGACTTAATTACTTTTTTTATTATAACTCTAATTCAAGTTGTATAAAGGCTATATAAGCGTTTATGCACACTGTGTGCTACTTAGGCACCTACCATAAAATATCGAAAAGTACACACTATGTTATACAACTTAGTTGGTTCTAAGATGGGCCTCATCCCGCGTGGCGCGCTTGTCCCAACTTTATTTTCTTCTGCTAAGGTTGATTATTTTTTTACTTGACTGGGATTTCTTTAAAGTCATAACTGAAAGTAAGCATTCATGAGGTCCGCGAATCCAGAAGATAGAACAGCGAGTAGATTGTTTTTAGACTCTGGTCCCAAAAATGACTTATACTCACCCGGAAAAGTTGGATTTCATTAATAAAATAACGGACTGCGAAGCCAAGTTAATTAGTAAATTTAGATAAATACAGAAAAGGTTCTGATTCTGATCTTGTCTTTTAGCATTATTATTTAAAACCTGGATAGTGCATTTTGTCACTTTAGCTTACTTTTACTGAGATGTACAGAATTTTAGTCAGTTTTC
Organism: Apotomis betuletana; assembly: GCA_932273695.1. Taxonomy (NCBI): domain Eukaryota; kingdom Metazoa; phylum Arthropoda; class Insecta; order Lepidoptera; family Tortricidae; genus Apotomis; species Apotomis betuletana. The sequence goes on from OW026325.1 coordinate 7,242,280, forward strand.
TATGTAGTTGATTCGTTTTCATGACAAATAATAAAGTCTGTCCGTTCTTACTTGTTTTATTTAGTAAATAAAATTCTAACCTCAAAACTGACGTTTACTTTCTAATATTGGTAGTGTGATATCCAAAATAGTGACTTAGGTTGTTTAATTAATGAGAAAATTACAGCTTTCAACAAATAAAGGCATACTAAGTAGGGAATGCCAACTGGTATTTTTTTCTATAAAATTTACCGGTAATCCGGGCATACAAAAAGTTACCGGTTTGCATTCCCTAAAACTAAGTTACTGTTCGTTAAAGTTACAAACTTGTTTACTAAATAAAACAATTAGGAACGGATCGACTGTAGAATTTTTCTGTTAAATATATTAAGTTTTCTAAATGATTATCCGTTTTCATTGTTCCTAATAATTAGTGCCATGACATATGGACTTGAAAATTAATGAAACATATCTTTTAAATAAGGTTTTATTCAGTTAAAATATCAAAAAATATAATGCTAATTTTTGTAATAGTAAACGATGAATATGCTTAATTGTATTATTTGTTTTTTTTTGTGCGTGTTTAGTTATAGTTATAATTGTAACAACAAGCACAATTTAGTAACTTCACAAAAAATATTATAAAATTCATTATTTAGTATACTTTTCTAGTTATTCATATTTTAAAATATCTGAATAAAGCCTTGTCATATTTTTCTATAAGAAAGATAATTAATTGTTAGCGTAGAGATGTGTCACTCAATAGTATGGGAGCGCTAAGTGGCGAATAGGTTTTGCAGCGCCACTTTGCAATGTGACTAGGGTTGTCAGTTGAATTAATTTTATTTTAGTTTAATAAAATAAGCAAGCTAGGGATAAGTCTTTGGTCTTGCTTTAAGTCAACATGACATGTCAGAATAAACGAAAACTTATGTAAAAGTACATTTGACGCTATAATTATTTGTCTCTCATATAGTTTGCCATGTAAATGGCTATGTAAATAAATATTTAAGTAAATAATAATAAAACTATAAAAGCGGCACTGACCGAATAATGTCCCACTCGAATTGTATAAATAAATAATTTAAAATATCATGTAAATAATATTTAATAAGTCTTAATAATAATTAAGTTATTTATTGTGCAATGTAGCAGTATTAGTAGATGTTAGGGTTGGTGGCAAACTGATGAATAAAACTATGCCTAAACATGTTTCTTTAGATAGATACCTACTAGCTGCGCCTCGCGGTGTTACCCGCTCATTCCACGAGAACACGAAAAAATTTCGGGGTAAAAAGTAGCCTATATGTTAATCCAGGGTGTCAGCTACCTTAATACCAAAATTTATACAAATTAGTCCAGCCGTTCGAGCGTGAAGGAGTAACAAACATACATTTACACAAACACATAAACACACTCACAAACTTTCGCCTTTATTTCGTTTTATATTAGTGTGATGAATACAAAGATAATTATATGCTGGCAACAATTTATTCGATTCACTGGAATGTAAACGGGATTCGATTTCACAACCATACTTTACCGGCGTAGGTTACAACTGAGCTATCACATCATTATTCTAATCACATGAAATCAACCACTATAATGCACAATTTAACAGCGCCCCTGTTTTTTTCTGTTTAACATATTTAATGCATACACATTTAACCAATTTTGGTACAGGGATAGCTGGACATCCTAAGATGGTTATAGGATACTCTTTACCCCACTACGCTATAAAAAAAATCACGTACAAAGTTGCGGGCAACTTCTAGTTGGAAATAAACATATAATTAAGACCTAATAACACTGTTTTCTGGGAAATAATAGATTTAACTTTCACTTAAGAGCGTATTCCCCACCTGAAAGGCCAGCAACGCACTTCTGACTCCTCTGGTGTTGCAGGTGTCTATGGGTGACGGTAATCTCTTTTCATCAGGCGATTCGTTTGCACGTTTGCCCCATATGACATTAAAAAAAAACTTTGATAAGATAAATTTTTACTACCACATCTAGAATGCAAACGTCAAGCTTTTGGACTTTAGTTATTTTTATTAAACACCCTTTCATACATATAGTTAATTAAGTTCGTAACAACATATAAAATAATTATTCATTAGATTGTCACCAACTCGTACCGTAAAGTAGCAGTTTATAGGAAAAACATTATTAAAAGAAGTTTAAAAAACCTTTTTGTTTTATTTTATTTTTTTCTTGACGATTTTTTTTCAGATTTTAATAAGACTTGGTGAGTTGGTAAAGTTGCTCAATCTGACCATTGTATGCCCAATGTCACACCATTATCCTAAAAAAAACCATTGAATTACATTTTGCTGTCGTTTTTTTTTTTAATTTCAAGCTTCTCACTTTCTACTAAGTTTTAGTACCTACAAAATACGTAGTTACGAAATTTCTATACATTTTGTGTAACTCAATGGAAAAAATTACCACGGTCAGAATAAGCAAAACCACCTCACAAATTGAGAATAACAAAGCATCAAAATAAAGATTTACCATTTAACTGGTCGGTAAGTACTATAAGACAGGCACAATGGAATAACCAGACCTACCATAAAGATAGGTATCGAAAAATACAGATGATACACTAATAACACCATCTTACTTATTGTGACCGAGCTTACTCTACTTCACTAAGGGTGAAGCCAGATGAGCGTAATTTGGGTCGCATAATTTCGGTCGCGCCATACTTAGTTTGACGCGATCACGTGACATGATGTATGGCGTGACCGAAATTACGCGACTCATATTACGCTCGTGGCTTCACTATTTTTTCAAAAGTTGTACGCCCCTTTTTTTTAATTTTCGATTCTTTGTATTTTCTACTCAAAATCACGAGCTCTTTCGATCTAATTAGGAGAAAAAAATTGGGCGAGTGCGAGCCCGACTCGCGCAGGAAGGGTTCCGTACCTATACATATATATAATCTATAACAAGTTTGTTGTATGGGAGCCCCCCTTAAATATTTATTTTATTTTATTTTTAGTATTTGTTGTTATAGCGGCAATAGAAATACATCATCTGTGAAAATTTCAACTGTCTAGCTATCACCGTTGTTGAGATACAGCCTGGTGACAGACGGACGGACGGACGGACGGACGGACAGCGAAGTCTCAGTAATAGGGTCCCGTTTTTACCCTTTGGGTACGGAACCCTAAAAACGGTCCCAAAATGTTCATATATTTTTTGTTTTTCCAATGCGTTACCGCTGTAGGAGGTTATATGGAAATGGTAACGGAATGAAACGAAAATAAAATTGGGACACTTTTTTCTTCTAATTAGATCGAAAGAGCTCGTGATTCTGAGTAGAAAATACCCAAAACATCGAAAATTTTAAAAAAAGTGGAGTGTACAACTTTAGAAAAAATGGCCCTATTAAAACACTAAATTTAACTAAAGGGTACACTTCATATGCTTAGGCACGGATCAGTGCGGGTCATTTGCAGTTTAGGATAAAATATCGGTTAATTTCAATTTGATTTGCAAGTTTTTGACACAACATTCGTGGGGTTAAAAATTATATAAAATCCATACTAACTATATAATATTATAAATGCGAAAGTGTGTCTGTCTGTCTGTCTGTCTGTCTGTCTGTCTGTTATCTCTTCACGCTTAAACCGCTGAACCGATTTAGATGACATTTGGTATATAGATAGTTTCAATCCCGGGGAAGGACATAGGATACTTTTCATCCCGAATAAATGTAGTGTTCCCGTGGGATGAGCGGGTAACACCGCGGGGCACAGCTAGTAATAAATAAATATTAATTGCAAAACTTGTACTATGGGTACTTCTTATATATAGATAAGATCAATGACCCAGGATTAAATATTCGAGTTTATCACACAAATATTGGCCGGGATTCGAACCCAGGACCGCCGGCTCGGTATATATATATATATAGGCAGGTTGAAAAAAAGATCATTCAGGCGGATTATACGAATATCTTAAGAAAGAACCTGCTATAGTGTTTTATTCCGCAATAAAAAAATGCACGTGTTAAATTCGACCAATAAACATTACAAAGTAAATTTTAAATATATTAATAGAAAACCGTCTTTTCCAAGTCGGTTAAAAAGTCTCTAAAACTCGAACCCTCCGTAATTCAGTTTAAAAATAACTTCCGCCCTAAAAAATACAAAATTAAAGTTCTTGAGCCGGGAATCGAACCGGCATTCCCGATTCGCGATGCCGCCGCAAAAATTCCAATAAAACCGTCCCCCGTCTGTCTGTCAGAGTGCGATAGCTACGGAAGGGTGCAAGATTGGGGTGTTAAAAAAGTTTTATTGAACTTAATTGAGCGCCTGGTATGTACGTTCATTTGTATAGATAATTTAAGAAAACGGGTGAGTGTGAATTGAAAACATTTCAAATTTTCAGAAGGCCTCCTTTTAAAATTTTCTTTTTTCATTTTATGGCAAATATATTGATAAATTCAACCAAATTTTTGAAGTGAATAATACATTTCCCTCAGTTCTAGATGGTAACAGCTATTTCATGATTTCATTGCGTGCAGTCGAAAATAAGTAAAAACGAAAACAATGTGTGAATTTTGTCAAATTGAATTAGTTTTTAAAACAAAAATTATCAGTGAAAAATTCAACTCACTGTGTGAGGTTGTTCGATATTTATTTATTTATTATCACAGAACCCAAAACTATTATTTTTATTTGGTTATAATAAATATTTATTATTATAAGTATTTGTAAGTAGGTATTTGTAAGTATTCGTTATACGGACTAGTTTTGAAAATATTCAATAAAAGGTGAAAGCAGCGTCGTCTAAGAATCAGCACTCATGACATCACCTTGTGGAAAAATGACAGTCGCAAACGACAAAAAGAACAGTGGTACAATTTTTATACTAAATCCGTGTTAGTAATAGTCTGACTGTAAAATTTTCCACGCTGTGACCAATTTCTTGTCGCCTACGCTCTTTTAGGATGAGGAACTTTTCAAGTTGATTTTTACGGTTCCGTACCCAAAGGGTAAAAACGGGACCCTATTACTGAGACTTCGCTGTCCGTCCGTCCGTCCGTCCGTCTGTCACCAGGCTGTATCTCAAGAACGGTGATAGCTAGACAGTTGAAATTTTCACAGATTCTATTTCTATTGTATTTCTATTGCCGCTATAACAACAAATACTAAAAATAAAATAAAATAAATATCTAAGGGGGGCTCCCATACAACAAACTTGTTTTATGGTACGGAACCCTACATGCGCGAGTCGGACTCGCACTTGCCCAATTTTTCAGTATATCTTTCGTTCGCAACCACTCACACCGCTCAGTATAAACTGAACTGAAATATGCTATTTGACATTATGGAGTTATATTTACTTAAAAGAAATTAACGACTTAAAATAATTTAATTTGTCGATTATTTTGAGATGTCACATTTTTCCAATAGCTACGTCATTTGTATAAATTTGTATACTTTCTTAATACTTCTGACGACGCATTATTCAAATGAACCACTCAACTAATTGAGTATGATGATATGATGGAGTTTGTGTCTCTATAGACTGAACTGACTGAACTGACCAAAATGAACGAAATTAGTGATACGAAAGCTAACGACATGAATCGTTCTCCTTGATTTGAGTAACTTGATTTGCGCATCTCTTCTCTCACATTAAATATTAAATATATCACTTCATCCGTCCATCCAAAAAACAAACTACTTAATTTATCAGGGTTTAAAAGGCAAGGTGTGCGGAAGAGGGCCAGAGGAAGAAGTCCAACACGCTGGTCGGTTATGGTATGATGATTATGACATATGAAATTCGAGCAAACGATAGAGAACTGATATCGATAGCCAAACTGGCCTTGCCTTAGCAAGGGTTAGAATAAAAGTGTTTAGAAACAGGATTAGACGCCCCGTCCGTCCGGGAATCGGCGAAAAACAGTTAATTTCAAACGTCGTCGAGCACGCATTCCTAGCGTGCCGTGCGGCGCGGCTTACATGGAGTCTATTCTGCCGTACTAAGCTAAAAGGCGACGGTTTTTGTATGGAGCTCCATAGCAAAAGGTCGCCTTTTACCTTAGTATTACGGACATGGCACGACTTCGGTCTCAGCCGATCCGTCTGCGCGAACTACCTCACGCACCGCTCTGAAGTCATCTTTCCAGTACGTCTACCATATCACTGACACGCAACTTTTTGTCACTTTCCTTTCAATACCGTGCGAGCATGACAGGTGACGGTGAGTCGCGCGACAAGCGAAGTCGCGGAAAGATATGCTAGCCCGCCAATACATAAGCCACCTCACGCGCCGCTCTGCCCATCTAGCACAACTATGCTTCGCGACGCTTATCACGCGACATAGCGCTACCCGTCACCCTCTCACATTACTGTTCAGAAAGAGACAGGCAATTATCTCGCGCGAGAAACAGTTGTGCTAGTGGTGCTGAAGTCATCTTCCCTGTGCTGACCCGCGTTGCTTGCCGTGCCGCGAAGAGCATTTCAATCTGACAAGTAGATGTGATTGGTCCATTTCCCACATCTTCACTCCACACCGCTTCTGTGGACAGGTGTGCTGTCAATGTACGCCAGAATTTCGCAGTACTTTACAATTTTGATGATCGTTGAGATAGAGAATAAGGATTTTGGTCCTTAATATCTGTTTATACTACAGGTTGAAATTGAGCCTAATTTGGAATTCACCTTATGTATACCCACTGTGCGCTCTTGGTCATTGAAAAAGGGGGAGGGCTAAAATGTTTTACGTAGCTTCTAGAAAAGGATGGCATGACGTGTTTCTTCTCGAGTTATTGGGGGCACTGCAAGTGCCGCATGATCAGGTAGGCATGGCCCATTTATGAATGAATTTATTCATAAATGGGCCATGCATTTGTGCATATAGTACATATCGTCACTTGTAATATGAATTAAGGTAACCGCCAAATGACGATTTTTCAGGAGAAGCCAAAAACGAAATTGCAAATTAAAAAAAGGGCAGTAACATTTTATTTCCTAATCCGATTAAAATGATGTATAGTAGTTATAGCTTAATTTTTTAAGATCTTTCAGTTGATGATGGTCTCAAAAAGGCTGCTATTATAGTTTAGAAAATAGCGTGGCGCTTACGTTATTTTTTTTCCAAAAATTAGGAGTTACGTTAACACAACACAACATTGATTTCAAAAAATGAAGAACTATTTAAAGTAAGTCACAAAAAGGTAAAAAAATCTAACGTAAGGGACACACATTTTCAAAACGTGGACTTACATTAACGGAATTCAGCTATGGAATTTTTAAACTTATCCAATTGTAATAAGGTTTAACATACAGTTATTTCTTGTTTTTCAGTTAATTAGTGGTAGGATAGTAAGTCGTGATAAAAACCGGTTTATAAGCGGGAAACAGTTCCTTTTTTGTTTATAAAAACCAAAATTGGTAAAGGCACCTTTAGATTTAAAGAGTATTAAAAAAAACACTTAATTTTCCTACCAATCTGATACTTTACCTTACTGTTTTTCCTCACTTTGCTTTTCTTTCTCCCTTTCCTACAATATTTATGTACCTTTTTTACGTACGACTTTTACTGCACATTCTGCTTTCCCTTTTTCTCTTTCTTTTTTATTTCTTTCTATATACCTAGTTTTCTTCGTATTTATTACCTTCTTTCTGTTCCATTCATCAACTCCCTCCTTTTGATTTTAGTGACTTAAGTTTAAACTTCAGCTTTACATTGTATAATTTCGTTTAAATAATCAATTTTGTCTTTACAAAGCCTAAGTCTTATTTTCAGTGTAAGGCTTTTCCCTGTCTGAAACTAGCCGAATGATCTTTATTTGATTCTTCATTAGTAATTTGACCATTTCCTGGCAAACTCGTGACTAAATGTTTCGTCACATAATTAGTAACTCACTCTCACATCACTATTATGAACTTGAAAACGTCAAGGGGTAAATTTAAGACTGAAATGCTTCGAATACCTTCGCTATTGGGCTGTTTTTTGAGCTCATCAGCTCAAGGACATCTTTCTTATAGAGTTGAAACGGATGTAGATTTTCTTATATCTTGTAAGCTGCTGTTTCCTCGCGAACTACTATTTGAAGCATCATTGGTGTCCCGTTATTAGTAAAAATATGGCCCAGCTCAACGCCTTTCTCTGGCTAAAAAAAAATAATGGTCAAGGGGCAAGCAAATAGTTAACGTATTTTATTGAATCATCGCATCAATACAATGACATTACGTTGAATACGTAGGCTACTGAAAAAAATGATTGGGAGTATCTCAATGTCACTAACCTCCACCATATCACTATTACTACCATCATTCATTCCTGTCTCTTGTTTTCAGAATAATATACAAGTATATACATTTTATCATGCCTACATGTTGCTACATGGTATTGGCAGTGACTGATTTTGACAGAAAACGTTTCCGTCTCACAGTCCGTTTAACCAGACATTTAAGAGATTCCCTAAAAACTAAATGCATTAAGCCAGATTGTTTCAATTAAAAGTACCGAATTCGAGAATAAGACTTGGTATAAATAGGCATAATAGCTAATTAATAAATAGCTTAACTTTAAAAAGTTTAAAACATCAATTTCTATTTGATACTGGAAATCCTGACGAACTTCATTCCGCCTCAGAAATACGACTCCCTTTTGAGGTGATAACAATTTCTATAGCACTTACTAAGTACTTATCTTTTTCAAATTTCCCTTTATTTTTAAAAGTTTTTTTTTGTGTAATATTATTATTTATTAATTTTTTATCTCGTAGAGGGCAAACGACCAAACGGATCGCCTGATGTAAAGCGATTAATGTACTTAACTCGTAATTTTTAACTGTACTTATTGATGTATAACAACGCAATGGCACAATACTGTCGTTATCACGAATTGTTGGAACCAGGGATCGTTACCGGTATTCATAAAAATTACAAAAATATTTTTAGAGATTTTATTTCAAATGCCATTACATATAATTAAAGTATTGGTACAGAACTTTGAAATTAGCTCAGTAAAATAAAGAAATGTGTAATAATAAGCGAAATACCGAAATTGAATACCGGTATTTGTATGGAGTCGAATACCGGCATCCGATCGCTGGTCGGTAAAACTAAAGTGGCTACCATATCCATCACAACACAGATGCACGCGGTAGTGTTGTAATAGCTTCCTACAGGCAAATGTATGGTCGTCTCACCGGTATCAACTCATTAACACTGCAAAGGAAAGAGATGGTCGTAAAGTTCCTGGTAACCAAAATAACGTAAGCACCAGGTCCGTCTAAATTACGTACATAATTTTAATGTAACCGTCATCACTCGAGGCTTGGGAAGACAAATAATAATGTAATAGGCATTAATCGCTTTAAAAACTACGAAAACTTTAATGTAACTGACTAAATTATATATTCACCCAGCTTGCAGTAAGCACAATTTGTGACAAGATAAGACTATAATTGACTTTAAATGGTTGCTTTCTTATAATCTCGTTTATTTTTTTTTACCTATCTAATCTGAGCATGTAAATCATTTATGTACCTTATTATTTAAATGATTTGATTCAAAAACTAAAAGTATAACCCATTTAATGTAAGAACCATTTTATATTTTTTATCTAGCTTTGACGCTAACGTAACAGTCAATCGGTAATAAAGTGCTATAAATTGAGTAACGTAAGAGTAATTTATTTACCGATGAGTCTTACATTAATGACTTTTGTTCAACTTTGGCCAATACTTGTGGTTACGTTAATCTGATATGAAGTAATTTACAAACAATGTGCCATACACCAGAATAAATACAGAAAACTAAAAAAAATTGTCAATTTTTGTTTAATGTAACCAACATTTTTTTCAAGATATCGTAATTTTAATAACAGCAATGGATAGATCGTCAAATTTACAGACGAACTGTATACTTAACTCAATTTCGTCATTTTGGCGGTTACATTAATTCATATTACAGGTGACGATATGATGATGGTGAAATAAAATAAATATCGGAAAACCACACAGAAATCGACCTTGTCCCAAAGTAAGCTCTAGTAGGCTTGCGTTATGGAGACGATGATTCCATCACCACCACGTCTCCGACCGATTTCGGTGATGGCGACCGCTTCCTTTCCTAATTGACTTGGCGATCATGCGCCCGTAGATGATTTATGTAGCTGAGCTTTGCGGTGCATTCCCGCGCACACTGTTGGCACGTGAGTTCACCGTCTACATAATTGGACATGGCACTAAGTGGGACGGACCTGCAACGATATACTTAGATAAATATATACTTAAATACATAGAAAACATCCATGACCCAGGAACAAATATTCGAGTTAGCAAGCGTTCAGTTTGAAGAGTAGAATCTATGTTTTAGTTTTTTGCTCCTGTTACAGGCAACAGCCGATATAATACGGTTCTAAAAATTCCTACAGCGAAAGTGTAAGTTTAGTCTAACTGTATTTCTGCTACATGTGAGCCCACCCGAGCCGCCACCCCGCATTCCCCACGCTTTATAAGGGTGCTTTATACATTTTATTGATCTACTTGTGCTCCGTGTAACAACATTATTTTACACGATAACAGAAATCAATAACCCAAACATTTTGAATGGGTTATTCAATAAACTATGTTATTACTAGCTGTGTCACGCAGTGTTACCCTCGCATCCCACAGGATGACTAAATTTATTCGGGATGAAAAGTATGCTATGTCTTTTCCCGGGACTCATGTTACCTACCATACCCATCTAAATCGGTTCAGCGGTTTAAGCGTGATGAGGTAACATATGCAATCTTTTACCTTTTCAAGCGCCATATTTGCGTCTGTCTGTATGTTTGCAATTTTAGAGACAACTTATTGAACAGATTTTCATGCGGTTTTCACCATGTGTTTTCTGAGGAAGGTGATATTGATATAATTCCGTGATAAAACCGAAATATTGCTAAATTGGAAATATGGCAAAGATACGTCCAATTAGAACCCTAAGGAGTCTAAATATTGCATAATATAAAAAGGATACGTTTTCGATATAATACCGAGATAGGTATTGTTAATTTGAAGATATTACAAAGCACCTTCACGCCGTAATATCGAGCGATTCGCAGGTATATTATTAGGATCATTACTATCACAAAAGGCTAAATTCGTCACAATATCGATTTAAAACTACAAAACGGTCTTGGAATAAGTCATAACTATGTAATGAGCTAATTAAACATTTCAATACATTCCCCAAAGCGTCGAAACTAGATGTCTAAAGCCAACTGTTAAAATAAAAACAAGCCGTATCGATGTGAACGAACTTCAGTGCAATAAAAAACCTTTGACCACCCACGATGAGGAGCTAACCAGATTAAGTCGGCCCCTACACGCAAACAGGGGCATTACGAGTATAAGGTCTTGCTGTTTGGTTTGGATAGCGCCCCGGTTAGTGTGATACGATGTGGGACGCAACGGGTAAGGAATGGGGGGTCAGGTGAGGATGGTAGCATATATTTTAGTGGTTCGGAGGTTTCGCAAAAGTGAAAGAATGGAGGTTGATTCTTGGATTTTATGACATAATCTAGTTGTATTGTATAAAAGAGATAACAGCTGACGGTCGTATAAAATTTAAATGTATGATATGCAAATTGCCACGTATAACTTGACCGAGTTAGCGAAGTAAGCGAAGCGTTTCCGTTTTAGCATGGCCATTTTTTTTTCGTATTTCCGAATTCGATATGTCCAGATTTCCGCCTGTTCTCAACCGATTTTCGTGAGCAGGTTCAATATAATTATGTTTTTTTTTTGCCTTGATAGTTTTTTGTTTTTTAAACGGCGATGATAGGGGTGTTGAAAACGTAAAAAAAATACATATTTCCGCCATTTTATAAACAGGCTCGCGACGTTACCAGCTCACAAAGCTACTAGTAAGTAATATTTAGATAAGGTGAGTACTTAGTCATCGGTTACTTGAGTTGTCAACATTTCAAACATATTATACCAAAACTTATTATGACGTTACGTTCATGGTTTCAAAAAACTGATAACATCACGTTTACAACGTCGAGGTAATTAAATAAACATTTTTGAACGCGAACAGTCCTGTTGTTATAATGATGTGTGAAAATCAAATAAGTTTAAGAGGTCCTATTCCTTTTAAAATGCTGATTGTTTAGAATTTTTTCTCTATGATCAAACATGTTTCTTTACATATTATTGATGTTACTACCTAGAACATGGCTATTAGGATTTATCTATTTGAAACCTACAGTTTGAATTTTTCATTGATAATTTTTGTTTCAAAAACTACTCGAAAATGACAAAAATCACGTGGAAAATTACTTTTTTCAACTTATTTTCCACTGCACGCAATGAAAGCATGAAATAGCTATGTTACTACCTAGAACTCGGGGAAAAGTATTATTCACTTCAAAAAGTTGGTTGACATTATCGATATATTTGTCATAATATGAAAAAAATATTTTTTAAAAGGAATAAGGTCTCTTAAATCGATATAACATTTCAAACTATCAAATAATAGTTTGAATATCAACTAAGTAAACTAGTGGCTGGCCCACCCTTCGCCCTGTTCGGACGAAATCGGCGGTTCTTGTAAACCTTCTGTAGTTTATTGTACATAGACACCGAATCCTTGATGCAGTAAAATCCTGTCTTGGGCATAAAAACTTATAATAATAGTTTATGCAACATTTACATAATGAAAAGGTTTTTAAACATGAGTTTTGTAGATATGAAGTACTCAGTACTATCAGCAACTCCCTCGGAGCGGAGGAATGGCGGCGGTGCAGGCGGCGTCGAAATAACATCATCATTATTATATAAGTAGTTACATTATGAAAGGTTCTCGAGTGGAGACAAGTCTATTGAGGAGGCCTGCGTCCAGCAGTGGAGATCCCATGTAGAAATGTGTCGTTCTCGAGAACCTTTTCCAGTTTGTAGGTATGGACTCATGCACAAATCACGTGAGGTTTTTTCGGCTACTTTTTGACCCCCTCCCCCCTGGTGATATTTAATGAGGTTCTTTGCAAACCCCCCCCCTCCCCCTCACTACCTCACGTGTATTTTTTTTCCGCCAAAATTTCGTAAAATAGACTCGCTATTATCGCGTATTTAACAAGTGAAGATTTATTTTTATTAAGGAAACCGATAAAACGTGTCGTTTTTTTGTTAGTTCGTTCACTGTAGAAAAATACGCGGGTGTAAGGAGCCCTCCTTACACCCCTCCCACCCCCAACGTGATATATCGTGATTTTTTCATGACCCCCTATTGAACCTCTCGTGATTTGTGCACAAGCCCTATGGAGAAAGAGTGTTCTCGAGAACATTTCCCATACAAATCCGGAAACATTCTGGAGTCCTATGGTTGAAAATGATGATGATGATATTGATGATGAACATTATGAAATAAAATAACATCACTGATTTTGCGTCACCATACCCCATGGCAATGTCTGCATAGTAATTTATGTCTTTAAGTATCAGTATCTGAAATTATTACTGCAATTTAACTATACTATATTAATATAAAAGTGATTTAATCTATCTGTATATGTTGCTTTGATATGTGCTTAGATATGTGTTAATGACATTATTGCATAAAATATATACCATAAAAAACTTGTAATTAAATAATTAAAAATAATTTACTGTAATTACATGATTAAACGTGGCGCCATCTCTATTAAAAGCCATCAATATTAAAAACAAACATTAACTGAACTGACTGAAGCAAACATATTTTGCCATGTAAAAAAATAACCAAGCAACTTATCTTAACAACATTAGGTACAAATTAGTATGATTTTTATTTTAACATCCTTAATAGTATAATTGTGTTAATATACATGTGAATAACGAAAACGTGATCGTTATGGTACGCTACTAAGGATTATAATAGAATGGATATCGGATTGAGAATGGCAAAAACAAATTTGTACATTAAGAAACCGATTGAAGTCGATCAATACGAGAAAGGAATTTTGAAAATAGAATGTGCAATGCGTTTGGCTAATTTGACGCTAGGGTTGTCAGTAGTGGTAATTAAGTAAATACTAATTATGCTATAGATAGGTAAAATACAATTTATTAAAAGCTTTTATTTAGTGTAGCAGTGAGGTTTTTATCTATACATATTATTATAGACTTGTCTTTTTTATTCTAATCAATTTTATTTTTCATAGAGTTAAAATTTCTATGGGACATTGGGACTAACTACAGAATTAATAATCATTTTATAATATTTCCTCTGAGCGCTGAAAAATTACCTGTTGTATATATGTATTTAAATTTTCGTTGATTTTAGTATTAAGAACTTAAATAAAATGCACTGGTTTTTCTTGGAAACTAAAGTGTAAAAACATCAAGACGCAAAAGTAAAGAAAAAGATTTAAAAACGTAGACAGTAACAAAATATTACAAAAAAGTGTAATTTTCGTACATGTAGTTACTAAATCATCAATTATTACTAAAATGGTATTTTGGTATTGTTTAATTTTACAACTAAGCACAATTTGTAAGTATGTTAATATGAGTCGACATTCTTTTTGAATAGAATTGTCAACCCTAGTTCTCCGCCAGCCAATCAGCGCCCGTGCCGATCTATCACGGCGCCTGCGCAAATATAAATAATAAATCCTTGGGTGGCCGCCATATGTACCTGTCATCTCTTCCAGTTGACTTTTGATCTGAAAAATACATACTCGTGACTTATGTGTTTAAATTGGGATGTTGTGGACAATATCTTTGATAAAGAGTTGAAAATTATTTAGCTCAATCTAAACATGAATGTGAATATTTAAGACATGTTTATATTATTTCAGATAGGTGTGTTTTACTTAATCGGCGCGCGGACAATTTTTTTTACGATGTCAATTGATTGTATTTTTCATTGGAATCAAATGTCTATAACTAAGGGACTACCTACACTTAGACTGCTCTAAAAGTCAAAAGACCGTCAAAGTTCAACATTCCTACTAAGGACTAAAAACGCTCCATACAAATGGCCTGCCTACATTATGACGTCATCTATGGATTGGGTACCGGTATTAGTATCGTTTAACGTGTGTAACGTTTACGCGGTTGTCAAACGGAAAAATAATATCCTTAAAGATTGACAACCCTATTCATCAGCCAATCAGCGCTCGCCGCCGGCGAACGGCTAGTATTCCGAAATAAATAACCACGCGGGTGGCGCAATATATCAATTACACGAAACTTAACACGTGCTGTACCGTAAAGGTTAATTAAAACATTATAGGGTTTGGTGTCACTTGGCCGATGGCTGCGGCGACCGCGTGCCGGATAACACAGCGTGGAAAAGAACTTTTCATAAGACTTACAATTGCCAGGTGAAGAAGTTGACAATTTAACGTTTCATAAATTATTTGTCATCGGAAAAACTGATTGTCGAATTGTCAAACTGTTACGTGTTTTAAGCCTTTAATACAAAGATCAAAGCTTAAAGAAAAATTGAAAAAGGAGCTACCAGGTGGAAGAGTCCGGCGTTACGTGTTTGTCAAATAGTCACGACAATTCGTCATTTTTGTGTTTCATATAAAATACTGGTGACCTTGTCGTCCTGAAAACAGACTCCTACGCAAAATGCCTAATTTTAGAAATATATCAACGTAGGTGGCCATAATTCGTCAATTACCTACTCATATAATCTGTACCCTTACCATGAGTTTAAAGTGACCGAAGTCGCTATAGTCTGTTTTCTAGTGGGAAACATTATTACATTTTAGAGTAGGTACAGCAATGCCATTTGGTACGGGTATTATGTCCAACTGAGCCCAAGACCAATTTGTACTCCGCGACAGGTGGGAAGCGGGTCAAAGTTTAGAGCTCCCGGCGTTCAGAAAAAAAATCTGGCGGATTAGTTTGGACCTTTGAGTCAGTTTGGTGTCGTTATCAGGTAACTAGACGATGCCCAATTTATTCCCCAACATACAAGCATGCACAATGGAAAAAGGACTACTATCGACTACATAAACGGTTTGTATGGAGAATTGTAGTTCTAGAAAGTAACCGCTAGGAGCGCTTTACTATTCTCCATACAAATTGACAACATTTCATATTTCAAACAGGTGGAAATTAAAACCATTGATGCAAAGATTAGTTACTTGGTGAAAGAGACCGGGAATCGAACCCGGTACCCCGGTGCCTAGAGAAATATAGGAAAATACAGAAAA
Source organism: Apotomis betuletana (assembly GCA_932273695.1). NCBI lineage: Eukaryota > Metazoa > Arthropoda > Insecta > Lepidoptera > Tortricidae > Apotomis > Apotomis betuletana. The sequence continues at coordinate 7,258,429 of OW026325.1, forward strand.
TAATCGAAATTTACGACAACCACACCTGTAATAATTTTTTATTTTATTTATTACATTTATTTTATTTTTTACTTTAATTTAAGGTTATGTACTGTGTAATTTTTATAATGTGATTTTAAAATACAAACACAATGTAAATTGTTCATGAATAAATGATATGATAATATGATGGATAGTAAAGAGTTGACTTCGACTATCAATTATGTCAAGCTCAACGACATTAGTTTTTTTAATTAGACATCAGACTAAATAGTTACCTATCCGTTGTGTCATAGTTTTGGAGTTACTACATTTAGAATAAGTACATTTGTAATAAATAAATAATAAAATTATTAGAGTTCTTAGGAATAATATGAAACATGCCGTGATTACTTCCTCTTTCTAAGTGGAATACAGATTACAGAAATGTAATAAAATTGTAATGTTAAAAATATAAAATGTTGTAAATTTTTTACGCTGTTGCTAACCCTTATATGACAATGACTTAAATACAATTACACTTAGTCCCGATAAGAACGACCGGACCTTCACCGAGATGTTTATTTGATGAAATGTATTTTATATTTTATTTAATCCATACTAATATTATAAATGCGAAAGTGTGTCTGTCTGTCTGTCTGTTACCTCTTCACGCTTATACCGCTGAACCGACTTAGATGAAATTTGGTATGGAGATAGTTTGAGACCGGGGAAAGGACATAGGATACTCTTCGTCCCGAATAAATTTAGTGTTCCCGTGGGATGAGCGGGTAACACCGCGGGGCACAGCTAGTATTTCAATAAATATATTGCATATGGGTTGGGTGGTATTGCCTAACAAATTTTAGTCCAGGGTATGTTTAATTAATACTTTAAAAAAATACTTTTTTAAACATTTTACCGGTTTGATTAATCCATACTAATATTATAAATGCGAAAGTGTGTCTGTCTGTCTGTCTGTCTGTCTGTTACCTCTTCACGCTTAAACAGTTGAATCGATTTTGATGAAATTTGGCACGGAGATAGTTTAAGATCCGAGGAAGGACATAGGATAGTTTTCATCCTGGAAATTATCCCTAAAAAGATTGAAAAGTGAGTAAGTAATTCATGATGACATTGATGACCCTCTGGGAAATCTAATGATTAGACCAAAACTATCAATGTAACTAGCAATGAAATCCACGACAGTTTGAGATTGTGGGACAATCTTGACAAACTCTTTATTGACAGTATACAGATTTTGGCTTGTGTCGTGTCATTTCAGAAACGTGAAAATATACATCATCATGAATTTAATGGGTAACTCATGGTAGGGGTGCCGTAGTAACCTAACACGTGTCCGTCCACGGCGGTTGATTAAAACATTACAGCTGTGACACCGATACCACAGCCTCATCAGATGAGATCATGTTTCGATAGCGTCTTGGAAGTTTAAATAATGAAACTAGCGACCCGCCCCGGCTTCGCACGGGTGCAATAATGATAAATTATGCATTTATTATACATATAAAGTTATAAATCTTCCTCTTGAATCCCTCTATCTATTAAAAAAACCGCATCAAAATCGGTTGCGTAGTTTTAAAGATCTAAGCATACCTACATACAGGCAGGGACAGACAGACACAGCAGGAAACGACTTAGTTTTATACTGTGTACCTGTAGTAACGACTTGAAATTTAAAATATAATTAAATGAAATGAAATAATTTATTCAATAAGTGGGCCACAAGGGCACTTTTACAAGTTAGATTGTGAATCGACTGGCATTCCCCAAGAATACTGCTGTTGAGAAGAAAGCCGAAAGCAACTCAACAGTAAGTATTTTTTTCGTAAATCATACTTAACACAATCATTTCCTTTTTTTTATGGTATAACTAAATAAAAGGAGATGTATAGTTTCTCCAAATCAATGTTTATTTACATTTTTTATGGAATAACTAAATACACGTAAAGAAGATGTATAGATTCTCCAAATCAATGTTTCCTTAGCATTAACCACATTTATTGAATTTCAACTAATGATTTTCACAGAGATGTATAAGGTCTCTAGGCGTCAACGTGAATAAGGAACAATACAAAATAATTATTGAATATAAATTTCTTAGAGACGGCGTCTCTAGGCGTCACATGCAATATAAAATTAATTAAATTCCTCAGAGATGTACAAAGTCTCTAAACGTATACGATAAGCAGCTGGTTCTTAGAGATATATAGAGCAGTCCTTATGAGTTCAAAGTTAAAATCAACTACAGGTGAAGTTTCTCACATTTACTTAATTTAACACTAGCATACGGTTAGGTACTACATATTTAATTAAATAATAAAACTAAACAATAAACTAGTTTAAAGTGTGCATCAAGATTTTCACTCGGCAGGTGCTATAAAAGCAATTCATTGTCTTGTATACGACATATAGTGTTTTAAAAGTAATCAACTTGCTACTTGTTCACTCGTAAATGTGAGTAAAGTAACTATTAAACATTATACTTGATGATATAGGTACTATTCACTTCTTAAACAATTGATACAAAGAGCAAAGCTTAAAGATAACATGAAATGAGTTAAGTCGTGGAATGTGTGGACTGAATGGACTTGGAATCGAACCCGGGTTATAGGTTGCTTGGGAGTTAGGGTGGCGGAAAGGTTACCGGTAATCTGCACTGAAAAAATTGCGGGCTTACTGAAATATCAGTGGATTCACTTGTTACTTTTTCAATGTGGTTTAATCCATATTAACTATTTGAAACCTAAACTTTGAATTTTACATTGATAATTTTTGTTTCAAAAACTACTCGAAATTGACAAATTCACGCAGAAAACTGTTTATTTTTTTAACTTATTTTCGACTACCCGCAACGAAAGCATAAACTAGCTATGTTACTATCCGGGAAAACTATTATTTACTTCAAAAAGTTGGTTAAAATTATCAATATATTTGTAATAATATAACAAAAAGGAATAGGTGAGGCCTGGCCAGGCAAGAGCAAGTCGTGTGGTAAAAGATCACTATCCCGTTTAGATCAATTAGATCGATAGCGTCTATTTTGACAGCCGTTTGACAGTTTGACAGGCTCGTGACAGGCATAGTATCGCTGACCAATTAGAGTTGTGTGTTTTGATTACAATGGGCAGGTTAAAGGTGTTATTGGCAATCGGACCAATCGACGAATTTTCTTATATTCTAAAAGTATATATATATTAAAATATATGCTAAACGGGTTTACTCGCGTAGCAGTCGAATACCGCTCGACATATTTCGAGTCGGTCCGTGATTCATCATCATGAGAGCACTATTCTAAAAGTCAAATATTGACAAACACAAGACTCGTATTTAGACAAAGCCAATAGGCATGTAGACCATTTTTTTAGATGACAATCGATTCTTTATTGTGAACAAATGTCTAAGTATATGGGACTAGTTAACTACATTTAGAGTGCTTTAAGAGTCAGAAATCAATGTCAAAGTTCGACATTCCTACGGAGCGCTGAAAATGCTCAATACAAATGGCGAGCGGACCGTGACGTCACCACCCCGTAAAAGAAAACTAAAAACATCATTCGCAATCGCAACATACATAAGAGTGTATTACTGGTCTTTATTTACGGGATCGCTTACATCACGCCACAGATAAACTAAAGATAAAAATGGCGGACGGCGATTTCTCTATTATTAACATTTCGCTTTCTAGCTCAATAAAAAATATTTATAATACACTTGTTTTAGTGCTAGTAAGATAATTGACCTTTTCAAATATAAATGTTTACAATGAAGCGAAAAATTGATAAAATTAACGGTTCAGGCAGGATTCGAACCTACGTCTCCAACGGCTTTCCGGGCCAACACTGGCGTCCTACCAACTGGACCACCGAACCTGATGCCAGAGCCGTTGAATTTTTCAACTGATGCCACCCTAAGGCATGTAGAAGCAACTGGTTGAATTTTTAAATTTTTCGCTTCATTGTAAACATTTGGTTAACGTTAGCAGACGTTACTGCTTTAATAAAAATCATTTCAAATATATTTCAAAATTGGGTTAAGTAGCTCTTTTCGACAGAGGGCGACATGTCGCGAAATGCTCAGTCGCGCGACTGGATCGCTCCAAAATGTCGCCATATGCGACCTCCCTTACGTTCAATCTTTGACGATGAACTTTCGAAGAAATATCGCATCAGATACCTATCATCTTTCTCCTAAACATGGAACATATCAATATTCATACTCAAAGTAAAGACAATGCCTCAAAGACACCGAAAAAGTTCAAAAGTGTGACCTTTGAAAAGCAATTGTGGTAACAAAAAGGTAAAGAGGCTCATTAGAGAGAGATGGGTCATAAGTGCAAGTGTGCGAGGGAGACGGCGGGATTTTTGGGAACGTGCGAGAGGGAGGGGGGATCGCGAATGTGTAATGATAAAGGGGAAATGCAAAGAGTATTATGAGAGATGGGTACCATTGATTATTTGGTAGGATTTTACCAACTGCGCCAGAAATGTGGATATTATTTTGGAAGTTTTAATTAGCTTTACCTGTCCCGGAAGCGTCTGTCTCTCTATCTGTTTGTAATATATTTTTTTTACATATCGGGATTTAACTAAAAAAAATATTTTCAATTTTTTTGTAATATAATTTCGTAACGTATGTAAAAGTTAGTAGGTAAAATGTAGGCCGATTTAATATATTAATTTTCATCAGTTTGCCAATTAGATATATTTAGTATTTTTTCTAATAAATCTCTTTTCTATTCCAATTGTACTGCAAAACAGCAAGGGAGTAAAAGACGAAAAAAATGAAAATAGTATAATTGATAGTAAAATTTATATGAACAGTGAAATTTGCTAAGTAATTGCAATTTATATTTATTTAGGAGCACGGCAGCACCCCTGTCATCATCATCATCAGCCTTTATCAGTCCACTGCTGGACATAGGCCTCTCCCATAGCACGCCACCGAGGTCGATTTTCAGCTCTCTTCCTCCAGTTACTGCTGTCCTACGAATGTCGTCGCTCCACCTTGTTACAGGGCGCCCTACACTACGTTTACCAATTACCCCTGTGATGCCGGTTAGTATTCCTTTTTTTTTTTTAGTTTTCTGCCGTTGCCGTTGGCCGTACAAAGCGGAAAACATCATGTTTTTTTTTTAATTATTTTTAAGTTGCAGAAAAATCTGTAACTTTTTTCTGGGTATGAGGGGAGTTATTCCAACACATAAATATAAAACTTTTAATTCCCCATTCGGAATTCTAGTTTTAATTTTTTGGCTAAGCTAAAACCTTCCTAAAGCATCGTTTGAGCCTAGCCTAAGGTTCTGTTTTATGGTTCCTTATTGTATCGTTATTCTTTACTAGCTCGCCGCGAGGTGTTATCCGCTCATCCCACGGGAACACTAATTTTTATCGGGACGAAAAGTAGCCTATTTGTTAACTAGAGTGTCAGTTTCAGCTACTCATATACCAAAATTAATCAAAATCGGTTCAGCCGTTTGAGCGTGAGGAAGTAACAAACAAACACACTCACAAACTTTCGCGTTTATAATATTAACTAGAGTGATTTTTCTTCGAAAGAAAGCATCTCCAAGTTAATCCCATAAAATATAGCTTAAGATTTGATGACGAGATCCACGAGGTATCGAAGGAACTCCTTAAACATCTATAACGATTTCGATGTCATTTATGATACCTTCACTTGTCCTTGTAAATACAATTTCCTCTCGTTGAAGTCAGTCAATTTTGTAAAATAAGTGATCATATACGTACATATATCCCACCCAATTTTCTCGCCAACCCGATTCCAATAAGAATCTTACCCGACATTCTACCATCATAATCTTTGACACCCAAACCTCAGCCAGAGCGAGACACAACCACCTTTCCCCACTAGCGCGACAAGGACAGCCAACTTTGGACCACCCAAGACGACGCTGCGTCGATTTCGTTGTGCGCAATAAGTCTTGATAGTTTATATTTTTTTTATGCGCAGATTTTTTTTGTCCACGACTCAAGTTAATGATTGCTGTTGATAGATTACTCTGATTTAATCATCATTTAACGGCTTAATTGCAGTTTTTGTATACGTTAAGATGTAATGGTGGATTAAACGTTTAAGTCTACTTAATGGACCTTAGAATAGATTTATAGAAGTCATATCATAAATACTGGGCGCAAAGTCATGCGTGTGTGCGAATAAATAGGCTTTTTCAGAAAGTAGTGATAGTTTAAATATCTTTATTTTATAATAATGTCAGACTGTCAGTAGCAATAACATTAAATTAACGCCCATTTATAAAATAATAATGTTCATCATATAAAATAATACAGCAATAATAATAACATTAGAATTAATTAATTAATTAAATCAAATCAATTGTTGGCAATCAATGTTGTTTCAATGTAACTGGCCAAAGCAAAAAAAATACATAAAATGAAAATTCGGTGTAATGAAACAATAAAATGCCCCCTAAATAAAAAGTCTTGCAATCAGAACGTGATTTTCGAAATTTGGAATTGTGATTATGATTTAATTTCTTCCGGTTTTCTTCACAACAGGCCTGCATGCGCAATTAATTGATTCGATTTATAAAAATTGGGAAAATTTACACCTTACTCAAATGAAACTTCAGTCATTTATGTTTCAAATAATATTCCTAGTAGAACGTTGCCGATTTTTTTGAGAATCCAATAAGCGCATATCAAATCGAAAAACGCGTGCATGCTTTAATAGAGTAATAACGCATATGCACCCGATTGATTCGCTTCGATCATGCTATAACTGCACCAAATCAAAACGTTACAACTGCCTATGATTGATATAAGCTGATAATACCTTTTTCTATCGAGCAGCAATCGTCGCATGGTAACTCAGGCATTTTAAAATGTAGTATCATGCTTTGGGGGTCATAGGTATATACAACCTTTTTGTAATGGGATATTATAATCGCAGTTTTTTTAACAATGTGAAGGAACTCTCACACGTGGACTGTGTTTTTAGTTACACATGATAGTTAGCTATTTTTGATGTTGCAAAAAATCTAGTTGTGGATTACTGAGTAAGACATTATGGTGATTGAATACTTTTTAAATACGGCTTAACGTAGCTTGACGCAGAGAATAAAATATAATATGTATAAATGGATCTATATCAGAATCCCTAAAACTATCTGTCCTATCTTTGTTTTCCCTGATATATTTTGTTCTAATAATTGTTTATCCTAATTTTATTTGTCCCAATGCATGTGCCCTAATTTTCTTTCCTAATTTTAAATGTTCTAATACGTATTTTCCTTAATATTTTATGTACTAATACTAATTTTTCCTAGTGATTACATATCATAATTTTTGGCCCATTATCTTATATGCATATGCTACGATGGACGTAGGAATTCTTTTAACGTGAAGGATAAAAATATAGGTAAGTACTGGCGCTTCGCCGACTGCTGTTCTTCCTAAGAATCCTTCTCGCTTCGCTCGTCGTTGTACCCTACAAACACCTAAATATCGTATTTCATATTAAGGAATTATAAAATGTAAGTCAGACAAACATTAGGTCTTCCAATATTAGGATAAAATATATTAGGGCATAAGAGTATTAGGTCATTTGATATTATGGATTTTGACTTTTAGGAAAAAAGAGCGTTTAGGGTACAAGAGCATTATGGCAAATGAGTGTTACATCAAAAGCGCTTAGAACAAAGATGTTAGGGGAAATTATTTTAGGATAAACGTTTTTAGGGATTTCCAGGGAGACCCTAAATAAACTAAAGCCTCTGTGAGCCGTCCTCTCGAATTTGTATCGCATACAGACTGAGCATGCGCAAGAATTTTGGGGAAAGCTGAAATGGAAACGCCTTGCTCTCTCGGTCAATTATAAGATATCTCACGATATATTTGATGCGATTACTGTGTTCATAATATTCGTATTTTACGTTTTTTTGGTTCCGTGCCCAAAGGGTAAAACGGGACCCTATTACTAAGACTCCACTGTCCGACTATCTGTCAGCAGGGCGTATCTAATGAACCGTAATAGCTAGAAATTTTCACAAATGATGTATTTCTGTTGCCGCTATTACAATATAAATATTTAAGTGGGGATCCCAGCATAATACGATAAACGTAAATTTTTGGCGTTTTTTTTAGTTGATTCATTTGTACGCGTCGTGCACGAGTCCGACTCGCACTAGTCCGGATTTTTTAAATTCTGATTGAGTACTTAACGTTTATATTCAAGTATCAAAATGTCGTGTCAAATCGCGCTCCACCAAGTACCAAACCGCGTCGGTCGCAGTAGCTTTGCTAATACATTTGATCTCGAATAGCGATTGTGCGCCGCAACGTAAGCGGCACGTGGACGAACGAGCGAAACCAGCGAGTACAAATACAATCGCGCCATAATTTTAAATTTCTTTCTTTCGGCTTTCTTCTCAATAGTGGTCTCCTCTTGGGAAATGCCGGCAGATTTACAATCTGACTTGTAAAAGTGCCCCTCTGGCCTACTTACTAAATAAATAATTTAATCTCATTTCATAGTGGCTGTTACTATACACTCTGCTTTTCACTTCGAATGCGAGGAAATAGAAACGACTTAATACCTTTGCTATACAAGCGCTAAAGTATCGCTCTATAGGAGCCAGAGCGCCACGCAAAGCTAACTTGACGTACTTTGAGAGCAGTAGAAGTGTAAAAGGTCATTGTACACATGTTCAAAAATAATGGCCATTTAATTATGCTTTTAACTTATTCATTAATTTAAAATTTATTGCACAATACAAAAGAAGTACAAGTGGCGGACTTAATGCCTTTAGGCATTCTCTACAAGTCAACCACTGGGTTAAACAGAAATATGCAGTCGGTGCACAATCAAAGGTTACAGACAAACAAAGTAATTATAACACAAAGTAACTTGAGCCTACGGTATTCAAGTATCAAAATTACTCGCTCCCACCCAGTACCAAGTACCAATACGCCTCAGTCGTAGTCGCTTCGCCAATACATTTTACCTCCACTAGCGATTATGACATACACACGGGTATACTTTCGGGTATATACGCTGCCCCGCTATCCCCGCCTCGCACGTCCGTAAATCTCATTAAAGATATCAGGATATCAAGTTCAGTGGTCTAATAGGTAGGACGCCCTTGTAACGCTGCCTGGACCATATAATTTTCAATGTTTCGCTTCATTGTAAACATTAAGTCATTAAAGGTATTTTTATATCTGTCACATATTTTGACATTATCGTGCGGTAGATTAATTACGGGTCCGTAATGTTTCATATAATTTCAGAAAAACTAACATGCACTTGATATAAAATAAATTGACACAAAGTCATTTAATATAATGTAACGTTTGATATAACGGTTTATTGTTATAATTTGTTATACTCTAATTTATTCATTGGTATACTGTTATCATGTTAAACAACGGGAGCAAGTCGACGAATCCCCGCTTCGCAGGGCTTCTATTTCCGCTCTGAACGACGCTTAAGATACTTATATAACCTAGCCAATATACATAAAAAGCCGAAACCTGGTTAAAAAAATCGCGTCGCGGCCCGGTCCAAACTCGAACCCTGTGTACTCCCAGATGTTTGTTTAACGCTCTATTTGAGAGCTCTTTTTAATCGCTCTTGTATTCGATAATTTGATTGATGCGGTGAGGAGCTAGCGGCGAAACCGCGGTATAAACATAACTTTACCATTATTTGTGCAGTAAAAACTTGAAAGAAAATGCGTACAGTAACCGACAACCACAAGTGAAATAAATTAATAAGTAGTTTAGCCTCATGGGCCTTTTATAAGCCTGTGGCGACCACCGTTTCCAAAGAGAACACTGTTGAGAACAAATGCGGAAAGAAACCTGCAATAAATGCAAATCCGTATATAAGTTCATCTGTGGGCTGGGGCGCCCAAGTACCATCAGCTTCTCCCTTTAGATCGCATTCAACGGAGAGCGACTCGTATCGTCGGCTGCCAGCGAATTTCAGATCAGCTTGAGTCCTCTCCTTGGCGCTGCGTAGAAATGTAGCCTCTCTCAGCATCTTTTATCGCTTATATAACGGGGAGTACTCCGAGAAATAGTTTGGATTGATCCCTGTCGCATCTTTCCGCCATTCGTTCTACGCGACAATTCTTTCATCTTCACCACTTAGATAGTTGGCAGTCCACAACTGTGCGTTTTTTTTTAATTTCCTGCCTCGCACGACTTGCGCTGTTTCCGGACTGATACGACCTTCAAACCTTCAAGAAAAGAGCGTACTCCCTACTGCAAGGCCGGCAACGCACTTGTGACTCCTCTGGTGTTGTAGACTGAGAGTACTGAGCGACGGTATAATCGCTTTCCATCAGGCGATCTATTTGCTCGTATGTCCACTATGACATTAAAAAAAAGACTGTGGGCTGGCGCTTACCTCTGCCAGAGAATCTCTCTGACTATCCAAAGAGTAACGCCGCCAGCACGGTTGGAAAGTTAGCTATGTAGCGAGACTATTTTTTTAGTTACTTGAAGGTGCCTGCAATTTCGTCCGCAAAAAGTATCCTATAACCCGTATATAGTTTCCGTATATTAGTAGTTGTATAGTTTCCGTTCTCAGCTCAAGTGGCTCCCAATCCGTTTTCGTCGTAACTGTCATATTCTTGCTCTTCTTTTTAATATACTTTTTCATCCTGCAACTCCCCGCTATCTCAAGGAGCGTTTCACTTATCTCACTTCTGCTTGATCTGCCCAAAATTTGCTCCTTTCCGTACCTTCTTCCGTCTCAAAATTTTATAATAATTCGTTTACTTTTAAAGCTGTCTGTTTGTGGAACTCCTTGCCTGTGAGCTTAAGGCGCGCTAAATCTCTTGTTTCTTTCAAAACTCAACTGAAAGAACATTATCTATCCCTTTCATAATTCGTATTTTATTCAAATGGTCCTATTACCTGTTGGCTGAATGTATGTATGTATTTATGTATTTATTGTTTATTATATTTATGTATTTATTTGTTTTTGTTATGTATATATTATTATCATTTTCCGATTTTTGCACCGCCTAATAACAAAATCTTATTTTTTTCAAGTTCTCCACTACCCTAAGGTTGTCTGGAAGAGATCGCTCTTTAGCGATAAGACCGCCTGTTGTTTACCTCTAATTGTAATTTCTTGCATTGTATTTCTCCTGTATATTTTATGTATGAGGTGTGCAATAAAGAGTACTTGTATTGTATTGTATTGTATTGTATAACCATCTTTGGATGTCCAGCTAAAAGCGGACGAAGTTGACCTTCTAGTTATATAACATACCTACTAGCTTTTGCCCGCGACTACGTACGCGTGAAACTTGATAAAAGGGATTATTAAAAGCGCCTAAGCAAATGTAAGAGCAACTTTGCTTGCTTTTGGACTAAGATTTACATTTCCTACAGGGTCACCGCACCCCAAGAGAAATGTTCACTCACTTTTCAATCTTTTTAGGTATAATTTCCAGGATGAAAACTATCCTATGTCCTTCCTCGTATCTTAAACTATCTCTATGCCAAATTTCATCAAAATCGATTCAGCGGTTTAAGCGTGAAGAGGTAGCAGACAGAAAGACACACTTTCGCATTTATAATATTAGTATGGATCTGTACTTAATTGTGGTATGTAAGAAACTAATTAAATCTTTTATTTGGAGCGTAGCTTTATATGGGTGAGACATGGATCACGACGAAAAGGGACGGGGATGTATTGGAAGCCGTCGAAATCTGATGTTCGCGTTGGATGGACAAAATTAGTTGGACAGAAAAAGTCACGAATGAGGAAGTATTTAAAAGAGTGACAGAAAAAAGGCGGAGGAGAAAGAAGATGTTTGATCCTTTATGCGACATTGACGCTTTTATAAGCAACATCATCCAAGGCAAAGTTGAGGGAAAGCGAGGCAGGGGAAGACCAAGAATAAGCTACATAGAACAAATAAAAGAAGGTAAACTTCATGGCCCTTATTACTTAGACTCCGCTGTCCGTCTATCTGTCGGTCCGTCTGTCACCAGGCTGTATCTCACGAACCGTGATAGTTAGACATCAGAAATTTTCACAGATTATATGTTTCTGTCGCCGCTATAACAACAAATACTAAAAAAACAGAATATAATAAATATTTACCGGGGCTCCCATAAAACAAACGTGATCGGTTGCGTTAAATTTGCACATCATTTGTATCCGACGCCATACATACCAAATGCACAGAACCCTCGGTGCGCGAGTCCGACTCGCACTTGACCGGTTTTTTAACACTTTTCCACCTTAACCTCTAAACAAATTGCATACAAAATGCGATATTTCATACAACAGCGCGAACACGTGTCTAATAGGTTTTCCAATAGGAATGCGGTGGAAAACGTGTAAAACGCGGCCGAAGTGGAGCGACCACACACGACGCTGCGCGCGCGCATGAAGCATGGACATGCCCTTGATTTGAATTTAAGCTTGACCGAGGCGTAGGCCGAAGAATTTCTGCAGCGATGTACCTCTCGCTATTCTCTCGCACTATTATATTCGCCCAACCTCTGTCAACTTCGCGATGGTAGACAGATAGAATTGACAACATTTCATATTTGTAAAGGTAGAAATTAATATAGAGATCGACAGAGTTTTGCGTCGTTTATACCCTAAACTAAAAAAAAATTTGGATATATTTTTCTGTATTGTAAAAAATGTAAGAAAATACATAAAATAACCGAAATCTACGACAGTTTTTTTAATTAGACACCAGACTTAAGTTAAAGAAGCGGGTTACTGGCTGCACGCATTCCCCTCTGCCAACACTGGTACGTTTCCAGAGCCCGACACACTCCGCATATCCACCTGCCTGCGACTCGGGGTGCCTGTCTGTGCGCCTTACAGGTGCTCTGGCGGCAGCGCGGTCGATACATGGGACACCATGGCCTCTCTTACCAGAAAAGTGCAGGCCGCTTCTCGAGACATGCTACTCTGAACGACATTATCCGCCGCTCTCTTGCCACCTACTGGAGCCATCGGGCATCGCCAGGGACGATGGCAAGAGACCGGACGGGATGTCCCTGGTTCCGTGGCCGGGACGTGTGCTTGTATGGGATGCTGTGTGGACACATCGGCACTGTCCCACCTTCACGGAACATCGGGCAAAGCTAAAACAGATATCACAAAGTGAGAAACAACACCGCGGCGCAGCCTCAATAATCTTTCGTTTCACCGGGAGCTATAACCGGACATTAATAATAACAATCCGAGCGCGCGCGTCGTGGTACAGGGGAGTGCGGCTCGTGGTACAGGGAATTAGTACTCTCATACTCTTAGATGAGCTTCTAGAGTTTCTAGAAGCTTTATCATCTCCATTATAAAATAATGGGGATAAAGACTGATGTTCAAATCTGCAGCATATTTTAGTTGCATGAATATACCACGACAATAAAAAAATAAAAAAATTATGTGCGACTACAGGAAAACTATACTACTACTATACTACTTTAAGTTACGGAAAACTTATATATTTTTTAACTAAAATAAAATATATATTGGAATTGTTTTCAGAATACTCATAATTTAACAAAACAATAATTGTACAAAGACCATGGACTTAAACGAACCTTTTCACGGTGAAAATGGCAAATTACTTATTGCATATACAAATATTGGTACCCATAAATCTATGCCATAACGCAATAAGAACTTCACATTTTGTAGTTCTTCTGTTTTAGTAGCATTTTCTATATCAATCATTAAATGAGGGTCTCACAAAAACCTGCAGTTAATTTAGCGGAGGTGTTTTATATTTTTAATTTAAGTTTTTTTTTAAGATGTATTGAATATCAAACAAAAATGCGAAGCAAAGTAACAATAAAATTAAAATTAACCTAATAACAACTAATACGCAAAAATAAAAAATTAATAAATTAACTTTTTTATGTACTTATTTTGTTTATCACACTAAGACTTTTTTTTTCACTTTATCTAGAAAAAGTAACTACATTATTGCAATAGTGCCCTTACAGGGTTTGTGTTGGAACATCTAAGATATTTAAGACCTTTGTACACACATAAAATAAAGTCTTCTTAGATTTTGAGGGTCTCTATGTCTATGAAAATGTAAAGCTGTTTCAGTGAAAAACTTATACGATATCTGACCCAGTCAATCATAAGTCATGACCGACATATTTGACTAAAAATCACTTCTCCACACACTCCTCATTGTTCTAATTACAATAAACATTAGAACAATGCTCAATTATTGTTTAAAACAACATTTAACCTTACTTATATAAAACCACGCTACCAAGACAACCCGCCAACTAAAACCCCCATACATTCACTTCTACGCATCTCATATCTCAACAGCATGTTAAATTTGTAATCGTGAGTCAAATTTACCACATTCATTTTCCATTGACAGCCTCAAAATTTCTTACATGTTGTTCGGAATGCGACCGCAGTTGTAAGTCGGTTTCCGCTGTTAGTCAATATTGTGCGTAGATTTTAGTTCGATCATGTTCGTTACACGTCGGCTACTGTCGGCCAATATCGTGAGCGGTCGGCAAACATCGGTGGAAGCCATGATTGGTGATAATTTGGAAACTGTAGCGAGTTTGCTCGATTCGTTACTATCCTTCCGTTTAAGGTTTTCGGTACTTTTTAATTTTTTTAAATTGCTGAGATATGTGCCTTCCAAACGTGAAAGGAAAATACATTTTGAAAACTAATTTTTTTATTGAGAAAACTCACATATAGGTACTACGAAGGGATGTCTTACTATATTAATCCTGCGTCCTATTGTAGAAATAATTTTGACAATAATCTGTTTCAATGAAAATAAAAAGTATTTCCCATAGCAAAAACACGGATTACTAGGCGGATAGACAGACGGACAACAAAACGATCCTATAAGGGTTCCGTTCTTGCCGATTGCAGTACAGAATAGAGTTTTCTCAAACATGCAATGAAATAACGTCATAACGTGCGTTAAAACAGGCTACGAAGTGTTACTTTTCGGGCGGAACAACTCGACAGAACTGTAAATCATTACAAAATTATAGGCTTGGAAGAAACAATTTTTTTTTTAGGAAGCGGTGGCAGCCTATTGGTTAGGGCATGCGACTTTCAATCCGGAGGTCGCGGGTTCAAACCCGGTCCGTACCAATGAGTTTTTCGGAACTTATGTACGGAATGTCATTTGATATTTACCACTCGCTATTCGGTGAAGGAAAACATCGTGAGGAAACCACCTAAGCCCAATAAGGAATAGTTTCCCCTCTGGGTTGGAAGGTCAGATGGCAGTCGCTTTCGTAAAAACTAGTGCCTACGCCACATCTTGGGATTTAGGTAGCCGACCCCGATTGAGAATTCATTCTCAAAAAATGGGACAAAAGGCTAGGAGGTGATGATGGAAGAAACTATTTTTAACATGGCGTCTGTGTTAGTGAACAGGCTAAACAGCTGAATTATATTTTTTTTTGAGTGGTGTATTTTATATCATTGCTATGTTTGAGAAAAACACTATATGCCTGGCCGTGAAAAGGGCTTGCCGGCTTCGTATATCACTATCCTATATATAGTCTAGTCTATACCCACTTACTCGTCTGAAGTAATGTAACTATTTTAAACGTAATTTTTAATTAAGAAAACTCAAGGAAAAATTATAACAACCATCTCGACGGACAAGTATTTCGATTTTTAAAATCCACACTCAAATTGGTCCATACGTTTGAGAGCTATGATGCCATTACACATATTAAACTTATAACACTTTTTTCATAGTGCGTAAAAAAGGAGGAAAAAAGTCGATCCCAATACCTCGTTACGAATTTACAAATATTTACAAATCAATATACGCGGTGAGCGCTCTATCTGCGTTGAATATTATTGTAAACAAACCGTAGTAAGTAAATCTGTCAACGTGAGACATTTATGTAAAACTAGTCCTTTACTGTGACTTCACTCGTGCTCGTTTAGTCTGATACGTAACAGAAAAGTTTTGCCTAAAAGTTGATGAGTTAGGTACCTATTCAGTTAGTCAGTCAGTCAACAAGCCGGCCAGTCAGCCAGTTTGTTAGTCATTCAGTCAGCCAGTTTGTTAGTCAGTATTTCGGTCAGTAAGATTTTTTTTAGTTAGTTCTTTAGTCACTTTCTTAAATAGACTTCTCGTAGACAATATTTTCTTCGCTTTCCGCGTTTCGGTTTTCTCGTAGATAATCTAACATGTATTTGTCTATGATTTTTGAATTGGGACTTAATGACTATCAGACTTGAAGGATTTTTTATGTATGAATTAACTCCCAATACATCGTTTAGTCAAATCTAATTCATGTAAAGAAAGGTTTTTGGTCAGTCACTATCAGTTAGTCAGTAAGCCAGCTAGTCCGACACTTTGTGAGTCATTAGGTCTGGCATTCATTCAGGTATCCCGTCAGTTAGGTAGCAAATTGGTTACTCATTTCGTGAGTTTAAATTTCTCGTAGATACTTAATATTTTTTTTATAAATATCGACACGAAGGTCAATTAAGAAAGAAAGATGTAATGTGATTCACTGATTCACAATGTATAAGCAGGACTCAAATCTGCGACCCTACGTTTCCGGCGTAGTGCTCCCCAACTGAGCTATCACATCGTTACGTTAAATACACTAAATCTTTGACTCCATAATTCTACGCTACTTGAGTGTCGTATGTTTTTTAATGCTTAAGCGCATTTACACGCACGATTGCCGACGCTTATTTTTGACGATTTTTGAATTGATCATTGGTGGCAAATTTTAAAGATTTTTATATACGAATTAACACTCCATACATCAATCGTTGCATGTAGTTCAATTTTTTTATTTTAACGCCGCCAGCATCTTGGGATCATTTCCGCCAATGACCGACCTTGGCTAGAGTTAGGTTAGTGTAGGTTTTAAGTTTTTAAATTTGTTTTACCACTTAATTCGAATGTTTTATTTATTTATTGATTTATAATTAATATCAATACAACGTCATATTTTATAATATTTTACAGATATGAACATGAGGGCTCTATCTGAATATAATATTATAAACAAACTGTAGTAAGTAAATCTGTCAACGTAAGACATTCATCATAGTAAGTGTGTTATTAATAGCATTAGTAATGTTGTTCAGTTTCAAGAGTAGAATCTATGTTTTAATTTATTGCTCCTATAACATGCAACACCCGGTATGTACCACATATCCATATTCGATTTTAACCAATGTTGGTACATGGATAACTGGACATCCAAAGATAGTTATAGGATACTTTTGACCCGACTTCAGTTAAAAAAAATCGGATAATGCATGAAGGTATTTATACCTACAATGTCCTCTCTGTAGGTGGTTTCACGACGTTTTAGCTTCAGTAAGCACTCGTTTAACAAACTTTACCACGTGCTAAGAGATATATTAAGTACGCGATAAAGGGCGACAGACAAACACAAAAGAAAAAACTTTTTTTTAAGTTGGCAGCATTGTAAAGCATTGCTGCCATACAATAAGTTTTTTTTTTTAATTTCAAATTGTGCGAATGCAGCTGTTTATTAAGTTAGTAACACGAAGTATTTCATTGAACGCTAGTTTGGAACACATTAAATATAGACTACTTAACTTAAATTTTGTAATTTGTGGTACCTACTAAGGAATGCTTTTTTGGTGACATTATAACATCGTTTAGCAGTGTTTTTTGGGCAGTAGAGCATAGACTTTTACAGAATTTCATAATTTCTGTCTTTATATAAGATTCAGTAACTATAATTATAAATGACAGAAAAATTGGGCAAGTGCGAGCCCGACTCGCGCATGAAGGGTTATACATAATTATATATAATCTATAACAAGTTTGTTGTATGGGAGCCCCCCTTATATATTTATTTTATTTTATTTTTAGTATTTGTTGTTATAGCGGCAATAGAAATACATCATCTGTGAAAATTTCAACTGTCTAGCTATCACCGTTGTTGAGATACAGCCTGGTGACAGACGGACGGACGGACGGACGGACGGACGGATGGATGGACGGACGGACGGACGGACAGCAAAGTCTCAGTAATAGGGTCCCGTTTTTACCCTTTGGGTACGGAACCCTAAAAAAGTACTGGAGTACAAAAAAGACTTTTTACCCGACTGCGATAAAAAATGCTTTAAGCGAACAAAGTTGCGGGCACCTATATACCTATATACAATGTCCTCTCTGTAGGTGGTTTCAGGTCCTTTCAGCTTCAGTAAGCACTCGTTTAACAAACTTTACCACGTGCTAAGAGATATATTAAGTACGCGATAAAGGGCGACAGACAGACAAACAGTCGATAATTAATGTTTAAGGACAGAACACGTCAGCGGTGGCAGTAAGTATGAATTATAAATATCCGTTTTAATGCACGGACTAAAATATTGAAAACTATTAATACACTGCACAAGTATATCGTTAAAAGTTTGAAACCATGGACCGATGTGAGAGAACCGATTTTTTTTACATGTAACTTTTGGAATTCTTACTTTTAAAGTAGGAAGTTTTAAAATTTTTAATTGTATCGATAATCAGTTTTTTATGCAGTCATTATTTCAGTTGAAATCTTAAAAGAAGTCCTCAGTCACAACTATAAATTTGTGAACAACTTTCGCATATAACGACGATATTCATCGTTGTTATATCCGAAAGTATATCTTATATTATTTATTTTTTCAACTTTCGTGAGACATATTTAATTATTGTATTAAACAATTTACATTCGCGTGAAGTATAGAGTGAATTTGAGTATATTAAACTTCACAAAGAGCTCTCCAAAAGGCTTAAAGAGACCACTGGGGACCGAAAAGCTTCAGCGTATCAGCATAGCTGTTCAGCGAGGAAATGCTGCCAGCATTTTCGGTACCATGGCAAATAGAGCAATTTTTTTAATTTGTTTTAATTTACTTTATCTTAGCTTTTTTGTACATAGTAGTTAGTAGTGTTTAAGTTTTTATTTACTGTTACTTTGCTTTTCTTTTTTTTGTTATCTTTAAATAAATGGTTTTTAGTTGTAAGGAACGTCCTGACATGTTTCAAGCTCGTATGGCGCGCGGCAACTTTGACACTGATTTTGATTTTGTTGGTTACGCGCACCGACGGATATACAATATTTAATGTTCACCTTTATTAAAACTGACAATAGCATAACAAATATTATACATTCACGTCAAAGCTAAACTATAGGTAGTTTAAACGAACTATTTTTTTAAAGTCAGCTAGACTAACATTAATATTAACGTTACCCCAAAACGCTTCACAACATTAGCAGCCGGCATTACACGGTTAAATATTATGAAATATGGCTGCCGAAGCTAATTGGGGGCCAATTAGAGACGTCTACGGGTGACACATGGGCGACGTGTATTTTCGTCCGACGGTCCGATACGCGCCATCGGTAGGGTCGTTTAGGTTTAATAGGTTGCGGTTCGGTTGAAAAGTTGCTGATTTTTCACGTGAAGTCATCACGGCGACATTCATTGTATGTATGTATGTTAACACTTTATTGTACACATAAACAAGAAATACAAAAGAATAAGCATGTACAAAGGAGCATTTAACCCTTTAAGGGATCTCTTCCAGTTATCCTTTGAGTAAATGAGTGCTAAATACAAATGTAAATGTGTATTGTCCTGGGATAACTACTTCAGAATCCCACAATATTATAAAGAAGAATGTTTGTAAGTGTGTCTGTATGCTATCTTATTGCTGATTAGTGAACACTTACGAGCACACCATTGCCGTAGTTATACGATTGGTCGGGTGTTCGGGGGGCGATCGCGAGTTACCCTAATTTGGCAGAAAATTATTTTACCGAACGTAATGTTTCCCATAATGCTCATTTCGCAGAAATTTTCTGCAGCTGAAAAGGAACATATTTTAAAATGTGTAAGTGCATTCTGGTAGATTAGGATAGGTTAGGTTTGTTTTATAACTTTTCAGAAAAGTCAATGGCATCATTTGAATAACAATTATGCGAAATGAGCATTACGCGTAACATTACGTTCAGTAAAATAATTTTCTGCGAATCGAATGTAATCGCGTTTGGTGTCTATATCAATGGAAATTAGCTGAAACAAGGCGGACAGCTATAGGTATAAAGATGTGCTGAAGAGGCACTAAAAAAAAGAGCAGCATATAGTCCTCGCAGTGGGAGCAGTGGACAGCTACACGGTCAGAATGAAGTGTCGTGAATCCCATAGTCTGTGACTTTGAAAACCCATAAGAAAATAAGGTACTCCAGAGTGATAGGTGAGACTTCTGACGTGATCACGCAATGATTGGTTGGTTGGTTCTTTCAATCCGTTTCTGTGTTGCGAGTGGTGTATCATAATATTTTTGTATCATTGTATCAGTAGTTTTGAACGGATAAGGAGCTTTAAAAAATAACTATCAACATCCTACCACCCATTAAGAGGCCTTATTCCTTTTAAAATGCTGATTGTTTAGACATTTTTCTCTATGATCAACCATGTTTCTTAACATATTAATGATCTTACTACCTAGAACAGGGCTATGGGATTTATCGGTATATATTTGAAACCTACAGTTTGTATTTTTCATTGATAATTTTTGTTCGAAAAACTACTCGAAATTGACAAAATTCACGTGGAAAGTTCGTTTTTTCAACTTATTTTCGACTGTACGCAATGAAAAAATGAAATAGCTACGTTACTACCTAGAACTCGGGAAAAAGTATTATTCACTTCAAAGAGTTGGTTGAAATTATCAATATATTCGTCATAATATGAAAAAAATAAGTTTTAAAAGGAATAAGGCCTCTTAAACAAGAAATGCCGACGATTTGCGACATTTTTTGCCAATTTTCACCCCCGCACTATACTTAGATCAAAGGACTGCCTACGTCGGAGACCCGGGTTCTATTCCACGAATGCCACTTAAATCATGGCTGACTTAACGCCTGATTTACTGCTTTGTATGATTTATTCCAGTGAACATGAGAGGTGCTTAGTGCTCAGCGGTATGCGGTGTTTTGTTTGGTTTTGAAAGGAAATCTGCATATCCAAGTCATTAGCATACAATGGTGTGTAATATTAATAGTAATTATCAATTACTATATCTATATTAGTATTAATTATTTTTATTAAAGCAGTAACCTCTGCTAACGTAAGCGAAATGTTTACAATGAAGCGAAAAATTGAAAAATTAATGGTTCAGACAGGATTCGAACCTGCGTTTCCAACGGCTTTCAGGGCCAAAACGGGCGTCCTACCAACTGCACCACCGAACCAGATGTAAGAGCTATTGAATCTTTTAACCAGTTGCTTCAACACGCCTTAGAGTGGCATCGTATATTAGTATTATAAAATTCTAAAGGCCATGCCAGGATAAGCTAAGTGAATCTGCCCCCAGCGAGTTTTGGCTTGTAATTTTTTTTGTTGATTTGTCTTTTTATTAGTGTCGTTTATGCCAAATTACAGCTCCCCAAACCTTACCGTTTTTCTTTAAAAAAAAAAAACGAAATCTGATCTTTCTTCTATATTTTTTTTTCTAGCCGGCCGATTTTGACGTGAGTCACGTATATTGTGCTTATAATAAAGACAATTATATGGTATTACTTTTAATACATATTGCCATACAAAAACTTGAAAAAAAGATTAGAATTTATTTTTAATAAATTTTTTTTAGCATTATCTCGATAGCGACACCTCCAGATTTTTCACCAAAATTAGTCTCTTTAATAAGCTACAAAATGAATGTATTAACTTAATTTTATTTGTGGTATAACGGGTTGTTTTTTTTTAATTGAATTCATCACCATACATTTTCTTTACCCGCTCATTATTAAAATCAATCGATTAAAAACTGTTTAAAGAAACGTGTATGTTTATAATAAACACTGGCCACTTACAAAAAAAAAAAGTATTGATTCCTTCGTATTGAAAAAGTATTGTAAAAAGATCCGATCTGGCAACGCTAATGAAATGTATGGCCTATTGCCCTTGCCCCTCTCGCCGTGCCGCCCCGACCTCGCTCGGCGCCCGCGCCCCGCGCGCGTCCTATGTTTTGGAGCATGTTCTTACTTACAGACGCGCCCCGAAGATATTTGACGAACTTACTGTTTTCGACCAAGACTAACTTGTTCTTGTTATTTTTCATGTTAATTTTAAAATTGTGGATTGACAAAAAAAAAGTGACAAGTAATAGTTGGTTGAATGGCGCCAATACCAAAACAAAATGCAATCGGCCAGGGGCGCCTACGCCGCCCCTGTCGGTTTGGCGCCCCGGGCTATAGCCCGGATGGCCCTAGGGTAAATACGTCCCTGCACAGACTCCATTGCTATATTGTATAGCTTTTTAACGTTTTTTTTAAAGCACTTCTTTATTATTTTCCTGCAATCCATTTTTAACTAAAAGTTTTTCCGGTAAATATTCGAAGTTTATGTGAATAACCGGCGCCGAAGGAATCAATACTTTTTTTTTTGTAAGTGGCCAGTGTTCATTATAAACATACACGTTTCTTTAAACAGTTTTTAATCGATTAATTTTAATAATGAGCGGGTAAAGAAAATGTATGGTGATGAATTCAATTAAAAAAAACAACCCGTTATACCACAAATAAAATTATGTTAATACATTCATTTTGTAGCTTATTAAAGAGGCTAGTTTTGGTGAAAAATCTGGAGGTGTCGCTATCGAGATAATGCTAAAAAAAAAATATTAAAAATAAATTCTAATCTTTTTTTCAAGTTTTTGTATGGCAATATGTATTAAAATTAATACCATATAATTGTCTTTATTATAAGCACAATATACGTGACTCACGTCAAAATCGGCCGGCTAGAAAAAAAAATATCGAAGAAAGATCAGATTTCGTTTTTTTTTTTTTTAAGAAAAACGGTAAGGTTTGGGTAGCTGTAATTTGGCATAAACGACACTAATAAAAAGACAAATGAATAAAAAAAATTACAAGCCAAAACTCGCTGGGGGCAGATTCACTTAGCTTATCCTGGCATGGCCTTTCTATAGAAAATATTTTTTCTATGAAGAAGGTTCATGATTAGGAAAAACTTTAGTAGCGTGATGCAGGGTCGTCATTTAATCTATATGGGCGCGCGGCGCCGTGCCAACATGGCGCCATCTGTTTTCATAATTTCCTTTGTTCTCGTACCACGCTGAAACGGCTGGACCAATTTTAACCAATTTAGGTACAGGGATAGCTGGACATCCAAAGATGGTTATAGGATACATTTTATCCGTCTACGGTAAAGAAAAAAAATACACGGTTAAAGTTGCGGGCGCCTCGTAGTTCGCTATAAATATATTAGATTACTATTAATATTAGATACCGAAATATGTACTATATACTATAATCCCAATCTATAAATATAAGGTGATAGAAATGCAAATGGGCGTTTTAAAAAAAATACACCTAGTCCGAGTGGGACTCGCGCACGAAGGGTTCCGTACCATTATGTGTAAGTTTGTTGTATGGGAGCCCCCCTTAAATATGTATTTTATTTTATTTTTAGTATTTGTTATTATAGTGGCAATAGAAATATATCATCTGTGAAAATTTCAACTGTCTAGCTATCATCGTTCTTGAGATACAGCCTGGTGACAGACGGACGGATAGACGGACGGACAGCGAAGTCTCAGTAATAGGGTCCCGTTTTTACCCTTTGGGTATGGAACCCTAAAAAAACAGTTATGACAAACGTGCTGCGGTGACACTGATATTATTTTCTGAAATGGCTATAAAAGTACCTACTCTTATTTTTTTTGCGTAAGATGGAAGAACACCAGCACTAAAAAAAATTAAAAATGAAAAAAAAAAAAACAATTTAAATGTATTTTTTTAAAACTACATTAGTTTTTTTACCCAACTTCAAAAACGGAGGAGGTTCTCAATTAGCCTGCATGTTGTTTTTTTTCTCAAAAAAAAAAGTTTTAAGTCTCTTCTTACTCAAAATCGTTTGCACATTCAAACCTCATAAAATCGAAAATGTGTGCCAAAATATCCGTTCCAAATCGTCACGTTTTTTTTTATATAAATATTTTTTTTCTATGAATGTAACGCGCTGGAAACATACTTTTTCTGTCTCATTTCGAGGAAATATTTATTTTGAAAGACTTGAAATTCAAAATGGCATATGATATTCGTATCGTTAAGTACAAATGTCAGGATAGGAGCATGCAATATTTCTTAAATGATCATATCTCCTTTAAAATGTCACTATATTATACAGTTTCAATTACCTAGTTATTATGTAATTGTAATAGATTTAAGTATTATTTACGAAAAAAATTGTTACCGTTGAGTTTCTTTCGGCTTTCTATTAAACAGCGCTCTTGTGAAATACCGGTAGATTCAGTTGCAGTTTCAATTTCAGCTGTCTAGCTATCTCGGTTCATGAGATACAGCCTGGTGACAGACGGACGGACGGACAGCGGAGGCTTAGTAATAGGGTCCCATTTTTACCCTTAGGGTACGGAACCCTAAAAATAGTTTTTTCCATACTAAAAATAAGCTCATTGCATATTGGCAAGGCCGAGATATTTGCCATGTTGTCAAATCGGGGATGCAGAATTAATGAAACCAATATTTGATTTGAAAACCATAAATATAATTTATTACTTTTTACAATTAAAACTAAAACAGTCAAGACCGAACATCCGATAGATTATTTAAAATTAATATTTACAAACGAAAATGGAAGAAGAGTGACTAAATTTATTAAAATTAAATGTACAGTCAACTCAAAACTGACACTGATATTTAAAACATTAGTTAATCTTGAAGAGGGTAGTCAATTATAATGGTGAATTCACACATAAATAAATATAAAAAACAGCCCATGTTTTAGCGTAGTTTAAACTTAAATAACTATACATATAATAACTACGCTGTAATTCTAAGTTATTTCTACAACTCACCAATTATAATATTTTCCACATATTTGCGTCACATATACGTTTGACTAATTTACTATAATCATACCTATTTTCTGAATCTTAAAACTATTTGGTTACTGTATCGCATCTTGCCAATTCTTTTGTGCTTTTAGAAATAGTGATGAATAAAAACTAAATAAAAAAGCTGTCATATTTTTTGTAGAATGTCAGTTACGTCAAAATTTTGTCGTATTATGGCATGTGTTTTAATAAACATATTACTGTAAAAAAACTATTACACATAAATGTCTGACAACTGAAAGTGTAACTTAGTGCTCAGATTTACAAAATAAATGTTATTTTTAAGTATTCATTTTTAGTGGACTTTTCGCCACGGTGGTGACCAAAAACGATAAAAGACAATTCTTTCCTCTTTTTTTTTTGCTTGTGTTAATAGTTCGAAAACAATCTTATTTGCCAGACAATAAGCACTATAACACTTTATGTATTAGTTTTGGTGCAACTGCAAAGAAAAAAAACGCACTAAAACATAAAAGTGCGACCTTTATACTCTTCATTATTATCAAATGACGTATTATTACTTCACTATAATAATTTAACATTACGAGCTCTATATTCACAAAGGCATAATTATGAAGAGAAATAAATACTTTCTTATTTTAATTGTAAAATACAGGAACATTTTTAATAGCACTAATTATTTCTATGCTTTATCATTACTGTACGCGTACGCATTTAAGGGGCTCCCCGCTCTCAATGACCTTCGATCTGTTGCGATAGATTTTCCCATATTATAAATAGCTAATCATAATAACATAGTTTTTCCACAACAAAATACCGTATTAAGTACCTTTCACATGTCACTGACTTTGAGATACAGGCCGTCAAAGTTTACGATTTTTTCGGGGAAAAAGTTGTGGAAACGGTTTTTTGCGTTTTTCTCGAAAAGTATTGAGAAAAATAGAAAAAGCTTCACAACAAATTTTGTGGAATATGGTTTAGAACAATAAAATGTAAGATATTTTCTACATATACACCGGGGATAAAAGTAGAAACGAGATTAGTGTATTTTTGGTCCTTCACAGAATATTTTTTTATAAAATACACAGTCGTTAAATCAAAATTCGGGTCACTACAAAGTGTTAAGCATAGACCATACTACAATATATATTAAATAGGACATTATAACTCTATAATCCACAAACTAGATACGATGTAAAAATCATCAAATTGGCTGATTTCTGTAGGGAGCCCCTTAAAAGAATATCGGCCACACCGAAACTCGAAATCGTCGGTGCGTTCGTGCGTAGTTGTAAAACGACTCGTTAAAGTATACGCAGCATAAAGTTTCAGTGTGGTCGTTCCTATACAAAAACATATGAACATATTAAATTGTGACGTCACCAAACAAAGTCTGACGTTAAGAGGCCTTATTCCTTCTAAAATTTATTTTTTTCATATTATGACAAATATATTGATAATTTCAACCAAATTTTTTAAGTGAATATTACTTTTCCCCGAGTTCTAGGTAGTAACATAGCTATTTCATGCTTTCATTGCGTACAGTCGAAAATAAGTTAAAAAAACTAATTTTCCGCGTGAATTTTGTCAATTTCGAGTAGTTTTTGAAACAAAAATTATCAATGAAAAATTCAAACTGTAGGTTTCAAATATATACCAATAAATCCCAATAGCCCTGTTCTAGGTAGTACATCAATAATATGTTAATAAACATGTTTGATCATAGATAAAAATGTCAAAACAATCAGCATTTTAAAAGGAATAAGGCCTCTTAAGCGCAGCCACAAACGTCATTATTTCGTGACGATTAAACTCTTCTAATCTTTCTAAAAGTACACAATGTACTAAACAATATTTCGAGTCGAAAGCCTCAGCAAATTTGAACTATCAGTATACCTTACGACCTCTTTGACTAAATAAAGAGACTAATTCAGCACTTTGTTTCTAAGAGCAGCTATTTCAACAAATACATCACTACACGAATTTTCTTTTGTGATTAAAATTTTTACATGTGGTCATTGATGTGATAGGACCCAATCCATAGAAGACTCCATTCGAAGATTTCGGTAAAATCAACTTAAAGTTAGCACTTAAGTCTTTCGTAGGTCAACGTGAATCCTTCTCCTTAAAACTACAGTCCGGTTGCTCTCAGATTGCGATTCGGGTTCGGGTGAAAACTGAGAGGTTCCTATCTGGATCGAATAAGAGCAAGTGAGACAGGTATAAAGCGTGAATAGTATTCTGATAGCTTACGCACTGTACTTCTCTTCTAAACAAGTGAATTTTGTATGTGACAGGTATTACATCTACCACTCAAAGAAACAAGTAATTCCTCTACACGTTACAGCAAAAATCAAAAACACTTCTACGTGACACTGATCTCTTCCTCATCACTCTCAGTGGCCGTGCTGTGATTGTATAGACCCTGGGCCATCAGCTGCATGGCTAGAGGGTTCCTCTGGCCGGTCGCCTTCTTGATCTTGGCTCGTTTGTTCTGGAACCAGATCTTGATCTGAGCTTCGGCCAGGCCGAGCTCGGCGGCTAAGGCTTGGCGTCTGCGTTCAGTCAGGTAGCGGTTCTCGGCGAATTCGTGCTGTGGACAAAGGAGAAATTAGAATTTTGAAGCAATTAAACTAGGACAATAAAAATATTTTTTTGAGAACAGCACTATATTTGGAAGTTCTATCCATGATTTCGGGATCGCATTATTCCTATATTTTTATTTCCATATGGTAGCATCTTTTTTATTTGAGTGTCACACAATCTTAAGGTATTAAAGAGTCACTTTGGCTGTCACACTATGGCAAGCTCTTTTTTTATGCTACGACGGTGGCAAACAAGCACGCGGCCCGCCTGATGTTAAGTTATAATCAAAATGATAATTACCTTTAGTCGAGCGAGTTGCGCTGCGCTGAAAGCAGTTCGTGGTCTCTTCTCTTCTGGGGTCTCCCGTTTCTTCATCCGCCTGCTTCTGGGTCCTGTCGACAAAGAAACAGCCTGTTAATTGAGTATTCAGATTTTGACCCGTGGCCGCATATATAAAAAAATATTTTATAGGGTTCCGTACCCAAAAGATAAAAAACGGGACCCTATTACTAAGACTCCGCTGTCCGTCCGTCTGTCCGTCAGTCACCAGGTTGTATCTTATGAACCGTGATAGTTAGACAGTTGAAATTTTCACAGATTTTTGTTGCCACTATAAAAAAAATACTAAAAAACATAATAAAATAAAAATTTAAGGCGGCTCCCATACAACAAATGTGATCGGATACGTTAACTTTGCACCTCATTTGTATCCAGCGCCATACATACCAGGTGCACACTTAACTTAACCCGGCCAGTTAAGATGGGATAAGTATTTGTACGGAAACCTCGGTGCGCGAGTCAGACGCATATGGCCGGTTTTTTGTGAGTTTTTAGCGGAATACTATGCTTGATTTCGGACGATGCGTCGCGGTAGCTCAGGCATGAAAGCACTACTCCAGATAAGTAGAGGCGGTGGATTAAAACCCCACTTATGTAGTTTTTTTTTTATATATTTAAGCTCAGTATCAATATTAAAAGAAAACTTTTTCATAATTTTTTCTGTAGTTGTCATCACATTTTTTTCTAATTAGATATTCCAAAATAATGATTTTTACCGCATTCTTCTTCTAAATTATCAATGAAAAATTCAAATTATAGCTATAAAATCACTGTTTTGGAATATCTAATTAGAAAAAAAGGTGATGACAACTACAGAATAAATGTATATAGGTTTCAAATATATACCAATAAATCCCAATAGCCCTGTTCTAGGTAGTAACATTAATAATATGTTAAGAAACATGTTTGATCATAGAGAAAAATATCTAAAATAATCAGCATTTAAAAGGAGTAAGGCCTCTTAAAGCTTTATTAACCCTTCTACCAAAATAATAATTACAGGTAATTACGTGTCTATTAACTATTACGTAAATTAACCCTTTCTTCCGATTCTGCTTTAGAAACAGTAGATGTGGGTAATAATTAATTTATTTGCTTGACATTTGTATTGAAACAATCCTATTAAAAGAAAACTAATAATAAGTGAGTTTTAATTACCAAATTTCGGGTTGAGTGCTTTAATTAGCTATTATTAAACCAGGTAAAAAAACGAAATTACCTTTTCTAACATTTATTACAAGTAACTAGAAAATAATGTATTTTCTAGGATAGCCTTACTCCAAGTAGTGGAAAAAAAAGTATTTTATTTTGGACAAACATTTTTCTACATACTCAATTACTCATCAAGTGATCATGACTATATACTTACTGAAAAAAAGACAGTCAACTGTAATAGTACATAAAAGTCAGTAGGATTCACAGTTTATTTTTATTTTCATACTAGCGACCCGCCCCGGCTTCGCACGGGTGCAATGCTGATAAATTATGCATGTATTATACATGTAAACCTTCCTCTTGAATCAATATATCTATCACTTTGTTTTATACTATGTAGTGAAGTATTTTAAGCAATTTATATTTATCAAATAGTATTAATAACGCACTAATTCAATTATTTCATTTCAACCAATCCCTCTAACACCAATTCTTGTTCATTACAGCACCCCACCAAAACCTAATAAATATTACATGGCATAACATAATTGTACACAACAGATACCACATTTTTCACACCATTATTGGATCGGACCCCACCCACACCAATTAAGGAATAGGGGTCCATACGCGCGTCGAGTAATGACGTAAGTGCAGAGCTGTTAAATATGAAATTGGGTGGCCATTTTGTATTTCGTAAATTAGCTTTCGTCCAAAGTTTTTTGCTGGATAAAAATGAAGACTTAAAATCCAAAAAAGAAAAATAAGATTAAGTAGATATTTAGGTAAGGATTATTTTAGTAGACGCTAAAAAATAATTTCATTATCGAATAAACGCGAAATTTAATTTGAATATTGTAACAAAGACCTAGTCGGTAAATTCTGTTTTGAAATTAAATCCTATTAGACATACAATAATGTTGAAATTGTCAGCCATATTCTATATTTTTTATAAAATTTTATTTAAATATAAATATAGCTACACCATTCTAATTGTGTGACGACAATAATGGAGATACGACATTTTTACTTTCGTTTGTTTAATAGAGTACTATTTTATTATGTCACAATGGTGACCGTTGAGTTCGTTACAAAATGAAGAAATGGTGGCTGATATGATCTAATATTATACATTATAGTGCATAATGGAATAAATGAAGGAATGAGGCGTCATTTAAGAGTTCCATGGTGCTTTTTTATGCTGATAAAATGTTGTTTATGAGTTATTGAAGTCCTTCTGGAAAATGTGACCGTTGTCACTTACACCATTACAATTTTTAAAACTTTAACCTTAAAATAAATCCCACAACATTACTTTTTTTTAAGCTTTAAGGTCAGAATAAATAACCGAAGAACGAGATTTTTCATAAAACAGATTTGCGAAAAATAAAGCCGGTTTAGGTAAGTATGTATGCGTATCTACGAACTACGAAATTGACGTTGTGACAGATGCGTACACAGACGACACTGAGCCCGTGACAGGCCGTGGCTTACCAAAACTTTTTTTTTCTTCACTTTCAAGCGCTGACTGGGTTTCTAGGCGTGTCTTATTCTAAAGCATTAACGTGTATTGAATCGGGAATACACGAAATAAAAGATCTAATGAGGCAGGGTATCGTTAAACTGAAACTAGCTACTATAACAATTTATAATAAATAATCTAGGACCATAAAGGTAGTAAATTGTAGTAACTAAATGATCCACCATAATAAACCACCATTTAACACTTAAAAAATGCCTAACCCATGAAATAAATATTAACGTCCCATAACGAGGCTCGCCGTAAGTGCGAAACCAAAAGAATCCGGGAAATCCAATTTCCGTGTTAAATAAATCAAACGATTTGCATAAAGTTAATGTGGTCGAAACACGAGCCGTTATAAGCGCGCCATATTCCTTTGAAAAATCATGTGGAAGAGAAAAAAACTAAGAAAATTCTCTTTTTGACGTAAAAGCCTGAGAAATGAATTTAATTGGTAGTTTATGTAAAAAGCCACAATCTTTAGGCGTAGCGATGTGACCAGTCCAGATATGAAAGCTACTACGAGTGGCTAAAATAGACAAGGTGTGATTTTATATAACTACTCCTGTGATTCATCAGTCGATAAACGTCCACTACTGGACAAAGGCCTCCTCCGAAGTTCTCGACAGCGATCGATCTTGCGCTGCCCTCATAAATAAAACACCGCTACAATTTAAAATCAGGCGAAAATATCTAAATGTTATAAAAAACTCCAAAAAGTAAGTGCTGGGGTTACTGTAGCAGTATAACCATTTTCTTTCAAACTTATACAACCAAAGCTGATTTTGGCACTTAATGACTGATTAACTTTACTGGAAAATAGCCTATTGTAAGCAGACATATACTCCAATTAGCTAATGTCTTCATAAACCTATCTGAAAAACTAGACCAAAACATTAACTGAAAACAATACACCAATTAAGCTAAATAGTCTAATCTACTGCTAACACCATATTAAATCACTTAACAATCAGTAAAAGGATCTAGAATTTTCGCGTGCGACTGTACTAATAAATTCAACCTATCAGCGAAGGAGCCATAAACACTTCGAAGCTTCCTGTACCTACTGTTGAATTATTTTTTTCAGTATAAACAGTAGGAAATCCGACTTAAAGATTAGGATTCAGAGAATGAAATTGATAACGACAAAAAATAAATAAGTATTACGAAGTTTTTTTACATAATTTACGCGAGTTAAAAATGGTGCATTATGTTGTGATATAATAGGACTTTACGGTTTCTCGTATTTCGTTTATTCAAATCAGTAGGGACAGAAGTGATCATGACCTTTTTTACTTCATAGTGTAGATACCTATAATGATCCAAATTACAGAAAAACAGTACATCACATAAATAAATGCTTTTCTTTCGTCTTTGAGGGCTTAATTGAATCGAATTATGTAACTTTTATGTACAAGCAATTTGAATTTCCCTTGTTAAAGCGTTTTTCGTTGTTCTAGTGATACTTATATGGATTTAGCACAGTCATAAAAAGTACGTATTATAGTTTAGAACTATAATTACTTCCGTACAATTTTTTTGATTAGAACAGCTGTGAAACTGTAAATAACGAAATAAAAGTGCCATAAAAATGAGCATAATTTCCACTAAAATGAAAATAAACTTTTATTTCTCGTGTTCATTTAATCAAAATTGAATTTTATTGCTTGAAGAACAAAACAGGAACGTTCTAAACACAAATCTTTTCAACCGTTTGAAAAATTGTACACCGAAATATTTCAGACCAATAGACTTTCCACTCTATTCTTTACCATGAAGGTTCTTTTTTAATTGTGTCGTAGTTTTGTACGCGGCAGTTTATCACTCGATAAAATGGCCGCTAACTTTTTTATTCTTATTTTTAATTAAACAAAACTGCCGGAGTTTTTCCTAACGAGTGGCTGAAAAACGGTCGTATGTTTTCTGCCGTCTTAAAAAATGGGTTTGTATGTGTTGGTAGCAATTGTGTGAGATATTTGTGTGGGGTTTTTAATGTAATACTTAAATTATTGTCATTTGGGAAAAATGCGATTAAGATTTGACGGTTTCAAAATAGTAGGTATAAATAAATGTAAATAAATTAAAACAAATTTAATAATTATAATAAATTTTCTGTACTCGTAAATCAGCAACTCTAGCACAACTGTGACTTTTTCGAGAGACATTACTACCTATCTTTTTCTGTAGGTACAGTAGGTCAACCTATTGATTAGGTTATGGTTAGGTTTGTGTTGTAACATTCTAAAATATTTTCTGGTTTCAGAAAAAAAAAGCTTTCAATGACATGATATTTCTATGAAATAAAAATTCGATGAAACGTTTGTCTATAAAACAAGGGTAAACCCTCGCGCTACCCCGGGGTAACCGATACCGGGGTAATGATATTAAAAGGCTTTCAATGATCTTTTAAGTACAGAGTGGAATCGCAGCCCTGCATATCACTATTACTCGTATATATTTTTCTAACTAGTCTAAACTCGCGAACGTTCCAAAACAAACAGTCGTACAGAGACATAACTCTCACAAATGGCGTAACTTGCCCCGTTAACATTCCACGCTAACGACCCCTTTGACAATTACTCTATGTTTTAATTGTTTTAACTAATTCATTCCCAAAACTTTTAAGATAACCTCACACTTTTTGTATATGGGGTTTTGAGTATAAACCTCTTAATACAATAATTTAATATGTCTCACGAAAGTTTTAATAAAATGGTGGCTAGAAAATGGACCTTAAGGTCTAAATCTTCTTTCATTCCCGTATTTAATTCTGTAAGATGGGTCATGATTTTAGAAAAAAATACATAATTTTGTTGATCTACAGCGCCATCTTTTGGCCGAAATTTATTTGACATAGGGATATCTAGACAATCAAAGATGGTTATCTATGGATGGGATACTTATTAGGTACTCGACTACAGCAAATAAATATTATTCGGACGAAGTTACGGACACACGTTTTAGTTTGAAACAACGTTTTTATTTGAGAAAAATCCTATTTGTTGCTCATGTGAAAAATGTTATGCTTTAAAATCCTTCATAATTTAAGAAACTATGCATAAACTAAAAATATTACGATTTTAAATCCGTAATTAACCCAAAAACTTGTTAGTAATAATGTAATAATAATAAAGTTTAATCACCTAATAATTTTAATTCCGAGCTCGTTTAAAAACTTGATCAAGAGACCTCACACTAAGAGTTTTCCGCCGATCCAAAATGCCATAACCGCCGAAAACTAAGCCTAAGTTACGTCATTTTACTTACTGTAGCAGAATGTCGTAAGTGATTAAGAGGATTTAGTAATATAAGCCTTTTTTATTGTGAGTGAGAATGATGTACGAAATAAACATATTTCACTATAAATGGAGTCATGATTGTAGTTTTCACACGAGAGGATCGTTTGTTCGCGTGTTTCTTTTTTTTTTGGTAAGCTTTAAGAGGATATTTTTCATATAAATGCGGTAACATTGTTTTCAACGGTTCTTTAATAATTAACAACATTTCAAATCTCCAAGCGTTAAGTTTAAACTTATTTAATTACTTCATTAAAACAGAATCCAAAACTATTATTTTTATTTGATTATTTACGAAATCAGTTCATAAATGACGAAGTTGTGAGGTAAGAATTATACAAAAAATGCGCGCGGATTTATGTATAAACAGTTCATACAATGAGGTTTGAATGTACATTCAAACCTCATTGTGTGAACTATTACAAACCTCATAGTACAAATGATTCGTAATAAGATCATCCTTTACAAAAACAGTTAAAACTGAAAAAATGTTTTTTTTTTTTTAAATAGGTACTCTAAATAAGGAGGACGATGCGGACGAAGCGGCATGTAGTATACCTTATTATGTATCCTTGAAAATTCTTTTACGTACTTAGGTACGTATATTTTGCCGCCGCAAAATTGCAAAAAAACTGATCCCATTGGCATTAAAGGACAAGGCCTAACCGCAAACCGCGCCAGTCTGATTATATTTAAATTTATCTTTATCAAATTGACGTTCGGACAAATGATACAGGTATAATTATGATATGTCCAATGCATCTTGACGTATTACACTTACGGTTAATATTTACGAATTTTGTAGAAAAATAAAGCATCTTCGCTTAGAGAACAAGGGAGTCATATCTATATCTTTCTTTTGATTCACAGTAGTCAGGTAAAAAGTATTCTTTAAAAAAGTATCGTGTTTATGTCTTGTATTGATTGTTTGGTCTTGTTTTAAAAGTTCGAATGTATTGACGGCTAAAAAAAACCCAAAATAATTATTCATGTATTTTTTTTAAACGCCCAGTAAATAGTAAAAATGTACTCAGAAATGCAAATTAGCGAGTTAGGTACCTACTACACCGTGCCGCTAATGGCCGCGATGAATTTATCCCGCGAATAATATATCTCCTCGTTTGTGGGGTACAGTCGACTAAATGGTACACTCGGCACAAATTATGGCTCAATTCGGAGCCGTTTATAATTGTTATTAATTAAATGTACTATTTAGTCGCCATGCTGCTTCCGCGGACCGGAAGTCGCAGCGTGGGAATGCTCTAATAAGGTTGACCGAAGATCTGATCAGGATCACGGGATACTGTTGGATAGTAGTACATTACTGCAGACGCCGGGAAATAAGGGCTTGCCGGGTGAGTAGGTATAGACGGATAGTGATACGAAGCCGGCAAGCGCTTTTCACGGCTAAGGCATGTATAGTGCTTTCTCAAACATATGCAATGAAATAAAAAATACACCTCTCAAAAAAACACAGCTGTTTAGCCTGTTCATGAACACAGATGCCATGTTAAAAAAAAATTGCTTCACGGCATAGGCCTTCAATTTTGTATGTAATTCCTTTACAGTTCTCTCGAGTTGTTTCGCCCGAAACGTGATACTTCGAAGCCTGTTATAACGCACGTTATGGAGACATTTCATTGCATGTTTGAGAAAACTCATTTTTATCACGATACCAAATATATTAAGTGACTAGTCGAATCGAAGTAATGCTGAACTAAGCTGTGCAAGTTTTATAGCTACTATATACACACTTCTTGATACATAAACACTAAAATATATAAAAAACACCCAATACCAAGAAACGAAAAACATTAAAACAACCTGTCTACAAGTCTACCCTCTTTCACACCGAAACACCCCAAGAAATGAAAATAGTCGCATTTACCTACCAAATTACACCCCGAAAACTACCCTTAGGAAATCAGAAAAAATCAATTCCTAACAAATGGTTACCCCACAACATAACACCAAACTTCACTAACATGAATCGTGACCATGGTACTTCTCTTTTAAGATTCAATTTCGTCTGTACTTTGTGGAAATATACATGGTATGCAACTAAGTTGATATTGCTGTTATGCTAAAGGAATATAGGTTTTATGTGTATGGGAGTAAAGTGGAATGGGTGTGTGTGGTTAAATTGGGGAGGTTGAGGCGTAAGGACGTGTATTGAATATCTAATAGAGTGACTCGGATGAACGAAAGATATTGGATATTTGATGCGGTAGTTTTTAGTGTTTTGGAAGTTTGGATAACTCAAGTTGTAAGTAAGCCTTTTTCTTTATTCCATTCCATACAAATACAAATTCTTTATTGGTAACACCTGTCAACAATTTTGATCATAGGTACTTATTTTACAAATAACAGAAGGTTTTAACTTATGATTAATTACATTGTCTAAATTATTATTAAGTTTCCCATGTATAATTTGCGAAAAATTACTTATACTGTTGAGTTTATTTCAGCTTTCTTCTCAACAGTGTCCTCTTGTGAAATGCTGGTAGATTAAGACTATAAGTGCGCTGGTGGCCTATTTAATGAATAAACATTTTGCCTTTTTTTATTTTGATCCATCAAAGCTACTTTCAGTTTCCAGGTTATCACACTAATATTATAAAGGCGAAAGTTTGTGAGTGTGTACATAAGTACATGTTTGTTACTTCTTAGCGCTTAAACGGCTGGACCAATTTTTATAAATTTGATTATGATGGAAGCTGATACCCTGGATTAACACATAGGCTACTTTTTATCCCGAAAAAATGCAGCGCTCCCGCGGGATAAGCCGCGCGGTGCAGCTAGTGTTCCATAACTCCACGATTCCATACTTGTAAAATATTTGTAGTACAGGCTACTTTATATACAAAATTATATTGTTAAATGGTGCTTCATTAACCCGCCCACGCATAGAAAATCAACATAGGCCCAAGTCATAGCTCCACTTTTTTTTAACTCAACATACCGCATCCACATTTTCTAACATCGGCGATCTAAAACAATCACTTTGTACCCAAAAGTGCCTGTAATCTTAACATAGACGTCCAACTCCAAAAGGTCCTATGATTTATAGAAACCAAACGCTCTTAAGTCATTATAGACTAGCAAGTTACTCTTCAGAACTAAAAGGGCGTTTGTACATGAGGAAATGGATGAAGTTACGTTGTTTTTGAATTGTTTAACGGAGACTTATACTTTGGTGTTGGTTTTAAGTTGTTGGTAAGTTTTGATGGACGATGTTGATGACATAAATGGTTGACTAAAAATACTTGAAGCATTAAGCCCGTGTTTTGTGATTAAAGTATTTTTTCCATAAGAGTCCTCTTTATCTCATAGTATATTTTTCCTGCTGTGATTGCTGTTTTGTGTGATAAGTAATTAGGTAGGTACCTACTTAAATATTGTTAAAAAGCTAATGCTACACATCTGTTATGCAGTTTGACGAAATTTTAAATGTAAAAAAGCTGGTGTATTTATACTTTTCATAAATCATCATCATTATCAGCCGATAGACGTCCATTGGCAAAGGCCGATCGGTCTTGCGCCGCTCTCATCCAATTTCTGCCCGCGATCCTAACCAGGTCGTTGGCCCACCGTGTTGGGGGCCTTCCCATGCTGCGTCTTCCGATCCGCAGTCGTCACTCAAGAACCCTTATGCTCTAACGGCCATCGGTTCTACGAGAAAATGTTCCGCTCACTGCCTCTAAGTTTGGCGACTGTCTGAGCCATTTTGAATTTTGTCACGACAAGCCGTCATACTGAGTTTCGGTCTATTACAGTAATAATTAACTTAACCCTGAAGATGGGAAGATCCAAAATACCCGACATTAAATCTCCAATTAATCGCATACTCAAATAAAGACTAAATATCCAGAATTGCCGGCCAAGTGCAGTCGGAGGCCACCTAAACCGAAATCAAGTCATTACTGCATGCCGGCCCGCAAAAAGCAGGCGGCTTGGTGGCCTGTTCCCAGTACTCTAGGGGTGGGATGAAGGCCGGTTACTTAAGGATTTAGGTGGAGAAAGTATTTCGTTTTCGGAGCTTTTTTAAGAAATAAAAATTACTGTTTTTAAGGCTCCTTATCCGTTCAAAAATGCTGATTTATGATCAAACATTTTTCGTAACATAGTATTAATGTTACTAGCTAATTTATTGGTATATATTAGAAATCTATATTTTTCATTGATATTTGTGTTTCAAAAACTACTCGAAATTGACAAAAGGCACAGTTTTTTTTACTTGTTTTCAACTGTACGCAATGAAAGCATGAAATAGCTATGTTACTATCTAGAACCCAGGGAATATATTTGTCATGGGTAAAAGTATTCTATAGCCATCTTTGTACTAAAATTGGCTAAAATCCGTCCAGCCGTTTAGGCGTGAAGAGGGGACAAAGAAAACTTTACTAACACATAGCGCTGCTCCGTTCGGCCATACAAATCCTGCATCACGCTCTCGAAAAGCACAACGCTACAACAACACAACAACAAGTGTAACAACACAGTGTCAATCGCGAAATCGAAGCTCAGACAATCTTCCTTCACGTTTTGCTGCAGTGGTCTGGTATTTCCTTTCGTAAGCCACCACTCCCACATTACAATGTCATCATCATCATCATCATCTCAGCCATAGGACGTCCACTGCTGAACATAGGCCTCCCCTTTGGACTTCCATATATACCGGTTGGAAGCGACCTGCATCCAGCGCCTTCCGGCGACCTTTATAAGGTCATCTGTCCACCTTGTAGGTGGACGTCCTACGCTGCGCTTGCTGGTCCGAGGTCTCCACTCGAGCACTTTTCGGCCCCATCGGCCATCTGCTCTGCGTGCTATGTGGCCTGCCCATTGCCACTTCAACTTGCTAATCCGGTGAGCTATATCGGTCACTTTAGTTCGTCTACGGATTTCCTCATTTCTGATTCGATCACGTAGAGACACCCCGAGCATAGCCCTCTCCATTGCACGTTGAGCGACTTTGAGCTTTGAGATGAGGCCGATAGTGAAAGACCACGTTTCGGTGCCGTAAGTCATCACTGGTAACACACATTGGTTGAAGACTTTCGTCTTGAGGCACTGAGGTATGTCGGACGAAA
The DNA here is from genome assembly GCA_932273695.1 of Apotomis betuletana. Lineage (NCBI taxonomy): Eukaryota > Metazoa > Arthropoda > Insecta > Lepidoptera > Tortricidae > Apotomis > Apotomis betuletana. The sequence goes on from OW026325.1 coordinate 7,297,267, forward strand.
AGACATTGCGTAGTTTCCCGAACGCTGCCCAGCCGAGTTGGATTCGGCGGTTGACCTCTTTCTCGAAGTTGGACCTACCTAATTGGACCACTTGTCCTAGGTAGATGTATGAGTCAACAACTTCGAGTACCGAGTTTTCAACAGAGACTGGGATGGGCACAACCTTGGCATTTGACATGAGTTTCGTCTTGTCCATGTTCATTTTTAAGCCCACCCGTTGAGAAACTCGATTGAGGTCATCGAGCATCATGCTGAGTTCCTCCATCGACTTTGCCATGACTACGATGTCGTCGGCAAACCGAAGGTGAGTGATGTATTCGCCATTGATGTTGATGCCAAGTCCTTGCCATTCCAGGAGCTTGAAGGCGTCTTCCATAACGGCCGTAAACAGTTTCGGGGACACAACGTCCCCCTGTCTTACGCCTCTTCTCAATGGAATGGCCTTTGTGCTCTGCTCCTGAACTCGGACCGACATGGTGGCGTTACTATACAAACACTTCAACACTTCAATGTACCGATAGTCAATATGGCATCGCTGAAGTGACTCGAGCACCGCCCATGTTTCCACCGAATCGAAGGCTTTCTCATAGTCCACAAACGCTAAGCATAATGGCAAGTTATACTCTTCAGTCTTCTGTATAACTTGTCGCAGCGTATGTATGTGGTCTATGGTACTATAGCTTCTTCGGAAACCGGCTTGTTCGGGAGGCTGGAAGTCATCAAGTCTATGTTCATTACAATGTACGAGTAGCTAATAGAATTACAAAACTGACACGAACGTCGTAATTTACCCAACTGCGTTGAAAGCGCTAATGTGTTAGGACACGGCCAAGCCGAGTGGAAACTTCACACTTCATTTCACTTCACTTGATCGGCAAACAAGCAATTAGTTAAACTAAACGCTAATTAACTTAGTATAAGATTGTCCGATGAACGGGATATAAGATTCTTGAAAGGAGACCACGAATCGGACGAAGCAGCATGGTCCGCTCAACGGATTCACAAAGTTTCATCAATATTTCGAATTTTCAAAATTCTCGGACCGCAGGGCATGTTTTTCCGAAACCCTGTTTAATTTAAGACATGTTAACGTACCATGATTGTTTTATGCAGAAGGTACGGATGATTATGATTAAATTTTTTTTGGGTACACTACAATACTCCCAAGTTTCGTTTGTCGAAATGCATCATCATTCTGAATTTTCATAATTCCGATAACTGATGACATATTTAATTTTTTTTGGGATATCACATAACCCTAACCTAACCTAATGATAGTTTGTATATTATGATATATGGAAAAAATGATCCTTTCGCGTTATTTCACTTTCGAAATTTTCAACATTAGGAATAGTGAAGGTTTCGGATTAATTAAACTTCGGAATTACGTGATCCCACTTTTTTGATTATAGGAGTTTCTTTTCCGTGGTTGTTACTAAAACGGACTATATCTGAGGCATAACAAAACAAAAGGTCGTCAAAGATTTCTCAGAATACTTTATGACGATTAGATGTCGTGATAATGACTCGATTATGGTGATTTCCTGCGATTAGCCACGATTGACTGATCGGCCTTAATTTCATAATTACTGGCAATATCTGTTGCATATAGAAGCAGTATGTTTGTGTGTTATACCTGTGTGTTTAAATAACTCACACCAAGATAAGATAGCTTCCTAAAAAATATTAGTAGTACGTAAGCATGATTATCCATACTTTGGACACGTACCATTTTTTTTTTAGACTTCACGTACGTCGTCCTACACTTTATTAGCAAAGCGTGACGTCATGTATGTTTGTATTAAGTAAATTTCAATTCAAACAGCGACTAAACTCTTTCAACCTGGGGGATCGAAAACAGTTTTTTTTTTGTCATAGTAAAAGCGTCTTAAACCCGGTATTACTATGAAAAAAAAAACTATTTTTGATTTTCTTTCAACTTTGATAAATGCCATCGACTAAAAAAGTATATTTGCTTTTCACAAGCAAAGTCGGGCTGGAACACCAGTCAATAATTGCCCGTCGTCACCTTGTCATCGATAAAGAATGACAGTTTTTGTGCCCGTTCATAATGTCATACTCAGCTTGGGAATCGTATGAGGAAACAAATGAAGTATTAAATTACTTTCAGACATGAATTACGAAGAATTATTACATAGGAAGACTATATATACCATTGTAAATAGGTGCATCGTAAATATTACTGATTTATAAGTTCATAAAGTTGCATAAAGAAATGTTAATTGTGTGATACTGTTGATATTATTCTCTTACTATACTCTACTACACGGACATATATGGAGCAAATAAAAGAAAAAATAATGCTTCTGAGACGTCAGTCCTGGGTTCGAATCCCGGCAAGGGCAAATATTTGTGTGATGAACTCGATATTGTACTTGGGTCATGGATCTATATAAGTATGTATATCGTCGTCTAGTGTCCATAACACAAGCTTAACAGAGCTTAGCCCCACGGCTAGATCTATTGTGTGAGGTGGTCGAACATTTATTTATTTGTATGCTAGTTATTTTTAGATATGTTTTTGTACCTACCTATGGATTCCGAGATAAATGCTGGCCAAATTTCGGCGAAGAACTGAACTTCACTAAAATGCTATTTTGTATAATTTTTTTAGACCAATTAGTTTGTATTGGCAATTTGACATTAAATGGATAAAGTGGACAGAATTATATCGTTAGGTAAAGCCTGACCAGAAATATATGAGGATGCGCCATATTGCGGAATTTCACTGGAACTAATTTCTTACACTGGCAATTTTATGGTGGTTCGTCAACAATGTCAATGTCATTCGAGGTGGTTTCTTTAAAAGACAAATATTTAAAATTATCCAAAGAAAATGCCGAAAACCATTCACAGTCGTGAACGTAATATTATAAATAAAGTGTACACGTGGTTACTACACGAAAAACAGTCAGGAAAAGAGTGCATTCTATTAAATTATATTACGAGCTTAACGAAGTGAAATTGACATGTATTTAAACTAATGTCATTATAGTGGGTTACGATTGGTGGCAAAATTGTTGCCAAATAAATCTTATAAATAGCGCCCTCTTGACAATTCTCATATATGTCTGGTCAGGCTTTACCTACTTGGAATCTTATTAGAAAATTTACTATATTAAACATCTTATTAGAAAATTTAAATATGAAATATATTGTTAGACATAAGGACAACGTGTGTTAATCATATTTTTTAGAAAGTATAGGAGACATTTCAGAAGATAAAAAAAATTTCAAATAATTGAAATAGTAATGGGTAAAATAGTCGATTAAACAATTTATCGATTGTCATATCGACTAGGGGCAGCCCTAATTCGTTTTAACCAATCGACGCTGTTGCGGGAAGTACATTAATTAGTGAATTCGTGCGAGTACAGTCGGGGTCACAAGTTTTATAGTTATTGGAAGATATTGGTTCTTAAAATTAGCCAAAGAAAAAGTTACATAACTATTTTGACCACTTTTCTTTTATGTCACAAATACTCATTGTGATGTTGTTTTATAAGATAAGATAAAGAATTGTTCATTGCAAAATTAACAACAAAAAACCATAATGTCCTTTCGATAGTCCTTGCTGCGAGGATCCAAAACCTGCAGTTCACTCCTCCTCTCCATGGTTCCCCCGAAATGCCCCTCCAAATTGACAGCTCTCAATCATAGTGGCTGAAGGGATCGCTCTCGAAACTTAATTTAAAAAAAATGTCGCTGGTTGACACTTATCAATGTCAAAATATCAACGGGTTAACACAGTATTTCTGAATACTCTAACTGCCACAGACACTTGAGCATTTTGTGTATCGAATGCATACATAGACTAAACTTATACAAAGAATTCTAGCCACCAACGGCACAAGGTATTTGGCTTTACATATGTAAAAACTATGAATGTTCTGCAAACGGAGTGACAGTTTACAAAGTAAAAAATCATCGTCCACAGAGGTCACGAGGGCCCTAATCTAAGTATCTCGACCTACTATCCGTGAAAGCGCTAAAATCATACTCGTATTGTATTCCAATCAAGTTTCAATACCGTTTTTGATGACAGCTCAAATCAGCTACTCGTTATGAAATGTCAAAAACGATCTGTTATTATGAAGTTTCTATGAAGATACTGGCTTGTGACGTCATAAAAATCAGTAGTCAAAACACGTCTTCTTAGTTTTTGTCCAATTAAATATAGTACGATATCTAAAAGTTAGTGGTAGTTCATTGGGTTCCGTGTATTTTAGAACGTGTGTTTACAGGTTTCAATTTTACAGTTTGCTGTCACTATAGTCAACTGCCATGCTACGGTAAAAAGACGTATCTTACTATGACATCCGTATAAAGATACGACATATTACCATAACACGGCATTATACACGGCTTTCATGTGATAGTTTAGTTAACACTTTCGTGCGGGACCGTACGGCAGTTTTTGCCGTCCGGACCGGCAGCGATCTGGGATTCCGGCAGAGTTCTCGGATCGCATAAAACAGAACACCTTCCGGTTGGTGACCGTACGACTAGTCGTGCCGAGAAGTCTACCTCGCCCTTTTACATCTATACTACTATAAAATATTTAAAATCATTTTCCTATCAAAAGGGGTTATTATTTCTGGAAAATATCTTAACAGCACGATGCAGGATTTGTATTCGCCAGCAGTGGTATGCGCACACGTCAGGAGAAAAATGCTTGAATGAAACCCAGCCCATCTAGCACAACTATAGTTCGCGACTCATGTCGTGCGACATAGCATCACCCGTCACTGTCTCACAGTACTGTATAGAAAGAGATTATGTAGTATATCTCGCGCGAGGAAGAGTCGCATGTCACAATTGTGCCAGAGGTGCTGAAATCAACGTCCTTCACGACTCATCTGGCTCTTTTTGCAGAGCTGTATGTATGTTTTTAAGTTATAATATAAATATCTTATGTGCAATTAATAATAATATTATGTATTCGTGTAGCATGTAAACGTTTTGGTGTGTAACTGTGAGCATGTAAGTGTAATTTAATATACAACAACAACAATAATGGGTACTTTTGGCCACCAAGTTTAGTAAAGGGATACTTTTCTGAATAGGTCTTATACCTATTCAGAAATGTATCTAAATAACTAAGTGGTTCTGTGAGGACCTCAAGATATTTTTTTAAATATGCGTATTTTTTCGTTTGTCGGAATTTAGACATACGATTGAATTTTCGGTTAAGCTGAAACTTGAACAAATAAATATTTCTTGTTTAGTGATTGTTTTTACTATACGTCAATGACCAACAGACGTTTCAGTAGTTCAAAAGATATATTTAAAGCTAGATGGGACAACGTAGGTTCCCCATAACCTTATTCCCAAACAAAAACTAGTAGCCATAGTATCCTGTATAAAATAATCGATATCTAAGATCGTAAATCATTATAATGGCGATTATAGGTATCGGAAAGCGATACGACGGAAAAAACGCGAGCATACTTCATTTACATAACTTGTTTAACTAATTGGTGAAAGATTTTTTGTTGACTAATTGTGTAGTGTAAAATGGGGCTATGGCGCGTGAAAATGGTTGGAAAGCGTGACAATGTTATTATCATTTAACAGTGGTATAAGAAAATAAGGTGTGGCACTCCGGGTAGTGAGACTTTTTACGTCACTAATTAGTTGCCGCATTATGGCAACAAAAAATAAGGATTTTTTTTGCCGCCAGTCGTACTAAAAATAATAATTAAAGAAAGAAAGAAAGAAGAAGAAGATGATTTAAAACACTCACTATTTTATGACATTCATACAGGTAACAAGGGAATCGGGGAGTATGATGATACACCACTGGCAACACAGGAACGGATTGACAGAAATAACCAACCAATCATAGCGTGATGACGTCAAAAGTCTCGCCTGTAATTCCGGAGTGCCTTACCCTATTTTACACCATGATAAAGTCTAAAAGACATATTTATATCGATACTTATAGGAATCGGACGAAACCGCAAAATGTACCTACCACTTTTCGACCGAAACAACATTTTCCCGCAAAACAGTGCAAAAACCGTAAAAATACCGCCTAGTTAGTACCACACTCATTACAGAAACCGTACTCGTTAATGTTACGCGGTCAAAACACCACAATTCATTATTTAATTACTATAGTTCCACAAACTACATCGCTAAATACGTGCGTCACGAAAAAAAGGTAAAATTAACTAGCAACACTGAATTACGCTGCCGCGGTACGCACACCTTTTTGCCACTGGCAACTGGGCGTGCCGCCATTACAGAAAACAAGATGGCCGTCGAATAAAAAAAAATATAATCGCGCGAAATAATTGCTCCTAAATTGTTTCATTACTTCACCTGCCTTAAATTGATACCAATAAATTATACAACATTCGATTTTCAATCTTACTCTAAGTATGTAAAAGCTATGGGGCGTTCAGTGATGTGTTTTTGTAAGTTTGTGCACTTGTAAGGGAAATGAGCAAGTGTCATTCTGTGAATTATATAACTTTTATCGAGACTACAAGTTTACACTTCAAAAGATAAGGTCTATAATTGATCAAAGATGATTCGAGAGTGTGAATAAATATTGCAATATTCGCTGCAAAATAACTAGTAATTATGTTGTCAATTCGCATTTTTATTTTTTAAATGGACACGTTTTAGTAGACGGGTTCTGAGTTTATTAAAAATAAAAACAAGTTCTTTATGATATAATTGGTCTTGTTACCGTAGGCCTTTTCAATTTCATTGTGTCATTAAATTTTCTTTTTACGTATTTCATTTATAAGCGGCGTACATTAAACAATTTCGTCGTAATTTTTAAAAATTGTCGCCACAGTTTAATAGTGATAAATGAAAAAGAACTAGGTAATTATTTTATGTTTTTGACTGTTGTCAAGTTCAATCCCAAACAGTAGACTTTCTTAGAAACCTTCTTACGCGCATGAAGACAAAAACAAGTGCTTAGCATATTGAATAAGTAGCGGCAAAGTACTAAGAACTGCAATAACCATTCAAAATACGTTATCAAGGATTTTAAACAATAGTTTTTCCTCTTGATATTTCCTTATGCTAAATCTACTATGCCTATGTAGAGTTGTAGTCTTTGACCTATTCACGGAAAAAAAACGGCTGTCAATAATATCAAGCTCAACATCATTCTTTTTTTATGGGACACCAGACTAAAGTAACCTTTCCATTGTGCCATAGTTTTGGTGTTACTTCATTTAAGAATGAGTAAACTTTATAAATTGACTAGCTTTTGCCCGCGACTACGTCCGCGTGGAACTTGGAAGTATGGAAGCAACCTCGTACAAGTCGTACAACACGATGGATATCCACCTAATCACCTTAATTAATAAAAGGGATTATTAAAAGCGCCTAAGCAAATGTAAGAGCAATTGTGCTTTTGGTCAATGTCATCATGAATTGTCATCAATGTCATCATGAATGACTTACTCACTTTTCAATCTTTTTAGGGATAATTTCCAGGATGAAAACTATCCTATGTCCTTCCTCGGATCTTCAACTATCTCCATGCCAAAATTCATCAAAATCAAATCAGCGGTTTAAGCGTGAAGAGGTAACAGACAGATGGATAGTAAAATAATTAGTAATCTCAGGAAAAACATAAACACAGTGATTCCGTCCCTTTTCTAAGCGGAATACAGAAAAGTAATAGAATTGCAGTGTTAAAAATTTAATGTTGTCAATTCCGCAAGCAACCATATTTTCATAAGTATAACATGTACTTATTGTAGTCTGTTTCGTATGTTCGTGTGATATCTGTCATCTCAGTACATTTTATAACCTAATTTCGATTAAAATTGAGATGACAAATGTCACACGTACAAAGCTAGTCTATAGAATGTGTATAGTTACCCAAGGAAGTGGAACCTCGTAAAAAATAAATTTGCTTTCTAATATAGATTAGCTTAATGTATGTCTGTTTCATTATCCGTATCCAGTCTACCTTAAACTGACAAACTAGCCTGGAAGAAACTTCCTAACATTAAGTCCCTAGTCTAATTACGAAGTTAAAAAAGAAAACGTAATGGGAGGTAATTTGACGATGTCAACTGTCATTTAAAACAAATAGAACTGGGATCATGACAATAGGCAGTAAGTCAGTGAGTTTGAGAAGTCATTGTCTGTCATTCAGCGCGGTTGTGACACCTGTCAACTGTCACGCGTAAAAAAATGTTAATTTCTAGTAATGTTTAACACAAGGTTTTTTTATGGCAAGTTTTTACGTCGTATTTTCGTAGTACATCTTAAAATAGAGAGGCGTTATGCAATTTTGTGACGAATGAAGATCAAACATAGGTGTGACGGGCTGGCAGCCGCAAACCGGTTATATCATATCAATAACCTGTTATAACCGGTTTAACTATTACAAAATAAACGGTTTTACATTCCCTAGCTAATAGCTTATGCGTAACACACATTGGTAGACGTCTGACTTTGTTCGTTCAAAATCGGAGTGTGATCGTAGCCAGTCGTAGCGGCATACACGCGTCGTATAGCTACACTCCATTAAAAATATCGTCACATTTTAAATGGCGTAAGTTCGCCTATCTACAACAAAGTGCTTACATACACTTTACACAAATAACCAATAACATACAGTTCTGAAGCGGTTATTGTGAAGATCAACGCAGAGCCTTCTATGCTATAAGTACCTACTGTGATATCGGTAAAACAAAATAAAACTGTAAATTAATCGCAACTAGACAAATTAAAAGAAATATAATAACGACGCAAATAAAACGTACTCATTCATTGAAAAAAAAAAACTATATAATTATGTCTCCATTAAAAATGTCCGACGGAAGAGCGGCATAAGTTCAAAAACGAAAAAAAATAAACAATAAATTAATTAATTCGTAAGTATATAATTAGCAGAGACAAAATTTTATTGTTCCGAGCCGTTAAAAATTCATTGTTTGTGCATTTTTTTCCTTTACGTCAGTTTATACGAATTCTTTAATTAATTTGCATAAGCTTAAGCTTAATTGCTTAATAACAATAAACTATAAAATGATTCAGTATTTATTTATGGGAGTGTTTGAGACCTCCAACGATGGAAGGAACAAAGTGAAAGTACTCGCGCACCGAGGGTTCCGTGAAGTCTTTTTTTTTTCTACACTGTCACGTAAAAAGAGGGGAGTTAAGTCAGAGGGGGACAGTAGGTATACGGTTTTTCAAGAAGTAAATAGGTTCTTAAAGGGTCGGCAACGCGCGTGTGATGCTCCTGCCGTCGCAAGCGTCCATAGGCTGCGGTAACTGCTTAACATCAGTTGGGCCGAATGCTTGTTTGTCACCGTCGTAGTATGAAAAAAGTGAATTTCGTAAATTTAATGTAATTTTTTTTTATGTTAGTACCTACACACCATATTTTTATTAAGTCATTGATACAAAGATCAAAGCCGAAAGAAAAATTTAAATGAGTTGCCTCGGCAATCGAACCCGGTACTCTGGATTGCCGGACGGAATGCTGGACCAGACCTAACTCATTTAAATTTTTCTTTGAAAGACTTGTTCTAACACGTGTTGAAAATGATCGTATCTCGTGTTCAATTCATAACTTAAGTTATACAGGGCATAGAAAATAACATAAAAATTCAAACTATCTACTGTTTTATTTATATTTTATTCGTTTTGTTAGTATAATGTCTAAGATTATTCCGTTGGCAACGGAACAGCTGTTGGCTATGATTGAATAAATTGAATCTATTATAACACACTAGCTGCGCTGCGCGGCGTTACACGCTTACCCCACGGGAACACAAAGATTTTTCGGGATAAAAAGTAAGCCTATATAAATCCAGGGTGTCAGCTACCTTCATACCAAAATTAATCAAAATTGATGCAGCCGTTTGAGCGTGAAGAAGTAACAAACATACACATAAACATACTCACAAACTTTCGCCTTTATAATATTAATGTGAAGTGTGATTTTTTTTGCGGCTTCACCTGAAGGTTACCTAGCATTGCTTAGCATTTACTATATCATAGCTGCGAGATGAAAAAGTCATTGTTTTTTTTTGCATTACAATAGTCAGGTAAAAAGTAGCTATAGAATATCTTTAGATGCCCGATACCTACGTCCGAGTCAAGCTCGCGCGCGAAGGATTCCGTACCATCAAATAAAGCAACTGGCCGCGGTAGGTATGTATGGCGCCAGATAAGGTGCAAAGTTAACGCTTGTTGAATTTGAGTCCCACTTAAATATTTATTTTATTCTGTTTTTAGTATTTGTTGTTATAGCGCCAACAGAAATACATCGTTTAGCTATCACGGTTCATGAGATACAGCTTGGTGACGGACGGACAGACAGACGGACAACTCTTAGTAATAGGGTCCCGTTTTTTACCCTTTGCGTACGGAACCCTAAAAACTATTTCATGATCTATTCGTTTTTATATATTAATTTACAGCCAGCTATCATTGTATTAGTTTAGACTTTAGACTAGTTTAGATAGAAGTCCTACAAGATCACAATCAGTAAAGCAAATGAGAGTACATTTCCTATTTCCCGACTTTGAGCGTGTTAGGAACTATTAACACTATTTGTTAACGACTGTTAACGCTCTTAAAGAAAGAGTACACAATAATCATACCCCGAGGTTTGTGGTGCAAAAATGATTTAAGAGCAGACAGTAGGCGTCAAATCATTCATGCACCAGAAACCCCGGGTTTTTGTAATAACAAAAAATAATTATAGTGAAAGATGCAGATTGTAGAGTGTACAATATATTATTACCATAAATAGATATGTAGGTACTTAGAAATATTAATACAAATGACCTATACGGCTAGAATAGAGTATTGTACATAATAAAAATATTGTAAAGCTAACGAAAGCGTTTTAAGAAACATGTACCTCTAACCTTTGGTAGGCCTTAGCCCTAGTCACCCTCATAGATATACGGCAGCAGTTGGTGATCACTCGGAACGAGAATTGGGTTTTAGAAAGAGACTTCGTGTAACATTGATGAAATGATGACGGACGAGTGTGAAGGATGGACAGAACTTTAAAAAAAATTGAAATATAAAACACCCCCAACACAAGCAGCTAGACATCATAAGACCCTTATTGAACGAATGATATAGAAAATTCTACTAAAACTGAACTTAACTACAAAATTTGGGATTCTTAGCTTCAATATTGGCTCAGATCTCGTCACTTGATCGAAAACTCGTATAAGACATAAGACTTCTTCACAGTTTTCTAGTTTTAATACTTCCGCAGTTTTTTTTCACACAGCAACAAATGCAGCACGTAGAAAGAGCATAATTTTCAATAACAAAGTCGTAAATATTATATACATTATGCTAAATTACTATTACCACGAAATGGCAAAACCGCACCGCTTTATATTCCAAATAAATTAACCACAAGACAGGAAAACGCAAGGAATGTTTCTTCCACAACCGTTTTGAGACCTTACGTATTTAATGAATGAACGAATATGAAAATCAGTAAGCCTAAATGAAAAGAATCCTTTAAAAGATCTTTAAGCAACTTTGCCGTCGGTCGCGATAACACAACTTCTGTTGTCCATTTTATCTAAGTTTTCTTAACAATTGGTTCCTAATGAGAATGAAATAGCTGTTTCTAATGAGTCAATGCATCCAAGGAATCTAATTGGATGTTAAATAAAAAAGTACCTACTATCCTTAGTGTTCTTGTTGGTATGTTTCCAAGTACCTAAATTGGATCAGACAAACCACTTATAAACTTGAAACCACATCAGTTATAAAAAACGTTTAATTGATTCCAGTGATAATTATGTCATCATGTAAGGACTTCATAATAATCAAGATTGCAAATCTCAGTTCAGAAAAAAACGTATAAAAAAATAAAGAACACCATGTACATACTGTTGATTCAGATCAAATAAATTAATATAATGTCAGAACCTACTGATGAGTCAGTTAATTAAATTCACAATGAAAAAATTACAGATAAAATATCACATATGATTCTGGGTATGCCAAAATTTCTCCTTAATGGCTCTACTACTAAGCTAGGTTCAGCAATAATTGTAAAAAATCCGAAAAGTAAAAAAGAAAAGGGTACCTGAGCTTGGTCTGTCGCTGTATCTTGTGCAGTAGACCCACGCTGGCCACAGATTAGCGCTGCTCCCTTGGCTGTTCGCTTCAGTGCTGCCACACGTAGAAGGAGCACCACTGGACGTCGAAGATACTATGGAACTGGCAGAGTCAGGCCTTTTGGCTTCAACAGGTTTCGGAATCTCTTTCTCCTTCTGAACTTCCCCAATTTGAGATACAGTCTGTCTCAAACCTCCCAGAGGAGGCAATCGGTTGAAATCAGGCTCTTTGGACTTCAAATATTCAAAACTGTATTTCTGGAAATCATTCTGCTTCGATAAATCATAAGGTTTGTAGAGTATGCTATGATTAGGCCCGACGGGTTTTGGTCCTTCGATTTTGCTCGTTTTTCTTAAAGCGTTCGAACCAAATTCAGGGTGTAAGATGTTGTTTATGGAGAAATTGATCGGTAAGGTTGGCTGTTGTCTTTGATTCCTCTTCTCCGGGTCGAAATCTTGGTTGATAACTGGCTTGACATCAGGCGTTTCGGGTCTGTAGTAGTTCTGGTATTCTTGAGGGCTTGGAGGCGGTGAATTTGGTTGGACTTTGACGATTGTCATCGGAGTATTGCGCTCGTACCTTGGTTCAATCGTAGTACAGGTGTATTGACTTGGTTGGCAGTAGGAAACCAGATTCTCTGCGTGTGGGGCCGGCACTCTCGCGACAGGACCGGGGCTGTTCGCCTGGTTCGGGCTGCAGCGATCTTCAAAAGCCATGATAACTTATTCAACAATCACTCAATGTCTTTAAATTATACAGTCGAAATGTCACAGCTCACTTTTAACATCGATTTATGCGTGTCAGTTTGAAATTCAAATATGGAACACGGCTGTCAGTTTGACAGATGAAGCGTCTGCGCACGACCGCGGCGCTCGACTGACTGAGCTGGCAAGAGGACACGCCCCTCAACAAACAAGCTTTTTTTCACCCTACCCCCATCAGTTCAGTAGGCGTCATCCATTTAAGTCCCAACGCTTTCGAATGTTCCTCATCTCTCTTTAACTTACGGGTTTTAGTAAAGTAAGAGCAGTACGGGTGTAGCAGTTGATTTAACGTGATTGTGTATTTAGTGGGCTCGGAGGATTTGTGAATTCTGTTGTAAATTGGCGGTATGGCTCTTTTGCGTTCGTAATGTATCAATATCGGCCTTTTGTACTGAATTTCAATTAGAGACTGACAGAATTATTATATTGATAGGCGTTTGATGAATTATTGAACGTTTTCTTTTTAAATGTCATAGCGTAATTAAGTTGTTTTGGTATTTTTAGATATTTCTTGTGATGATGTTTTTGTTCTGGATAGTACTTAGTGATATTTTATTGTAATGTTTTCGTTATGTATTTCATTGATTCTTTAAATTTTTTTTTCTTCTAACTATTCGATTATTAATTGACAGATTATTAATAATAGATATTAAGATTTTTTTGAAATCATGATCCCTCCATAAAAAACTGAAATAAGTAGAGTACCTACAAATTTTAAATGACAGGCATGCGGAACTTATCGCTCTAAAACTATAATATAAAAAAAAAATATTATCTGATTAGGTACACAGATCCATTAATTACTTATAAAAAATATTTTAGTACCTACATTACTTGTAAAAGGTTGCATGTAATTACCGTATAACATGAAGGTAAAAGTAACTATATACGCGAAAGTTTGTGTAGATAATGTGTGTGTATGTATGTTTGTTATTTCTCCACGCCGAAACGGCTGGGCGGCTTGGAACAGAGATAGTACTTTATAACCTAACACATAGACTAGTTATTCTATTCTTTATACCTATAGGTTAGGGTTTGCTTTATAATTTAACATACAAAAAAATACTTTTGATGAAATGAAAATTCAATGACTTTTTTTTTCATTTCATCGTAAGCATTTTTTTTCTCAAACCATGACGTATTACATTATTGTCATATGAAAGTTGTTTCTAGCTCCACTATCCTAGGGCAAAACCGCAACTTGTTAACCTATAAATAGTAACATTACAAAAAAAATCTTTCATGTGGTTGTGGTACGGAGTACGGAACTCGCGCTCTGAGAGCCTAACTCGCTCTTAGCCGTTTTTTTTATAAAAAAACACTAACACCAACTTGCTTTTAAAAGTGTCTGGAAACACCGAAAGTATCAGAACCCACTCGTGCGCATGTTAACGATCCATTGTCTCTGGTTTTTGTGATTTTTTGACTTACGCGCGTTTACCCTGCGGCCGTACGAAAACACACGATTTTTTTTGTGTCTGTGACAAAGATATGTCACAAAGAAGGAATTATTTTGAATTATAGGCAATTATAGTTTCTAGAGAGTTTAATACGATAAGGCAAAACTAGACATCTTTAGTTTAAAAGTTATACAAATTATTATTTATAAATTCATGAAACATCTAATGTCTCAATTTTTTTTTATGTGTAAACTATTTTTTTTTTAATTAAAGCATTAGTACGAGTATCAAAGCTCACAGAAAAATTTAAATGCGTAACCTGGTGCAAGAGACCGGGAGTCGAACCCGGCACCTCTGGTTACGCAATTCAATCCTTTTTTTCTACTCTACCACAATCATGGCTTGCGTAATGGTACTTAGTACTAAAAATAAAAAAAATAAAAACTAATAATACACGAATAAAAGTGAAGTAAAGCAGCACCTATTCCCATTAGGCATATGACTTTTTTTTTCTTGATACATTTGCACTCCACCCTAATGTGCAGCTATCCCGTCTGCCGAAATTGGTTAAAATTTGTCCAGTCGGCTCGGTGTTCTGAGAGGACAAAGAAATTATGACCAAAAGATGACGCCAGACTTGCATGGTGCCGTGAGCCCAAACTAAAAACAAAAGGTGATCCTGCATCGTGCTATTAAGATTTTTCCTAAAAATTTCAATCCAAATGTAGATGGATGTAGCACGTATTTTATCTAGAGAACTCATTTTAGAAATATCGAGCATTTAATGCCTCTAGCTCTGCTAAACTTGTACCATAAATTTTCCACTTTCCTTCCATAGACAAAAAATCCAACATGGCGCCGCTAACAAGCCTGGCTGTCAGCTTTGCCGCCTAAATAGCTGTCAGATGTCAATCCACCGCCATTGCTGCGATGCACCTTAGATTTAAACAGAGGGCTCATTGGTTTAGGATTCCTTTCTGATCGTGTTACATCACAAGCTAATTTATCGACCGCATATTCTGTGTCTGACTCTGACGTTTACTTCAGTTGGACATACATATGTATATGGCAAATGTTTATATTGAAGAGTATAACTTAATGGTCAGACGGAGATGGAACCCGCGTTTCTAACGGCTTCCCGGGCCTACACAACCGTCTTACCTGTTAGACCAACGAACCGATTTTATGTTTTTAAATTAGACTATTATACATATATATGATCTCTATTATATTTGCAATTAATCATAAATAATATGTTTTTTTTCGTGTGAAAATAATTATATCGTTATCACAATTAACGGTGTTCTATTAAATTGTTATATTACCTTCAGTTAGTAATTTTTCAACAATTTTGACGATGAGTAAGTTCTAATTATTACATCACTCCATGTATATTATAAACAGAAAAAGACATGAACTCCTGAGCGTTTATATAAAACAATGAACTTTCTGCATCATACTCTCTGCCTTGCTTTTGATGCCGACGACGTTTGTTTTTAAAAGCTGTTTGAGCAATTGTTATTCAAATTAGTTTTGTTGACTGGCTGAGTTAGACGTTTGTTTGATGTGGTAGCAAATTGCGTTTCCGATGCCGTATTATGGTGACAACCGTAATGCTGGATGTATCTGTAATTCTCGTGTAATTCTACTCGGGAGTTAAATTTGTATCAAACACGCATTTGGCTGTACAGCCAAACATCTTAACCACAGATTAATATAATAGTTCTTCGAACGACGGCCTGTTAAATAGGCGGTCGATCGATTTTTGTTATTTGAGCTGTCATTATTATTATTAAGGCGCAATGATAGCTCAGGATTAGGAAAAAGTGGAAATTAGTATCGAAATCAAAACAGCTGGACTTTAGATATGCAAATTGGTGGAAATTAGTATCGAAATCAAAACAGCTGGACTTTAGATATGCAAATTATTTTAATTGACACAAGCAAGAGACAGTAAGATGACAAAAGTAAAGCACAAAAGCAAACATCAAAAAATCAATAATAGACAATATAAAATACAAATAAAAACTAAGTATGTACAACCTCAACAATTATTATGAAGTTATTAGGTGTGTCCCACTGCTGGGCAAAGACCTGGATTAAGGGGTTTTTCCTTACAAAGGGTTCGGTAGTTTTGAATTTTTGAATGTTTGAGGATGGTTAGTGAGTGTTTAAAATGCAAAATACACAATTTCCCCTCCTCCGCGCCCGCCACCATAATGAAAAAACCTTACAATCTTAAATTTTTTTTAATGTGCATATCTCAGTAATTATCAGTCCTAGAAAAAAAAAGTAAAATAAAAAATTTGGCGAAACGTTACATATAGGAAACGAAAATTATAGGCGTGTGTACTAAAACGGCGGCAACCGCGTCATCGCGACGACGCGTCGTTTAAAGACGTTGATATTTTAAAAATTATATTTTGTAATATAAAAAAATATCAACTATTATCTATTTGCGTGAAAAACTCAAATATTAGTGCTTGAGTCATGGATGTTATCTATATATATGTATAATTATATAAATAATGTATGTCGTCTAGTACTATCGCCCAACGCTACGGGTTCACACTTTCTCAACAAAATCGTCTGCAGACACAGTTTTAAGTATTCACGCCTTCTTTTATGACAAACCAATTAGGAAACAATTTGTAAGTATATAAGGTCGGTACGGTACCTTTTCTTTTGTTTGACCTGACCAGACACAACATCTGGTGACCAACGAATTCGGCCTTTTCTATTAGTTTAGTTGGATTTTGAACGGCTTCGTTGTTAAATTTCGAATGATTCGAAACCTGTGGCTGAGAAATGACAATTCGTGGATGAAAATTGAAAACAATTAAAAGTCACTTTTGCTCTCGCTGGGTACCAAATCGCATTTTGTTCACTGTTATCTCGCAGCAGATTCACCATGTTTGAGCAGCACGGTTAGCATAACTTTGACACGCGACTCTTTGTCGCGCGACAAATACTTACTATCTGTCACTTTTTTTTCCAATACCGTGCGAGCGAGGCAGGTGACGCTAAGTCGCGCGACAAGGGGAGTCGCGAGTGAGGTGAAATTTAAATTGCGCCCATACGTGTCCCGTGTGGTGTCCCGGTGAGGACCACGTATGAGCGCAGTAAAATTTTTCTTTGCGTGTTGATCTTTGTCTTTATAGCAATATAATGTTATTATTTATTAGGTATTCGCTATGGAATTAGTTTCGGCTCGAATCATCTTACAAAAAAACGGGCCTTATCATTATGTGTATTACGACAAAAAACGACTATAAGGTAACGAGATATTTATCTAGTAATTTCAGCTCTTTCTCATTTAGGTACGTAGGTAGGTAATCAGCAATTGCTTCGGGCCTTTAGGCTTAGGCTCACAAAAGTTGGCTGTTAAAAGTAAAAAATTCTGATTCAAGGAATATGCCACGTTGTCTCTTTAGGAATGTGATCACCAGATGTTCGGTTGCGTACGATCCATACAATTTCGAACGGTATTTTTTTTGCACAAAAAAGGGGTTTGCAGTGATTTCTGAGTCATTCTAATGTGTACCGTATTGTTAAGAAAATTTCAATGAAAATTAATTCACAAGAGTTACTGGTCAAAAAATCACTTGCCGTTTCTATTGGTGGATGATGTAAATAGCGACCGCTGCGAAGTGCATACGAAAATAATCCTAGAGGTGTGTACCCGTAGCGTTGGGCGATAGTACCTATCCATAGCACAAGCTTTGCTTAGTCTGGGACTAGGTCGATTTGTGATAGATTGTCCCTTAATTTATATAAATATATTTTTATTTATGTTTATGATAATTTACATTTTATACCTTGCTAAATAAATAAATAAAATAAAAGTTAGTATTTTCACAATTCGGTCACGCTTGGAGCGTTTTAGTCAAGCGCCTATAGTCTTAATAAAAAAAACTCCAAGCGGCGTCATAATATTATTACTATAATAAAATCATTTTATATCAAACGATTGTATATAAATATCTTGGGAGAATATGAGCAATCTGTTTGTTTTATAAATGCGTCAGGAAATAGACACGTAGTGAGGGCTTGGGCGTAGTGGAAGCTAGTAGAACAGAAGATATATCTATACTGTTATAAAATTCTATATTTCTATTGAAAATCATTTTTCTATGAAGAGGGGTCATGATTTCTGGAAAAATCTTAATAGCGTGATGCAGGATCGTCATTTGTTTTGTATAGGCGCGCCGTGCCAACCTGGCGCCATCTGTTTTCATAATTTCCTTTGTCCTCTCATCACGCCGAAACGGCTGGACAAATTTTAACCAATTCCGGTACAGCGATAGCTGGACATCCAAAGATGGTTATAGGATACTATTTACCCGACCACGGTATAAAAAAATTACGCGTACGATGATTACGATAGTTCTAGACTGTTATAAAAGTGTAATTTTTTATTGAAACTCTGTTTTCTATGGGTCATAATTTCAGGAAAAATCTTAAGAAGAAATATCACTGCTTATTTCTATACAAATAGAGGTTTCGCTCTCGTCTGTTTCCTCCTCTAAAACATAACCAACCTTTACGAAATATTAGGAACTGAATGAGAAGGAAATGTTTTGAGTTGGACCGTTTCGTTTTTTGCGCAAATTACTATAGAACTAGCTTTTGCCCGCGACTACGTCCGCGTGGAACTTGGAAGTATGGAAGCAACCTCGTACAACACGATAGATATCCACCTAATCACCTTAATTAATAAAAGGGATTATTTAAAGCGCCTAAGCAAATGTAAGAGCAATTGTGCTTTTGGTCTAATCATTATATTTCCTACAGGGCCATCAATGTCATCATGAATTACTTACTCACTTTTCAATCTTTTTAGGGATAATTTCCAGGATGAAAACTATCCTATGTCCTTCCTCGGATCTTAAACTATCTCCATGCCAAATTTCATCCAAATCGATTCAGCGGTTTAAGCGTGAAGAGGTAACAGACAGACAGACACACTTTCGCATTTATAATATTACTAGCTTTTGCCCGCGACTACGTCCGCGTGGAACTTGGAAGGATGGAAGCAACCTCGTACAACACGATAGATATCCACCCACAAACCACTTAACCCATCCACCTAATCACCTTAATTAATAAAAGGGATTATTTAGAGCGCCTAAGCAAATGTAAGAGCAATTGTGCTTTTGGTCTAATCATTACATTTCCGACAGGGTCATCAATGTCATCATGAATTACTTACTCACTTTTCAATCTTTTTAGGGATAATTTCCAGGATGAAAACTATCCTATGTCCTTCTTCGGATCTTAAACTATCTCCATGCCAAATTACATCAAAATCGATTCAGCGGTTTAAGCGTGAAGAGGTAACAGACAGACAGACAGACAGACAGACACACTTTCGCATTTATAATATTAGTATGGATGTCATATATTATGTATGTATTTTTTACATTTATTTGTTATTCGTGTCTACGATATTCCTTTTTCTGCATTTGCACCGCCTTAATAACAAAATAAATTTTCAAGTTCACACTACTCAAAGGTTGTCTGGAAGAGATCTTTAGCGATAAGACCGCCTGTTAATTACCTCTAATTGCCTTGCGTTGTATTTGTATGTTTTATAACCCAGGGGCTATCAGTATGCGGTTCTTCAACAGGAGAGAAAATAGGTTCTTAAAGGGTCGGCAACGCGCGTGTGATGCTTCTGGCGTTGCAAGCGTCCATAGGCGGCGGTAACTCCTTAACATCAGGCGGGCCGCATGCTTGTTTGCCACTGTCGTAGTGTAAAAAATAAATAAAAACAATACCAATAAGGAGGGCAATAAAGAGTACTTGTATAGCGCTCATTATCTCGCTATAGCGTATCTATTTGTGCGCCGGCGCCGGAACGTCGTGTGTGGCTTCAGTTGCGCGTGCGCCGATAGATGGCGCTGGTTTGTGACTGTAGCACTGTAAGGTGCGAGTCGAACAGTAAAACGTGCTTATCTGATTAGTTCAGTGACTCGCATTTGTAATGATTTTTTCTTAAGTTGTTAATGCAAATTGGTAACTAAGTATAGACAGGGTGGAATGGTCACTACTAAGTATTTCATGCTCACTGTACGATTATGACTACATAGTATAAAACAAAGCCGCTTCTATCTGTCTGTCCCTATATATGTTTAGATCTTTAAAACTTCGCAACAGATTTTGATGCGTTTTTTTTAAGTAGATAGTTTGATGCAAAAGGAAGGTTTATATGTACATTTAATACATGCATAATATTGCGAACCGGGCAAGCAAGCTGAAGTGGCAATGGGCGGGGCACATAGCTCGAAGGACCGATGGCCGTTGGGGCAGAAAATTTCTCGAGTGGAGACCACGTACCGGCAAGCGCAGTGTAGGACGACCACCTGCAAGGTGGTCGGACGACCTGGTTAGATTTCCGGCGGGGACTCGCTGGATGCGGGTCGCTGCTATCCGGCCCATGTGGAAATCTATTGAGGAGGCCTGTGTCCAGCAGTGGGCGTCCTATGGCTGAAATGATGATGATGATGAATATTGCATTACGACCGTGCGAAGCCGGGGCGGGTTGCTAGTCACTATCACTACATAGTATAAAACAAAGTTGCTTCCTGCTGTCTGTCCCTATGTATGCTTAGATCTTTAAAACTACGCAACGGATTTTGATGCGTTTTTTTATAGATAGAGTGATTCAAGAGGAAGGTTTATATGTAGGTATAATACATGCATAATAGGCATTGCACCCGTGCGAAGCCGGGGCGGGTCGCTAGTTAGGTATAAAATCAATATCAATACTAATGATAGCCTTCATAACCGTTCAAAGACCCGCACTTACGGTTTGTATGTAAACATGTATGCAATTACATGCATTCTGCATTGTAGCCAATAATGTGTATGTATGAACCACATAAATAACAAGTGTTTTGTGGGTAATGGTTAGTATTAGTCGTGGTCGGTTTTACAAACGTTTAAGGTTCTAATTTGTGACTCGTGGTCCCTGTGGTCCTTGTGGAAAATATTGTTTGAAGGGCTAAGGGAGAAACTGGTTAAGCCCGTTTTTAGGGTTCCTTACCTAAAGGGTAAAAAACGGGACTCTATTACTAAGACTCCGTTGTCCGTCCGCCTGTCACCAGGGCCCTGTTTAATAAACGTTACAAGTCCACAATTTTGTAAAAAAGTGACAAATTTGTCAACTTGTGCTACAAGTGTCGTTTAATAAACCTTACAAATATGTAAGAAATTTACAGGTAAAAACCCTACAATTTATGTAATTGTAAATGTTGTTTAATAAACGCTTACATATGTAAAAAATGCCTGTAGAATTCTGTCAAATTTGTAATTACAAATTTGTAGTTGTAGATTACAATTTACATTAAATTGTAGCGAACCTCTCCTCCAAAGAATGTACTGACCACAAGTCTAGATAACTACATTGTTTACGCAGTTATGTACCGTACCTTTAGTTACACCATCTGCATCTGCCACCACATTCTAGTATTCGATGGTAGTTTTACTCAACCGAATTTTTTCTTTAAATGTTAAATCAGTTCCATTTAATTTGAAATTTACCAAATACGAAAAAGTCGTGGTCGTCATTCAATCACATGTCCACCATCACTACTTTCACTACTAGATCGCTACTTGTCAGTACCACTTATGTGTAGATTTTTTTTTTCCTTGTGTCAGTATTAGGCAGAGGTCGAAACTTGTAATGTTGGACAGGCGACGCGGCACCTGTCGAAATTGTTCTACAATTTACAATATATGTAAACTTGTAATTACAATTGTGTGTTTAATAAAGCAGTTTTTCCTACAAATATGTAAATTGTCACTTGTAAAGCGAAAATGTTTATTAAACAGAAATATGTAGAATTGTAGCTACAATTCTACAATTTTGTAGATTTTCCACCATAGTAAACTTTTAACTTGTAATTTTTATTAAACAAAAAGTTGTAGACTTGTCACTTGTATTTACAAGTTACAATTTACAATTTGTAATGTTTATTAAACAGGGCCCAGGCTGTATCTCCTGAACCGTGATAGACAGTTTAAGTTTCACAGTTGATACATTTCCGTTGCCGCTATAGCAACAAATTCTATGCATGATAAAATAATATAAGTCTGGCTAATGAAATATTACTCGAAGTATTGGCGGGAAAATGAAAAAATATGTGGCTGGTCACACTTTGTGTAGTAGTAAATAAAATTTTGACACTAGAAAGTATTTTTTGATTTTGGATGTATACACTTAAGGTACCTAAGGAAATAAGTTAAATAAATACTGACACGCACTCATAGTCTCAGCTCACATAATTTCTACTACTATGTACACAATCTAGTGCATAAAGGGGTTTTACCTTACAAACGGTCCGGTAGTTATGAATTTTTTATATGTTGTCTAGGATGGTAAGTGAGTGTTTAAAATGCAAAATACACAATAATTCCACCTACTCCACGCCAGCCGCCTTATTGAAAAAACTGTCAATTTCTTCAAATTTTTATCGGAGCATTCTAGTTTGAATAGAGCTGAGGCAATATAGAGAATTAAATATAATTTTTCTAAGTTAAAATGCACCTAAACGAAGAATAAAGCAAAAATCTGATGAACTTACCGGTTTTTTTTCAATATGGCGGCGGGTACGGAGGAAGGGGAATTGTGCATTTTGCATTTTAAACACGCACTAGCCATCCTAGACAACATAGCAAAAATTCAGAACTACCGGACAGTTTGGAAGGTCACCCTCAGTCTCTATTCGCCGAACTAACAGTACAGTCAACGACAAACACATATGTTTACACTTTCTAACCGGGTACCCCTTATCTTGCACAATCTCTATTGTCCGAAATACACTTCGCATAATCGTTTTCGCACAATCATTTTTAGCCGAATGATACTATCGCATAATTATATACTCACCACAATTGTTATGTCGCATAATATTCATTTGGCACAAATTTGTATAGCAGAATACTAATATCGCCAACTTTTATTTCGCAGAATTTTATGTAGCACAATATAAGTCCCGCCGAATTTATTGCGGCATAATTGTACCATAGCATACCCACAGAACCGAATCGCTGCCAGAAAACAAAGTTAGGTTAGGTTGAAACTGTGTCCCTCACAGAAACGAAGGCAAGTCAGGTAAGTAAGGCAGGTCCGACTTGGCTTAGGTTAGGTACGACGACGAGCGAAGCGAGGAGGAGTGTTAGGTTGAACTGTGACCATAACGAGCGAGCGAAGCGAGCGAGCCGCGCAGGTCCGACTTGGCTTACGATTCCTAACATTACCAATTTCACCTTAAGGCAGATCCGACTTGGCTTAGGTTAGGTACGACGACGAGCGAGAGTGTTAGGTTGAACTGCGACCCTAACGAGCGAGCCGCGCAGGTCCGACTTGGCTTACGATTCCTAACATTACCTATTTCACCTTAAGGCAGATCCAACTTGGCTTAGGTTAGGTACGACGACGAGCGAAGCGAGGAGGAGTGTTAGGTTGAACTATGACCCTAACGAGCGAGCGAAGCGAGCGAGCCGCGCAGGTCCGACTCAGGCTTACGATTCCTAACATTACCAATTTCACCTTAAGGCAGATCCGACTTGGCTTAGGTTAGGTACGACGACGAGCGAGAGTGTTAGGTTGAACTGCGACCCTAACGAGCGAGCCGCGCAGGTCCGACTTGGCTTACGATTCCTAACATTACCTATTTCACCTTAAGGCAGATCCAACTTGGCTTAGGTTAGGTACGACGACGAGCGAAGCGAGGAGGAGTGTTAGGTTGAACTATGACCCTAACGAGCGAGCGAAGCGAGCGAGCCGCGCAGGTCCGACTCAGGCTTACGATTCCTAACATTACCTATTTCACCTTAAGGCAGGTCCGACTTGGCTTAGGTTAGGTACGACGACGAGTGAAGCGAGGAGGAGTGTTAGGTTGAACTACGACCCTAACGAGCGAGCGAAGCGAGCGAGCTGCGCAGGTCCGACTTTGCTTAGATTAGGTAGGTATTTTGTTGTTTCGTATTAATATTGAGTCGGACTTTTCATTTTTCGGTGTATTAAAATAATCATGCGAACGGAATATCATAAATATAAATTATTATATAAATATTATATCATAAATATAAATATTAATATATAAATTTAGGCGACACAATTATTCGACCATAGGAGTATTGTTCTAATCAACATTATGCCAATGTACTATTCTGCCAAAGAAACGTGTGCGAAATGATAGTATGCCAAGAAATTTAGGCAAAAAGCAATTGTGCGAAATGATGATTGTGCCAATGGTTGCTATGCGAAACGAAAATATGCCAATAAATTTTGTGCAACACATTAGTAACCCTTTCTAACCATATACAAGGCGAAAAATTAAATGTAGTGTAAATAAGACCTAGCTTGACACCATAACCCATACCATAATATTAATCCATCACCAAAAATAATACATAAGTATTATGCCAAACAACTCAATCGGAATGTTAGAACTTAATTCATAAAGTATCATAATTATTTATATATTTACCTACTAAATTGTTTAAATCGTAGACAATTTGGTGATGCCACAAGGAAATATCTGTCAATATTATTTGGCTAGCCAGACTAATAATAAGGGCGTAAGCGTTTGCGGCGGAATTTTGGCCAAACACAGACGCCTAAAGTACTTGCGCCAAAGATGGCCCTGTTCCTAAGATAGCCGACTTTAAAATTTTATAGTTATAACCGTTCGAACGAATTCAAATTTCGCGCCCATGTTCGGTTAGTACCATAGACATAAGTTAAGTCTAGCGCAAGTACCTTAGTACACAAATTACATAATAAATAGCGTAAAAATCGAAACTGTCGGCACAGAAGATTGCTTTCCCATTGAGATCCTAAAATATCATGAAGAATACATATTTAGTACGCCCGTGTTGGCCCGGAAAGCCGTTGGAGAAGCAGGTTCGAACCCTGCCTGAACCGTTAAATGTTTCGCTTCATTGTAAACAATATATTTGTTCATGAAAGTGGTTTGTAAAGCGCCCGTATATCGCCCACACTCACATTGTGCTGCAAACCACATGTAGGTAATGACAGCCCTGGAACCCGCACTTATGAGCGTGCGCAATGTATCGCCATTTACATGATACTCAATTGTTTATTGCAGTAGGGTTGTCGATTCATTTAATATTTTAAACTTATTGTGTAGTTATACCTATAATTCGACGACGTGGTTGGCGCAGTTTCTAGTGTACCTGTCTACTGAGCCGGCGGTCCTGGGTTCGCATCCCGGCCGGGGTAAATATTTGTGTGATGAACTCCTGGGTCATGAATGTTATCTATATAATGTGGTATGTATATCTCCCACACCACCCCACACTCACATTGTAGTCATTGTACTGTACGGTACAAAGCACATGTAATGACAACCCTGGAACCCGCACTTATGAGCGTGCGCAATGTATCGCCATTTACTTGATACTTAATTGTTTATTGCAGTAGGGTTGTCGATTCATGTAAAATTTAAAACTTATTGTACTAAGTCATACCTATAATTAACTAGTGCCTCCGTCCGCGAGCTGTACCTCCAATCTGTAGACCTCGCAATCATTTCTCAAAATGGCTGAAATATGTCATTTTTAGAAATCCGTACCCGAACGGTAAAAAACGGGACCCTCTTACTAAGGCTTCGCTGTCCGTCCGTCTGTCTATCTGTTTGTCCGTCTGTTGTAAAAGTGGGCGTTGAGACAAACAAGTGTTTAGTTCTAAAGTATTATTTATTACTTATCAATAAATCAGGGCTACACGAGTATATAGGACATATGAGACACGAGTCTTTGTGCGTTACGTTGCACACTAAGCTGCCACCAGGCCCGTGAGAGCTAGACAGCTGACATTTTCACAGATGATTTATTTCTGTTACTGCTATAAAAACAAATACTTAAAAGACAGAATAAACTAAATATTTAACGGGGCTTTCATACAACAAACGTGATCGGATGCGTTAACTTTGCACCTCATTTGTGTCTGGCGCCATACGTACCATGCGCAAAATTAACTTAACCCGGCCAGTTAAGATGGGATAAGTATTTATACAGAACCCTCGGTACCCGAGTCAGACTCGCACTTGGCGGGTTTTACAATTTCAACACCCATATCTCCGCCATTTCAAAAAGTCGAAAAGCTGATTCGAAAATTATATATGGTCACGGTCAAAATCATTCGTTTCTATAATTAGACACCAGACTAAAGTCACCTTTCCATTGGGTCATAGTTTTAGAGTTGCTACATTTTAGAATAAGTAAATTTTAATTAATAAATAATAAGATAATTGCAAACACAGGAAAAATATAACAACAATGATTACGTCCTCTATCTAAGTGGAATACAGAAATGTAATAAAATTGTAGGTAGTCTTAAGGGGACGGGTTATGCGAAACTTACGAATTTTTATTATATCTTCCAAGCCAGATCAATTTTCAGTAATTGCAAGATATTAGGAGCTGGAAAAACACCTTTAGTGTTTATTAAATCATTATACACAATTTCTTGTTCTTTAGTTGTCTCTAAAAACTTGCCCAAAACTATTGTGGCCGCTTTTGACGTGAACAAGTTTTGTAAGGTAAACTACAGTGAACAAATTGTATACAGTGATTTAATAAATATTAAAGGTGTTTTGCTAGCTCCTAGACTTCAGCTATTTAAAAAAAAAAGAAAATCAGATTATGAAGGTACAAGAAAAAAAATCGAAAGTGGCGCTAGTTTCGCACTACCCGTCGCCTTAAAAATATGAAATGTTGTCAATTGTTATGTTGTAGTTGTAAAATTGTAAGTTTACACATTGTTCTACAGAATAGATGATAGACGTTTACTGATACCAAAATGTATAATATAGTACCTATTTGAGAAAAATAATTGGTTGTTAGGTATTTGTTTATTTGAAAATACATACTTAAGAGGCCCAATTTCTTTTAATTTTTATTTTTTTCAAGTTATGATAAATATATCGATAATATCAACCAACTTTTTACAGTGAATAACATTTTCCGTGAGTTCTAGAACGTAACGAACGTATATATCATGCTTTCATTGCGTGCAGTCGAAAATAAGTTGAAAAAACTAGTTTTCTGCGTGAATTTTGACAATTTCGAGTTGTTTTTGAAACATCAATGAAAAATGACTATAGTAACTATATGACTATAGTTCTCAACAACAATCAGCATAGATAGATATAACAATTTTTACGCCATATTTTTCGCCATTAAACTTAGATACCCGTTCTCCTATTCTATGCCTCCTCGTAAGAGGCGTTGTTGAGGTTTCTATAGATTTCAGTTCCAAATAAGCACTAGAACCTAATACAAACAGTTTGATTACTTTCACCCGTCAGTGTCACGGGCTAAAACTAAAAACATCACTCTGAAACTGTTAATTTTTTATGTAACTCATCAACCAGTGAAATTTAATTAACACTAATTTGGCCATAATTAGTAGAAAGTCATCATAATTGCTAGGTCAATTTAAAAGTAATTAGGGTGTCAAGATGTCAACGAAATGAAATGTTTGCCAAAATGAGAGTAAATAATGTAACGGGTATGTTATCTAATAGACTCTTTAAATGTAGTAATATTTATACCCCTCGGGGCCGGCGATTATTTATTTATTTAATTCAAATTAGTTACACAGCATTACAGTGATTAAACTAAGGCACAGTAATTAAACGATGAGTCCTATGACACCTGTCATCTCAGTAAATTTTATAATACAACCTATAATCGGAAAAATGTGCTGATATGACAGGTGTCATGGAACTCATCGTTTGCCGCGAGAGGTATAGATACTGGATAATGCATGCTGCTAGTCCGTTGTTCATAAAAAATAAAGGGATATATTTAAATGCACATCTGTATATTTTTTCAGTACACACTAGGTAACTCCACTAATTAACTGAATGCATACCAGAAAAACTAAAGCTGTGCAAAAATAACATTTGATTAACTGAACATGTCCTACAAAAAATACTTAAACATCATACAAAACGAGATGACCTTTTTAACCGAATTCACTCCAAAAATATATGGTTCGTACATCGGATATATTTGAAAGTTTCACCAAAAATACTGACTTGCGCACTAATTATCCTCACACTTGTAAGGATAATTTCTAATTTAAAAGTAGTTGCAATGAACGATCACGTGATAGCCACGTGATCGCCCCCTTCCACTCCGAGCAATGGCGACCGGTCACGTGGCTGGGAATAAGGGACATTCGCTAACGGACATTGTCCGTGGTCGGTCGGTTGCTCGCCGTGGAGGCATTGTTGGATTTGTTGGTTATTTAAGGGCTAATTATAAGTTCAAGCCTACTGAATTAAGTACAGGTCAGTATCGCTCTTGTATTGATTGGGCATAATCAATATGAATACTATTTAATGAAGTCTAGGCCTACTCACAAGTTGTATTCATTGTGCGAATAAACACCATTTGTTATCAACTGTCGTTGTTTTAATTAAACGTATCGATTCCTTATATATCAGAAGTTGGGATAGGCGAGTATTCTTATAATCACTTGCTTATCCCGCCCGCAAATTTCGAATTATCGGCCTTCACACAATGAATACGACTAACGAGTATTAAGAATAAGTATTAATTTCATCCCTAAACGACGCGAAAGTGCTAAATGTTTTTAATTATTTTGTGGAATTTTTGATTTAACGTTTGAGATAAATTTGCAAAAAAAAAGTAAATACACTTGTTTATATAATTAAACGACTACCTTAAGGGTATGCATAATTAAGCGTTCAATATATTCGTATACCTTTCACTCCCATTTACTCGGAGCTTAACTAAAAGAAATCCCTTATAAATAATGACGGGTTCGTCTTTGTATACTTTGATTGTTTTTATGTTCTACTTATAATATTGCTGTTATGATAAAGTGTCTACATATATTAATGCATAATATCAAATATCCTCTTAAATTTGTGTTGTGAAATAATTCAAGGGCTACTAATACTATGGCATTTTAATTACCAACTAAAGGGATATAATATATGTACATTCAATTAGAAATACAAACTTTCACTTAAAAATGCAATGGTGAATGTCCGTAAAGTTATAGTGTTCGACCATATTCTTTTGTTGGGTTTTAGATAGTTATCTTAATTATGTTTTGGTGGTTCAGATTGTGTATCTGTGATATTAGGAGTTCTAGTATAGGTAACTAAATACCTGAACATTGCTTATGCGAGAACTATTTCTCTTTTATTAATGTTTCTGGGCTTTGTTTCTTGAATGAACACACAAAATATACGTAGCCCTCCAACTGAAAAAATAATGTAATTTTATGTATAAAATATACTTACTGTTTTGCAAAACAGCCGACATTCATAAGTGCATTGTAATTATGCCTAAATTGAAGAATAAACTACTTTGACTTTGAATGTACCATACCATACTAGGGTCTACTCTATTCTGTTCTTTTACTAAGACTGTACTTTGAAACGTGAAGATGATAATTTTCGTGAGAATGGAATTAAAATACTACAAAGATACATACATGGTTATGGTTTAAGAATTTATTTCTCCAAAAGAATACAATTCACTTAACTAGAGAAATACATGGACATCGTTTAACTAAATACTTAACTAAGTTCAAAGTGTACGAATCGCAAATAATACAACATAAGGTAATTATGAATAAATAAATAAAATATAAACAACAAAGTGGGTGCCTAGATAAAATATTCCAGTTGCTTATCAATGCGCTGACCGCTGCACTCGTAAGTTGTAGGGTTTTATTACGTATCGGCTTATTATTACTATGCCGCTCAAGGCGACCAACAATGTGATAGCAATCAGACTATTTTGCGAGTTACATACCAACACATTCTCGAGATCGGTCTTAAAATCTCAAGCTCACGACCATCATCGAGGTTTTCTGGAATCCTACCATAATATACGAGTAGGTTCTGAGAACTTACCCCAAAGATATATTAGAAATGATTATGGGTTAATTCGAGAAACTGGAAGTAAGTTTTTGGCACTTGGTGAATAAGAAATTTAACTAGCTTTTCTTCGCGGTTTCGTTCGCGTAGAGGGGATGAGGTGCGCCCGTAGAAACCCTCGGCTCCTATTTGTCCCTCCTTTGAATGAGTACCCTATGATTTGTAACCATAACACTGTGTCTGTTCTGATGTCTGGTTACTGAATTAGTTTTATGATGGTCTATTGCCTTTTAAAGTTGAAGGTATATATAACTATATGATCATAAACTTTCACGTTTGTAATAATGTACAATACAAGATAATCTGGTAGGACTCCTCGAAATGACGGACTAGTAACTAAGGAGTTTAACAGCTGGACCCTTTCCTGGCTTTGTTCCCTATACGATAAATTTGTTTCATTTTTATGATCGAAGCGCCGATGTATGCATGCTGATAAATAAATTATCAGTGTAATCACTGTTTAAATGCAAGTTTCAGTGATGGAGGCTGAGAAATAAGGAGGGCACTGATACTGAGCCCAGAGAGGAGCGCGAGAGAGGAGATACGATGAATTCGAGATTCATCGACATTCGCCGCGGAAGTCATGCTAAGTGAGGGAGCGGAAGGGAGCCTGAAGGTAGGCAAAGCCGCAAACACTTACATGATGGAGGCAGTTCATCGACATTCGCCGCGGAAGTCATGCTAAGTGAGGGAGCGGAAGGGAGCCTGAAGGTAGGCAAAGCCGCAAACACTTACATGATGGAGGCAGTTATGATCGCGCAGTATATCGTGAGAGAGTTTCACGCTCGTAGGCCGTCGAAGCACACACCTCGTGATCAGCACAGATTGCATGATGTAGTCGATCGACGGGAAAGACGGTTGCCGAGGTCGCGGAGTTCATCGTATGAACTCCGCGATGTGAATGTGAGCCCAAGACGGTATGAGCGCATGGAGACGGAGAGGCTTTATATTTATAGTAGTAGTTCCGATGATGACAAGCTTCTAAATTCAAATTTTCAAAAGTTGTACTCTCGTTCTCCAAGCGCCGCTCAACTTCTAAACTAGAGTCTGGCTAGTCAAATAATGTTGACAGATATTTCTTTGTGGTATCACCAAATGTTTATTTTAAATAAATGACTCATATTAACAATAACCATACCAAGTGAGGTCCGCAAACTATTATTTAAGCTCGTAAATAATTGCGACAATGTGCGAAGCCAATGTGAAGCGTCGTATAGCGAAGACATTGAATGTTAACAAGTAGAAAACAATTTAGTTGTTGGGCTATTTGTAAATATTTTGATACTTTATTTACTAGTTCTATCTTTTACCTATAACCTTGATTAGGTTCGTAAGTTTATTAATTTCCGTGAAACTCATAAACAGGGCAAGTGTGTAAGGAAACGGACAAACCAAAAGTTCTGTAGAATATAAATAAAATCAAACCATTTGAACGCAAAAACTTACTAAAAACCAATATTTAGAAAAAGAAATTTGTGGGGCAATTTGATATTAGACAAAAAAAAACATTGTAGCGGAATATTTAGAGGCCGATTTTGACTATAGCGAATAGGTCATGGTTAGTAAAATTAAAAGGTGTAAATATTCATCTTAGTCAAAATGATTGATTGTAGCTTATAGTTAGTTTCTCGTGGTTTTACCTATTCCGGTGTCGACCTTGTCTGTAAGCAAGCAAACAAGAAACGCGAATATACTAAGTTAAACTTGACCCACTTCGCGGTTTCCGATTGAGCTGAAATTTGGCCTAGTAATTATATAAATCTTTTTGTGACGGATTATTATTACGGTATTATCGAGCTGGGTTTTATTTACATTACATTTCATCTTTCGCCTTGTTTATGGTTAGAAAGTGTAAACATAATGTGTTTGTTGCTTACGGTACTGTACATAGTGGTAAAAATTATGTGAGCTGACTATGAGTGCATGACAACATATATTTAACTTATTTATTTGGGTGCCTTACGTTTGAATAGGAAATAAAAATCATTTTTTTTAGTACCAAAACTATATTTCCTACTACACACCGTGTGACTAGCCACAGATTATTTTTAAAGTGTCCGTCGTAACTTTGAGTATTAATTCATTAGCCAGATAATATCATTAAATAATGTTTTTCCTGAATTTAATGTCGGAAGATCACGATTTTGACGTGGCCCACCAAAGTAAAGGAGTGTACTGAAATTTTGGATGGACTGAAAGAGAGACGGCACTTCCCAAACTTACAGAGCTTGCCAAGTCTTGGTATCGGGGTCTCGGCACGGTCCTATATTTCATGGTCAGTGTGGAAGATACAACTTATAGAGTCATTCCCTTGCCGTGACGATTACGCAGAGCTTTTGTTCTGGTCAGAAGAAAAAGATCGATATAGTGATTCCCTTGAGCACTACTAATACGCTGAAATCAATTTATTGAACAGGTGTAGCATAACAGGTTATAAATGGGTGGATTATTTATTCACATTCATATTATTCATATTCGCTTATTGCTGTCATGAGTAGGTGCAGTAGGGTGTTAACATATATGGCAGTTAAACGCCCTGACAGGGCATTGCAATTATCTTATAACTAGAAACTAAAGTACTTATATCAGATTTACATATCAGTTTTAAGTTAGGTAAATAATATCAGTTGTTATAATATCAGTTGTCAAACTGTATAGAAGATCGTGTTGTACGAGTAGGTGCG
The DNA here is from genome assembly GCA_932273695.1 of Apotomis betuletana. Classification (NCBI taxonomy): domain Eukaryota; kingdom Metazoa; phylum Arthropoda; class Insecta; order Lepidoptera; family Tortricidae; genus Apotomis; species Apotomis betuletana. The sequence continues at coordinate 7,330,185 of OW026325.1, forward strand.
CAAGCCGCCTACTTTCGCGAACCTGAAGAGGTTCTTAGATATCTAAATTGCAATGAGGACGGGCACAAACGCTTCCAGTGCAAAAATACTCTAATAATTGTACTACGTGTCGTGTGGCAAGCTAGATCACCTTCCAACATTCTGTCCTTTCGCTTGTAATAATGTAAATGGTAAATATATCAGAAAGTATCAGCTACAAAGGGAGTCAAATGTTATCGAGTAAAGTTGTCAAAAAATTAAATTCATGTTGGTAGGTACCTACTTTAACATGTTGATAGAGGGTAGGACGCTTTTAAATTTAATTCGTTTTATTGCCAGAAGGAAAAACCATGCAAAAAAAATGATAGATTACAAACTAGATAGTCTAGAATTTAAATAAAATACCAAAATGAAATTAAAATACAATAATCAAATTCCATAATCAATAAAATCACATAATAACATAAATAAGTATACATAACAAAATCAAAGGAGACTTTTATGCCATGTCGGTAGTCAACGCACCGTCATTAGATAATTCGATTTATTAGATAAATATTGATACGAGGCGTATTAAGTAGGGCGCCTCGAGTGTGTCAGTTCTAGGCATGAACACACAATCATGTTCTAAAATATCCCATTCGGTTTGAACTCATGTTTTTAGTGTTGCCGAAAATACTCAACTATTATAAGGATTCCACATCAGTTAGTTTCGAGAAAGTAAAATCTAACAAACTGTTCTTGCAACAAATCAAGAAAGATTCAGTGGATAAATCTGTGAACGATTCAGTGGTTTAAAACCTTATTAAAATGGGCCCAGCCGTTTGAGCGTGGGGAAGTAACAGACATACACATAAACACGCTCACAAACTTTCTCCTTTATAATATTTATGAGATAATATTGAGGTGATAATAAGCTTAGTAGTGATTTCGACGAATAATAAGCATAGTAGTGATGAGAGTGCTGGCTAACTCTTATGGTCTATGGTGTTAACAATAATTAAATTACTACTGTGTAGCCATTATAATTTCCTTAGCTTTAGGAATTTATTTATATGTATATAGGTTTTCTTGCTGCAATTGAATGCTGATGCTGCTGTATATCTATATTTGAAAATTTAAAATATAATTCACATATTTTAATTAATTTGCAAAATTATTTATAGACACGCCCAACTAGTTAGTTTCATTTGTAAGTGTCCCAATAAAACAAAATAAAAATTGAAATCTTTTGATCATACGATGTTATTAGTAAATGACGATATTTTATCTAAGTATATTTAATTACACTTTACTGTACAGTATAAAATGGTAGGCACAAATGGTGGACTTAATGCCGTGGCGCATTCTTTACCGGTCAACCATGAGACCAAACGGAAATCAGCATTTGGTGCATTGGCATATCTAATATATCTATATCTATGTATGTGTAATTAACTAAGCAATTATTACGACACCTAAAAGAAAAGATAATTAAAAAAAATATAACATAAAATAGAACAAAATACTGTAATGCTTTTTGTAAAATTATAATGATTTACCATAATACAATATTCTCAAAATATTTATATAATTTAATAGCATTGAAAATATTTAGTCTCTTATTCGACTTCCGCCACTATGGCGTCCTGGCCGCTGATTCCAGTCTACCTACATATTATTCGATTTTATTAATGATGAAACGTAATGTTCCCGCGAAATTGCTGGTGACGGTGACACTACTTTCCCCCTCCTCAGAAACTTAATGTCACAAATGATTACCGAACATAGGTGTTTACCTGATTTTTTATATGAACATTTCATATCTATCATCTTTCTTGACAAATTTGATACTTAATAGATGCTGGAAGGGTTAACCATAATACATACCTAAATGTTGTCTGGAAGAGATCGCTATTTAAGCGATAAGACCGCCTGTTGTTTACCTCTGCCTGTTATTTGAATGTATCTCATGTTGTGTTGTATATTCCTTGATGTTGGTGTGCAATAAAGAGTATTTGTATTTGTATTTGTACATTTTAAATTAAGACATGAATCTTTGATTTTAGAAATTATAAGGTTAACCTAGGTTTTCGCAATATACTTACAATTTTATTTATATTACTATGATGTAGTTATAGAGCGAAGAGACTTGCTCTAGCAGGATGGCCGAGCTGTAAGGATAATTTCTAATTTAAAAGTAGTTGCAATGAACGATCACGTGATAGCCACGTGATCGCCCCCTTCCACTCCGAGCAATGGCGACCGGTCACGTGGCTGGGAATAAGGGACATTCGCTAACGGACATTGTCCGTGGTCGGTCGGTTGCTCGCCGTGGAGGCATTGTTGGATTTGTTGGTTATTTAAGGGCTAATTATAAGTTCAAGCCTACTGAATTAAGTACAGGTCAGTATCGCTCTTGTATTGATTGGGCATAATCAATATGAATACTATTTAATGAAGTCTAGGCCTACTCACAAGTTGTATTCATTGTGCGAATAAACACCATTTGTTATCAACTGTCGTTGTTTTAATTAAACGTATCGATTCCTTATACACTGCACACTAAGATCCGACTCGGCCGGGTTAGGTTAGGTTAGTTTTTTTTTTTATAACCAGTAAAACAGTTTTGCAAATACCTTTAAATAGTATATTGAATTCGCATTATTTAGTGTGCATAATAAAATTAGTGTGCAAGTCAGTATTTTTGGTAAAACTTTCAAATATTTTGATCGAAAAAAGGGAATATACAGATATCAATTTAAATACATGCCAAAAATAAATAAGTACGGCAACATTTTGTTCCCTGCCCCTTTTTGCTTTACCGTAGTCGGTTAGAAAGTATCTTATAACCAGCTTTGGATGTCCAGCTATCCCAGTACAAAAATTGGTTAAAATTCGTCCAGGTGTTTCCGCGTTATGAGAGGACAAGGAAATTATGACTAACAGATGGCGCCAAACTGACATGGCGCCGCGCACCTATACAAAACAAAAGGCGATCCTGCAACGCGGTATGGTTTTCCCTGAAATCATGACTCTTCTCAATAGAAATCTGATTTTCAATACGAAGCTCTCGCTAGCAAGACGGTGGTTTCATTACGTCCATATACCTCAGATATTCTTAAGAGATAGCTAATTAGGTATTATTATTATTATTTAAGAGTTTCATTCTTGTCGGTGCAGTTCTCTCCAGTCCGTTCTACTTAACGCCAGTTCTTTGACTTCCCGATACGACCCGACGTCTGCCTTTTTCTTGATCTGGTCCAAATAGTTAATCCTCGGCCTTCCTCTTCCTCTCCTTCCTTCAATTTTCCCTTCCATTATCTTTTGTATTAGATCGTCGTGTCGTATCAAATGACTAGGTAAATTAGGTATACAAACAGTAAATATATTCCTTATCAAATCTAGTTGTTTAAAATTTTACATGAGCATGAAAGTGTTAGTCTGTCTGTGAAATTGGTAGCTCCGAAACAGATTGAATGGATTTTGATATAGATTTAGATGGAAAGGAACTGGTAGTAGTTACATATATGCGTGTGTAAAAATATGGCTAATCAGAACCACTTGAAAATTATTTTGTGCTCCTAAAAAAATATTTCAGTGCTCGGTCGTCGACTTAAGAAACCTCTTTGTAAAAGTCACTTGAAAATATCATCCCCATAATTTCAAAATATATTAAGTACATATATTTTTTAAAGCAAATGAACACTAAAATAACGAACAGGAACGAAAACAAGGTGTTCAAGATTGTCATTCCCTATGGGATGTTACTTTAAGGGGTTCTGTGTCAAATTGTAATGAAAAACGCATTAGCAGTTAAGCATTCATTATGGGCTTATGGCAACCCCACGGATTTATTACCAACTTATATTTACCGTCAGAAGTGGCGCCACTATCTTACAAAACACCTAACATCATAAAAAACCATAAATAAATAAATTTTAGTGCATATTTCCACCACCAGCAAATGTAATTTGGCATGTATTAATAAACATAACCTCGTAGCAGCTGTAATTTTTCCCGCGCGTTTTCAATTTTCGAACTCACTGGTTTCCATAAACAAAGAGGCTTAAACATTCAAATGTTATAAGTGCATTATGAAGCGCATTTTAATCTGAACCTTCATGATGTATTAATAAGTATAAGGGTTTGTAGAGTACACAGATTAATACGAATGTTTTTTTTTTTGTAATACAAAGACAGCGTAAATGAATTGCTTTTCGGGTGGTTTTGGCGATTGAATGTAGTTATTAAGTTTATAGTAAGGGAGTAGAATGATGTACAGTCCAGGTTTGGATGAAAACTGAGAGGCTTTTATCTGGATCGCGTAGGAGCGAGCGAGATAGGTATAAAATGCGAATCGTATCTGACAGCTCACGCGCTGTATTTAAGGTATCAGCTTTATTCGTCCCATTCGCTTTTCGTTCAATTCTTATTTTGTCTCAATCTGCATTCGTCACTCATTCTTTATTCGTCGTGTTCGCCATCTATTCCTATCTTCCTAAGTCCAATTCTATAACTTGTCTCATTCTTAATAAGTTTTATTCGTTATTCGTCACATTCTTCTTTGGACTCATTCTTCATTCCTCCCTTTCGAATTTAGTCTCATTCACACTTTATCTTTAGTCACATTCGTTATTGGTCTCTCTCTTATTTTGGCGTTACTGGCAAATCGTCTCGTTCTTTTTGGGGTACGTTCGCTACTCGTCTCACTAGATACACGTTTTATTCACTATTCATATTTCTTTTGACCGGATCGGTTATTCATAGTTGAACAAATTAAACTTTATGATTTTGACCTATGATTACTTACCTACTTTTGAATGCCTATTTATGAAGCGACGTTAAAAAACAGGGACGACACTACAATCAATTTCTACTCTTTTTGGTCGGACTGTACATGAATTTTGATATTTATCTAGACGTAGTTTTATATTTTGGGTTGATCTAAATAGGTTTCATAACCTAGCAAAAATCAGTCGCCCAAATATTGATAATTTAAGATTGACATGAAAAGATAGTTACAATTACAAATAACTACTGAGACTAATAACGAATATATCGAACTTCGAAATAGACTCAAAACGAAAGAGACTAATAACGAATATGACCAGCATCGAACGTATCGAAATAAATGAGGCAAATAAGTAAATGAGACTAAATTCGAAAGGGAGGAATGAAGAATGAGTCCAAAGAAGAATGTGACGAATAACGAATAAAACTTATTAAGAATGAGACAAGTTATAGAATTGGATTTGGAAAGATAGGAATAGATGGCGAACACGACGAATAAAGAATGAGTGACGAATGCAGAATGAGACGAAATAAGAATTGAACGAAAAGCGAATGGGACGAATAAAGCTGATACCGTATTTAAGGTGAGAATTGAATAAGTCTAGACTTCCAAAGCGAAGTGATTCACTTAAGATCGATAAAGGAGTACTGAACTTAGTGAATAATTAGCACAACAAAGTTTTTTTTTATTACATAAAAAACACATAGGTATCTCTTACCTACGTGTATCTCTTTTTTATATCGATTAAATAGCACCTAAGTACACTTTATATGTATAGCTACAACAGTAAGAATGAAAGAAGCAATTTATTTTCATTTCCAAACATTTGAAATTGGAATCAGAGACAATTCGAACGAATTGTAGCATGTTTTGAATAAAACCGACACAATTAGGTCGGTTACCCATTCAATTGTAATGTTCCCTTTCTTTGTGCTTTCTAATTCCAAAACAGCTTAAAAACATTGACAGTATAATCACTTATTACTTTTGAAATACCCCGGGACACTAACAAAAAGTCTTATCTATATGGCTTGACTATAGCACTTGTATCGTTTTAAGATAATTTAGTTTGTTTGATCAAATTATAGGTTTAAATAGAATGAATTGGATAGAGAAATTTGGGCGGTTAGTTAGATTGGATTAAATGTAGTAGACAGAAATTTAAGGCGCGGTTTTTGCAGTGGTAGCGCAGTTGCCGACGGTCCTGGGTTCGAATCCCACCAAGGACAAATATTTGCATTAGGTACCCAGGATATGAATGTTTTCTATATTTTTAAGTATATATTTCTCTTTATAAGTATCTTTACCGTATGTATGTACTAGGTTGATTTGTGTAAGGTGATATTTATAAAGAAGAAAAATAAATAATCAAAAATTCGTCCTTCGGATTTTTTCTACTCTCATGGTTTTTTATGACGGGCAAATCTATAGGAAAAACCAGTAATCTATACAATTTTAAAATCGAGCGTGGAAATGCTGCGAGCGTTAAGGGGCTTCTAAAAGCGCCATGTTTTGCTGCAATTCGTGGCCCGGCCATTATTTGCATCTTGCTCTAGCGTAGGGTGACAGAGAAGGACGGCTATAGTTGCCGGCCACAAATTGCAGCAAAATATGGCCCGTTTAGAAGCCCCTTTATGGGCATCTTTGGACCAGAAACGACGCGAGCGGATTTTATTGTGCATAATATTCATCTTAAAAAAAAAAACTTCCGTTTCCGCGGCGGTCACACATTTAAATATATTTTTTAAATGGATTATATCGGTAACGCTTAATAAAGGTTAACTGGAAGAGATCCCTTAAAGGGATAAGTTCGCCTTTGTTAAGGTGTTTTTTTTTTTTTTAATGTATTTGTGTTTTTGTGTACAATAAAGTGTTTACATAGGTACATACATATGTCGCGTACTTATATTCATTATTTGAGTCTTTCTGACTTTTAATTATAAAGTTGTATGGAAAATCAGTTTTGGAAAGGGGTAATTATTTCAATAATATTAACAGCGCGATGCCCGATGCGAGGCGCCATTCTGTTGGTAATTTTATTTTCAAAATGGCGGATATATATGGGGGTTAAAATTGCATAAAAATACACATTTCAACCATTTTGAAACCATCTCGCGTGTAGGATTGGATCGAGTTACCATTATAGAATGTTTATTTACATAAGTATACCGAATCCAATCGTAAAAGCGAATAACAAAGAAAAGGTATATTTGTAAATACAAAGTACTTACCTTGCAACAAAATGGCACCCCGGCGCTGAAAGCTGGCAACCCCGTGGAATAGATTAAGAAAAATGTTCAGTGAATTATGAAATATGATGCGCGGTCGGGGTGGGGCTGTAGGGTAACCACTTCTAGGAATAAGAATATCAGGACAAGAAGTTAAAGTAATAGAGTAGGAATAGTATTTACTGGCCTAGACTAAAGTTGAGGTTCATTCGGCTTTCTTCTCAACAGCGGTTACTTCTTTTCAAATAACGGTAGATTCAGATTGATACATGTAAAAGTGGCCTTGTGGGCTAATTAAAGAATGAACTTTTGCCTACTTAATGATTTATTTATTTATTTTGATTCTGACAAAGGGTGCGAGCTGCGCCATGGCGCTTGGCTCCGACTTCCGCATTTATTCGTTCATAGTAGACTGCATTACTCAACAAAAGCGGAGAACATCGACGTGTATTCGCGATAGACCATCTTCATCCTGACTTCTGAGGATCGAACAGCTGGAGTCACATATAAATTTTGTGGTGGGGATGCGGTGGATGGGATGGGGTATAGAAATTCTGGCCGAAAAGTGTAGTGTTTCGTCGTTTTCGCGGCTGATTACCCGACATCCAAAAGTTGCGTCACCCGTCGCTGATATAACATTTTAAATGAATGAATGAATGAATGAATGAATGAATGTAGTTTATTCACTTGAATATATGGTACAAACATATTACAGGTGTTCCATAAAAGTAATCAAACAAAAGCTTCCCAATATATTCAGCCAATGAGCATTGGCATGTGAAAATTTAAATGGCAACAAAGAAAACATAATTCATAATTCATAATTCATTTATTGCATGTTAATCATGTTGTACATTAGGTCTTACTTAATTACAGATATGTCCAATACATGAACCCTGTTAGGGCACGGCAATTTACTTATAGCTAGGTTCTTAATAATAATAATGATTTTAACTATATACTCATATACATAGGTACCTCTATCAATTTACGAAATAATTAGTAAATATTTAGTTACTCAAAGATTCATCATTTAAAAAATCATCTATTGAATAATAACATTTGTGGGTTAACAGTGTTATCAGCTTTTTTTAAAATACTGTGTCTTTAGTTTCCTCTCTAATTGACTCTGGCACTTTGTTTGATATTTTAATACATTGGTAATAAGGACCGTTTTTATACATCGCTAGTTTATACACTGGTAATTCTAATTGGTTCGTGTTACGTCTTTGCGATTTAACGACCTTTTTTTTAAATAAGTGTGCATTTTTCCTGACGAAAAGCGCTGCTTCCAAAATATATATACAGGGCAATGTAAGGAGCCTATGCTGAACAAAGTGAGGACGACAGCTATTGGGCACCCGAGTGTTGGTAAGGATGCGGACACACTTTTTCTGCATAACAAAGAGCTGATGGGCGTCGGTACTGGCACTACACTGGGTACTACATTGTGCCTTTTCATAGTTTTGAAGCTATTGAAAACGGATCAATTAAAATTAAAATTAATTTAACATATAAAATTGAAATAAAAATTAATATAAAATCGAATAACATAATAACATCAAGATCCATTTGAACATAATAAACAACAAAACAAAGATAAAAGTCAGCTGATTAAAATTATTGCACAAATCAAAATTTTAAATACAGTTAAACATAATAATCTTAAAATTAAAATTACAACATGATATTTCAAATAAAATAAAATAAAAACACAGTTATTAAATTCAAATTAAAATAACTTTCATGTCAAAATCCTTATTAGTTAATTAAATAATAATACCTATGCTTAGAATTAAAATTTATGTTCAAAAAATTCATTAATGCCATAAAAACAATTTTCTAATAATATTTTGAATAATGTTGTCTTGAATTGCTGATCATTTAAAGATTTTAGTAATGATGGCAATTTATTATAGATTTTGATGCACATGTTATGGGCGCTTTTGTTCCTTATTACTAACTTAGTATTTTCTATCAAGACTAAGTGATGTTTTCTGTGTGACCTTGTGGTTTCTTTATCACTATAGCTGAAGATTTCCGGATGTGTTCTAACAAAATTTGCTACTTCGAAAATGTAAACACAGGGCAGTGGAAGTAGTCCGAGTTTTTGGAACAGCGGTTTACATGTTTCGCGTCTATTTACGCCACATAAGGTCCTGATGCATTTTTTTTGCGCCAAGAATGCGCGATTCGCGTCCACAGAATTTCCCCACAAAAGGATTCCGTATCTCAAGGTCGACATAACATAGCCGTGGTACGTTGTTAAAGCAGTTTGTAGTGACACAGTCTGCTTAATGCTTAAAAAAAAGTAAAATCTCAATGTGTTAAACAGGTAAATTAATTATCGTTGTACATTTTGAATGTGTGTTAGTTTTAAAGTCAGTGTGACTCACGCACACTCGTGTTGTCGGTTGTGTCTCTCAATTTACACAAATAACCAACGAAAAAGGTCAAAAGCATTTTCTGTACATCTCTGTCAAATCACAAATTTCGTTCATGTTAAAGGTTTAGCTTGCTTCACCGACAAAGCATTTACTTTAGTGAAAAACTTGATATCTTCTTTGTCGGTTTCACTCTTAGGGGAGTGGTCGTGGTCATCATTTCAGATGTTTGTGGCAAGCTTCACAACACGCCGCCATTCTTCCCTGATAGCCTTCCTCGTACTGTACATTCGTTTAAACTTGATATAAAAATATGGAAATGCGCTTTGCCGATAAAATACGATAGCAAAACTTTATTTGTTCTTTACTTTTTTACTTCAAATAAGTATAAAGTGAAGACTGTCCCAGCCGCCATGTTGCAATGGTCGCCCTACACGGGAACCGACAGGTGCGTCTACACAGCCCTAATGCCCCTCTACAATATTTGTTTAGGTATATTTACTGACATATTGCAAGCGGACTGTACCTATGTACTTCCATATATTACATGGGATTTACATTATGAATCAGCAAACGACACAAAACTAAGTTTTTGGAGTAGTAGGGCCTCGTGCAGGGCCCGTCCGGATTGTTACTACCGTCTTGCCTGCTAACCCACCGCCAAACAGCAATGTTCGCATTGTTGTGTTCCGGTGTGGGGGTAAGATAGCCGGTGAAATTACTAGCATAGAGGCATTCCATCTTCGTCCTCCGGGTAGGCAAGCACTTGTGACTCCTCTGGTGTTGCAGGTGTTTATGGGCGACGGTAATCGCTTTCCATCAGGCGATACGTTTGCTCGTTTGCCCCCTATGACATTAAAAAAAAAAAAAAAATCTTCGTGACGAACCGCAAAATTAAAATTAATTTTACAATCTCACGACGTCGCGTCGTGGCACGTTGTCGCGACGTACCACGATACAATGTCGTATCTTGTAATTGTGTTTTGGCCGTAAGCCACCATTTCTGAACTGATCTGATCCATACCCTAGGATGTGCGCTTACACTTATAGTCTAAGATCCCGATATAGGACGACCTTCACCGAGATGTTTATTTGATGAAATGTATTTTATATTTAATTTAATTTTATATATCAATAAATATATTGCATATAGGTTGCCTAACAAATTTTAGTCCAGGGTATGTTTAATTGATAATAAAAAAAATTTTTTTTACATTTCACCGGTTTGATTAATATTAGATAAATTCTGTAAGTACCAATAAAAAGTATGAAGCCCATAGAATATGCAAACGTTAGGTTGCCTATTCTTTTCCCGTCACAACTATCGGGTAGCCAGGTATAAACAGGTAAATCTATACCTACTAGCATTTTGCAACGGTCTGATTATTGAATTGAAATTAAATTAAACTAAGATTATTTTATTATGAATTTATTTAATAATCTTTTTTTTGTCTTTTTTTTTTTTTTTTAACATAACATACCCTGGACTAAAATTTGTTAGGCAACCCATATGCAATATATTTATTGACATATTAAATTAAATATAAAATACATTTCATCAAATAAACATCTCGGTGAAGGTCGTTCTATATCGGGATCCTCTACGGAGTTGATATAGGATACCGACTCCGCCACAAGATGATTTTCCTTTAATAAAAAAAGTATCTAAATTACCCCAAAGCTACCTGGCGGGCAATTAATACGCTGCCATCTGTCGGCAGGACGAACTAATCACCGAATTTAAGAAACGTGATTATTTCCAATGCTTATACAGGTTGTTGTAAAAGTAATAATACATTACGTCGCCTACATCAAACTAGATTTAAGCTTTTCTAAAATGTAATTTTGTAGTTCACAGTGCCTTGGTTTATATGGTAATACTGTGTTACTAATTTGAATAAATAAATAAATAAATAAATAAATTACTGCAGACGCCGGGAAAGAAAGGTTTGCTGGCTGAGTAGGTATAGTGATACGGATAGTGATACGAAGCCGGCAAGCCTTCAAGGCTAAGGCATGTATAGTGCTTTTCTCAGAAATATGCAATGAAATAAAAAATACACCACTAAAAAAATTAAATTCAGTCGTTTAGCCTGTTCATGAACACAGACGCCATGTTTAAAAAATACTTCCCGGCCTAGGCCTTCAATTTATCATGAAATTCCTTTACAGTTATTTCGAGTTGTTCCGCCCGAAACGTGATACTTCGAAGCCTGTTATATAACGCACGTTATGACGACATTTCATTGTATGTTTGAGAAAACGTTTGCAAAACATTAAGCAAACTCACTGACCGAGCGAGCAAAATATCTCTTATTCAGCTTGGCCAAAATTATATCGTATGTCCGGATTCGGATGTTAGTATGTCAAGATGCTTACCGTCTTTTCTCGCACATTATCGTATAATTATATTTTTTAAATAAAATCCATTCCATTACTGCTAAAATAAATGTAGCTTGTAAGTACCTACATTATCGTTTTTAGGTGTTTGTGAAACTATTTCTATCATTTCGATGAAATGTGGACATTTTGTATATAAACATACGTAACATATTTGTATATTTATTCAATTTCAGACAACTATAGGTGGGATACGAACTTAAACAGCGAATCTGTTGACGACGCGGTTGGCTCAGATTGTAAGCACCTGCCTACTGAGCCGGCGGTCCCGGGTTCGAATCCCGGCCAGGCCAAATATTTGTGTGATGAACTCGAATATTTGTGTTTGGGTCATGGTTGTTCTATGTATTCAGGTATATATTTATCTACTAGCTTTTGCCCGCGGCTTCGCACGCGTAAACACAATATCATACGTTCACAACACTTATTGCGAGGCCAAAGGCCGAGCTCCGCGTAGCACCGAAGGTGCGGAGCGTCCTAAGGAAGCCGCCCACCCACTTAATATAAGTCGAAGCAACTTAATGCGAGGCCGAAGGCCGAGCTCCGCGTAGCACCGAAGGTGCGGAGCGTCCCAAGGAAGCCGCCCACCCACTTAATATAAGTCGAAGTAACTTAATGCGAGGCCGAAGGCCGAGCTCCGCGTAGCACCGAAGGTGCGGAGCGTCTCAAGGAATTCGCCCACCCACTTATTATAAGTTGAAGTAACTTAATGCGAGGCCGAAGGCCGAGCTCCGCGTAGCAGCGAAGGTGCGGAGCGTCCCAAGGAAGCCGCCCACCCACTTAATATAAGTTGAAGTAACTTAATGCGAGGCCGAAGGCCGAGCTCCGCGTAGCACCGTAGGTGCGGAGCGTCCCAAGGAATTCGCCCACCCACTTAATATAAGTCGAAGTAACTTAATGCGAGGCCGAAGGCCGAGCTCCGCGTAGCACCGTAGGTGCGGAGCGTCCCAAGGAATTCGCCCACCCACTTACTATAAGTTGAAGTAACTTAATGCGAGGCCGAAGGCCGAGCTCCGCGTAGCACCGAAGGTGCGGAGCGTCCCAAGGAAGCCGCCCACCAACTTAATATAAGTCGAAGTAACTTAATGCGAGGCCGAAGGCCGAGCTCCGCGTAGCACCGAAGGTGCGGAGCGTCTCAAGGAATTCGCCCACCCACATAATATAAGTTGAAGTAACTTAATGCGAAGCCGAAGGCCGAGCTCCGCGTAGCACCGTAGGTGCAGAGCGTCCCAAGGAATCCGCCCACCAACTTAATATAAGTCGAAGTAACTTAATGCGAGGCCGAAGGCCGAGCTCCGCGTAGCACCGAAGGTGCGGAGCGTCTCAAGGAATTCGCCCACCCACTTAATATAAGTTGAAGCAACTTAATGCGAGGCCGAAGACCGAGCTCCGCGTAGCACCGAAGGTGCGGAGCGTCCTAAGGAAGCCGCCCACCCACTTAATATAAGTTGAAGTAACTTAATGCGAGGCCGAAGGCCGAGCTCCGCGTAGCACCGTAGGTGCGAAGCGTCCCAAGGAATTCGCCCACCCACTTATTATAAGTTGAAGTAACTTAATGCGAGGCCGAAGGCCGAGCTCCGCGTAGCACCGAAGGTGCGGAGCGTCCCAAGGAAGCCGCCCACCCACTTAATATAAGTTGAAGTAACTTAATGCGAGGCCGAAGGCCGAGCTCCGCGTAGCACCGTAGGTGCGGAGCGTCCCAAGGAATCCGCCCACCCACTTAATATAAGTCAAAGTAACTTAATGCGAGGCCGAAGGCCGAGCTCCGCGTAGCACCGAAGGTGCGGAGCGTCTCAAGGAATTCGCCCACCCACTTATTATAAGTTGAAGTAACTTAATGCGAGGCCGAAGGCCGAGCTCCGCGTAGCACTGAAGCTGCGGAGCGTCTCAAGGAATTCGCCCACCCACTTATTATGAGTTGAAGTAACTTAATGCGAGGCCAAAGGCCGAGCTCCGCGTAGCACCGTAGGTGCGGAGCGTCACAAGGAATCAGCCCACCCACTTAATATAAGTCGAAGTAACTTAATGCGAGGCCGCAGGCCGAGCTCCGCGTTGCACTGAAGGTGCGGAGCGTCGCAAAGAAGCCGCCCACCCACTTAATATAAGTTGAAGTAACTCAATGCGAGGCCGAAGGCCGAGCTCCGCGTAGCACCGTAGGTGCGGAGCGTCCCACCCAAGGAAGGAAGGAAGCCGCCTATTAAGTCACTTAAACATATGTTAAGTGGGTTGGCGGCTTCCCTGGGTCGCCCACCCACTTAAAATATGTTCAAATAAATAAATGCGAGGCCGCCCACTCACTTAATATAAGCTTAAATGTGTGAGCGGCATCCCTGGGACGCTCTGCACCTTCGGTGCTATGTGAAGCTCGGCCTATGGCCTCGCATTAAGTTACTACTTATATTATTAGTGAGTGGGCGCCTTCCCTAGGACGCTCCGCACCTTCGGTGCTACGCTTGTGAACATGATCTTGTTTTTATTAAAATTGAGGCAAGACTTATGTTTAAAAGATAGTTTTTAGGGTTCCGTACCCAAAGGGTAAAAACGGGGCCCTATTACTGAGACTTCGCTGTCCGTCCGTCCGTCTTTCACCAGGCTGTATCTCAAGAATGGTTATAGCTGGACAGTTGAAATTTTCACAGATGACGTATTTCTATTGCCGCTATAACAACAAATACTAAAAATAAAATAAAATAAGTATTTAAGGGGGCTCCCTATAACAAACTTGTTAAAGATTATGGTACGGAACCCTTCATGCGCGAGTCGGACTCGCACTCGCCCAATTTTTAATATTTATTGTCTATTGTAGATTTAAATAACTTATTGCGAGGCCACCCACCCACTTAATGTAAGTTTAAATGTGTGAGCGGCTTCCCTGGGACGCTCTGCACCTTCGGTGCTACGTGAAGCTCAGCCTACGGCCTCGCGTTAAGTTACTACTTATATTAGTGGGTGGGCGCCTTCTTTAGGACGCTCCGCACCTTCGGTGCTACGCTTGTGAACATGATCTTGGTTTAATTAAAATTGAGGCAAGACTTATGTTCAAAAAATCGTTTTGAATATTTATTGTCTATTGTAGATTTAAATAACTTAATGTGAGGCCGCCCACCCACTTAATATAAGTTCAAGTGTGTGAGCGGCTTCCCTGGGACGCTCTGCACCTTCGGTGCTACGTGGAGCTCGGCCTACGGCCTCGCATTAAGTTACTACTTATATTAGTGGGTGGGCGACCTCCCTAGAACGCTCCGCACCTTCGGTGCTACGCTTGTGAACATTATCTTGGTTTAATTAAAATTGAGTCAAGACTTAGGTATGTTTAAAAGATTGTTTTTAATATTTATTGTCTATTGTAGATTTAAAAAACTTAATGCGAGGCCGCCCACACACTTAATATAAGCTTAAATATGTGAGCGGCATCCCTGGGACGCTCTGCACCTTCGGTGCTACGTAGAGCTCGGCCTACGGCCTCGCATCAAGTTACTTCTTAATTTAGTGGGTGGGCGACTTCTCTAGATCGCTCCGCACCTTCGGTGCTACCATTGTGAACATCATCTTGGTTTAGTTTAAATTGAGGCTAGACATGTTTATTTATCGTTTTGAATATTTATTGTTTATTTATTGTAGATAACTATTCAAAGCACCTTGAAAAATAATTAGCTCATAGTCCTACCTGAACATATTAATGACATCTATTAAGATGACAATAAATTATTTTCGTCTACGATGGTACTAATACTAATATATTAATATGACCTGTCATAATAATGTCCTAAGTAACGCCAGAAGATTCAGGTGCCAACTTAACTCAATCGAGCGTACGTCAATAATGGCGACAGCACCACTGAACGGATACGTGATGGCCTCACTGTTTTGTTATCCGTGGTATAATGAATAAGGAAGCAAAAGAAAATGCATGAGATAACACTGTTATTATTTCAGTTGGTTCTGGGTTCAAATCCCGGCTAGGTGAAATCCTTTCTACATTGTAAATTTAATAATTTTGTCTTGTCTCGAATCATGGTTGTTTTTCATACAAAATGCATACATTGTTGAGCAGCAACTCTCAATAACCTGATACACTGCTACTTACATTTGTATGCGTTCAATATTCAACAACTTCGGTAGTAATTTTCGAAGTCCGGGTTAACCATCACAGCTGCATCCTAGCTTGTGCCAAATCGTGGTCACAGGCACGCAACGACGTGGACCCTTGGACTTGATGTCGAGGCGACTCATCAATTGCTCCAATACGTAACATGTATGGAGCTGGTGTTATTAACTCAGGAAAAATCTTAACAGCGCGATGCAGCCGTTTTGTCAAAGTAACAACGCCACCTAGCGGAAAATTGGGTCATTGAGAACAAAATCTCAACACGCCGTTAAAAATAAAGAATGAGTGATATTTATTACTTTGAATCAATTTTATATATAAAAAAACTACATAGATGCAATATTGTGGCTAAATATATCGTATACTTAACGTTTATTATACATTTCGCTACCTTATTAGTAAGTTAGGCCAAACACAAACAATACCAAAATTTGCGCTTAATGTTCTAAATGTTGGTTGGTAAAACATATTTAAAAATGTATTTAATTTACTTAAATTGATTCGAAATACTTTTATTTCAATTACCTACACTCGATAAAATAGCAATTAAAAATCTGTTTTATTCATTAACATTTTTTATTGCGTCTCCGGGCTTTTTTATGGTCAATACTTACAAACTACAGAAGAATATAATTGCATATTCAATAAAAGAGCATTAATTAGTTCCTATTGTCGCAAATTGTGTTTTTAAAGAAATGTATGTTTTTTTTGAGCATGAGCCAATTTACAACGAACATTGCACTCATATTTTCGTCTGTGTTGGTCGATAATTGGCGCCATCTTTTCTGTCTAACTAAGACGGTTTCCGTAACTCAACGCCTCAAACAACCTTATCCTTATTGTTAATACTGGTGGGCCGCAAGGAGGTATTATGTCGAATTCATACTTTTTAGTTTTTGTACACGTAAGAGCCACGCGGGGGTCGCGTCGTTCTAAATTCAAAATCACAAACGCTGTCATTATAAGGTTACAAATTGTAAGGAAAATATTTCATGGAATTTATGTTTTCAGAGATAAATATTAATCATAATAAAAAGTATCCTATAACCATCTTTGGATGTTCAGTTATTCCTGTACCAAAATTGGTAACTTTTTATCCAGCCGTTTCGGCGTGATGCGAGGACAACGGTTTTTTTGAAAACAGATGGCGCCAGGTTGGCACGGCGAAGCGTGTCCATACAAAACAACTATCCGGCTGCATCACGCTATCGAGATTTTTCCTGAAATCATGACCTCCCTCCATAGAAAATTTATTTTCAATACAAATTTAGGATTTTATAATAGTATAGTTATATGTACGTATATCGACGTCTAGTACCCATGACACAAGCCTTCTTGAGCTTAATTTTGGGACTAGATGGATTTGTGTGAGGTTGTCTGATATTTATTATTATCAGTAATTTCGAGTTTTCCTGGGTAGACGAATAAAATGTAGGTACACTTTTAGAAATAGTTAATTCATGTAAGCAACATCATTTCGCTTTAGTAGGTAGTTAATAAAAGTACGAATTAAAAACACAATCAACCTGTACCTAAATCGCACCCAAATGACATCCGACCCAAGATATATTTTCCGAAACCCAGATAATTAAAAAAAGAACAAGATGGCCGCTTTCAACGTCCTTCCAAATTCAAAATAAAGGACAAAACGATATATGTGCCACTTAAATTTCGAACCGTTACGCCGTTTCACAAAAAGCAGTAATTCAAATGCGCTGAGATGAAAAAAGCGTAATTTCATGCTCTCGCGCATCATTCCATTTTTAAAATGACTAGAAAGAGATGCGACCATGTTAACGTGCGTTAGAAAGAGAGGGGTGGATTATGAATGTATTAATCGGGCCGTAATTTTGGGAAATATGTTGTTGAGTTGGATTATATCATTTTTTTGGCCCGGCGGGTGTTTTTGTGGGCTGTAGCGTGTTGTTATGTAATTTGTATGGTAGGGAAAGTTTGTATGAGAGGTCATAGAGGCAATGTTAGATCAAAATTACGACTCTACTTTGGCCTTCACTTTTATGGGAATTTCAAGAAACCCACGCTTACGCTTAGCCATGGTATAGCAAACTATCTGCTTTCTGAAAAAAAAACGGATGAGGTTTTAATAAGTCAATCACTTGAACTTCTTTTAGCTTATTTTTCCTGTTTTTCCAGCGTTTATGATGTAACCTGCTAAAATTATGTTAGTATTAGTTAAATTCTCGTGACCTATTTCAGTGCCATTAGTTGTATTTTATTTTTATTTTTAAATTTTCGTGCGTTATTTACATTTATTTTCTTTCTTTTGATTTTATATAAGTAGTTATAGAACCGGAATAATTATATAAAATAAAAATCGGGTTACGTGCATCCAATCAAGTCATTCAAAACCAATTTTTATCAAATGTATACATCATAACATAACAAATAAAAAAAGGTCGTTACATCTCACCTGCCTTAGCGGTACCTACCATTCCAAATATGAATTCATCACATAATAATTTTGAATATGATTGCTGGTGTAGGTACCTGCGGTGCTGGCAATTTTTCCAGAAATAATGAAAAATATTAAGTGAAAATTTTACGATATACTCCGAAATTATAAAATTCTGTAATGAAATTAGGTAATTTATTTGTGTCCCATCAATAATTAACTTTATTTGCGTTTTTAATTATCATGTTTCGTTCGTGAGACATGTAAAAGCAGTTGAAAATTAATACAAACATTAGAGAACTTTTTGAAATTAAGAAAAAAATGTCGTTACCACTCAACTGCCTTCGGCGGAACCGTTCCAAATTCGAATCCATCCCTGAACAAAAAGCGTCGGCCATCTTTGGACCATGATTGCTTCTCAAAGTGCCGCGGCATTTAAAAACTTAATTCCATCGGTCGTTAGTGTGCGAACGCAGCTTTAAAAATGTGTCTATGGCAGCAGTTCTCAAACTTGTTTCATAATTGAACCTTTTAGAAATACTAGACGGCTTAGGGAGCCTAAAAAGCATTCTGAAAGGAAAAATCGTTTCGGAAATTCAATCTCAGTTCTATCTATCTACTAGTCTTAAAACTCAAATATTTAAATCTTACGCGGAAACTCGATATCCTGGTTTTTTGGTTATGATACGAAAAAAGGGCACATTCTTATCATTTCTATCTATATCTTAGCATTTTAAAACATAAAATTGAAGAGGGCGCTGTAAAGCGGATTGTGTAGAAATATTTTTTAGTAATCTTCGTAGCTCAGTGGTCACTACTCCGATAAAGTTAGAGGTGGATTCGTGAGTTCGATTCTCACGTGGATTACAGTGGATTTAAAAAATATATTTATTTATTCTTTATTGCACAAAAGAAAACATATCGTACAAAAGGCGGACTTACTGCCATGAGGTATTCTCTACCAGTTAACCTCAGGGCAAAGCAGAAAAATTGTAGGCGGTGCAACTAAAACATAATTATAATATTTATTATTTCTTCTCAATATTTTTTTTTTACATATTAGGTATACGAATCTAAAGGTAGCGTGGCTTGTGTTATGGGTACTAGACGACGATATACATACTTATATAGATAAATATATACTTAAATACTTAGAACAACCATAACCATAACCCAAGCACAAATATTCGAGTTCATCACACAAATATTTGCCCTGGCCGGGATTCGAACCCGGGTCCACCTTTGGATGGAAGGGGGAGATTATTTTAGGGCTATATAGTCATTCCTAAATTATGTAGGTAAAGCCTGACCAGAAATATATGAGGATTGTCAAGAGGGCGCAATTTACAAGATTTATATGGCAACAATTTGGCAACCAATCGCAACACACTATAATGACATCAGTTTAAATACTTGTCAGTTCCTATGGTAACCTCGTAATATTATTTTAATGGAATGCACTCTTTTGCCGACTTTTTTTTTGTGTAGTAGACACGTGTACACTTTATTTATAATATCACGTTCACGACTGTGAATTGTTTTCGGCATATTCTTTGGGTATTTTTAAATATTTATCTTTTAACGAAACCAGCACTAATGACATTGAAATTGTTGACAACCATGATAAAGTCATTGCCAGTGTAAGAAATTAGTTCCAGTGAAATTCCGCAATATGGCGCATCCTCATATATTTCTGGTCAGGCTTTAAATACAATATATCATTCATTCAATGATTGACATTCTATTCAATCGTTCATTCATGTATCAATCAATAAAATACTCTTTCACTTGAATACAGACCGTTGAGCTTTTGACTCGTATTTCTTTACTGTCTACTCTACTTATTCCTATAAAAGGGCTTTTTGAGAGCCCCGGTTTCCACGCACATTTGGAGAACCCTTGGTCTATGGTATATTGAGTCTGTGGTTTGAAGAGATTGTGTTTTTTCAAGTTTGGAGTTAGGTTTTTTATTTGATTATGTAATGTTCTTTCTTCATTTTGACGTGTGCGTGTCTTCAATTTTCTTTGTATTTATTGTAGTGTTAGATACAATATAAGCCGATAAATGATACATCAAAATGATCCGCACGATTCGTGGCGTTATTTAAGGGAGGCCTATGTTTAGCAGAGGACGTTATTTGCCTTTTATGATTGTTTTATACTAAGGGACAATCTTACACAAATCGACTTAGTCCCAAACTAAGCAATGTTTTACTATGGGTACTAGACAACGATATATAGTACGTGTATTTTTTAGGGTTCTGTACCCAAAGGGTAAAAACGGGACCCTATTACTGACACTTCGCTGTCCGTCCGTCCGTCCGTCTGTCACCAGGCTGTATCTCAAGAACGGTGATAGCTAGACAGTTGAAATTTTCACAGAAGATGTATTTCTATAGCCGCTATAACAACAAATACTAAAAATAAAATAAAATAAATATTTAATGGGGGCTCCCATACAACAAACTTGTAATAGATTGTGGTACGGAACCCTTCATGCGCGAGTCGGACTCGCACTTGCCCAATTTTTTTATATTTATTATAGTTGGGTAAAAAGTATCCTCTAACCGTCTCCTTAGCTTAGGATGTCCAGCTCCCTGTACCAAAGTTGGTTAAAATTTGTCCAGCCGATTCGGCGTGAAGAGAGGACAACGGACACTATGCCCAATAGATGGCGCCAGAATGAAAACAAGATCCTGCATCACGCTATGAAGAATCTTCCTGAAATCATGACCCTTCTCCATAGAAAACTATTTTCTTATACAAATCTAGAATTTTTTAATAATATAGATAATAATATTTGTATTGAATCTTTTTATCGATTCATATTTTTATGTGGTAATACCACATTTTTTTTTTTATAAATAATGACGCAAAGGTAAATTAAGAAAGAAAAATTGAATGCGATCTACTACAATCGAAGCGGGGTTATTTATGAAAAAAATTGATAATAATAGTATAGATAATATATAATATAAATACATATATAACGTCCATGACACAGGCACAAATATTCGAGTTCATCACACAAACCATTTACATTTGTGTTTAGCACTCATTTGCTCAAAGGTTAACTGGAAGAGATCCCTTAAAGGGATAAGTTCGCCTTTGTGCATGCTTATTCTTTTGTAATGTGTTTTTCTTGTTTTTTAGGGTTCCGTAGTCAACTAGGAACCCTTATAGTTTCGCCATGTCCGTCTGTCCGTCTGTCCGTCTGTCCGTCCGCGGCTTAGCTCCGTGATCATTAGTACTAGAAAGCTGAAATTTGGTATGAGTATGTGTATGTATTACGCCAACAAAATGGTAAAATAAAAATATTAAAAAAATGTTTTTTTCGGGTACCTCTCGAACACCTAAAGTGGGGGTGAATTTTTTTTTTCGTTACAACACTAGTGTGTGGGGTGTCGTTAAATAGGTCTTTTAAAAATAATGGGGGCCTTCAAACATAATTTTTTGATAAAGTCAGCAGTTTTGTAAACATTCGCTCCGAAAATAAAAAAATAGCGTCCCCCCCCCTCTAACTTTTTAACCACGGGTCAAAAAATTATGGAAAAATTCATGAAAATGAGACCTTTTAAGTACTTTCAATGAAAACTATATTGAACAAAATCGGTTGTGCCGTTTTTGAATTATCGCAAAATTTCATATTTTTCTTTAAAAAGAGACGTAAGTTGACTTCCAGAAGGTAATAAGTAATTACAGCTACATTGGCGTTTACGACCTTTTTATAGAGCTTGAAATCTTAGTCGTAACTTAAACCTCGGGCTTAAAACCGCTGTTTTAAACCCGTCTATTGTGAAGGATGAGCAACTACGGAACCCTACACTGTGCCTGGCCCGACATGCTCTTGGTCGGTTTTATGTACAATAAAGTGTTTACATACATAGGTACATACAAATATTTGCCTTGGGCGGGATTCGAACCCAAGACAACCTATCTCAGTAGGCAGGTGCACTAAACACTGTTCTTTAAAATTATGTTTAGAAAATCCGGGTTTCAGGAAAAAAATACCTACTTTCGGACAAATGAAAATTTGGCGAAACGCTACAGATGATAAACAATCTTTCGCAGTTGAGAATACCTTAAATTGTTACATGATTGTCTGACTTTGACATGGCAATGTCAACTACTGACCTTAATTGGTCTGTTGGGACATTCATTGTATTTATTAACGCGACATTATTGCTCACTCACTCCCACCATGAAAAAAAACAGTACAGAGGATTCACTCTTTTGATCGTCGCTAAAACCGCCTATCGGAGATGCCAGTCCTCGCAAAATGCTTACTATCGAGAAAAATAATTGAACCTAATTGGCAAACGGTGAAAATATTACCTTAAATTGGCCTATATTTTACGATTTTAACAAGATCATGGGTTATTTAATGGTTATTAACGTCTGACATGTTCACGCCGCTACGACTGGCTACAAACGCGCGCGATGTGCCCGAACACAAGCTTAACGCTTTGTAAGTAGGGGAGACCGAGGGGTTTTGAAACAGAGGTGCGGTAAAACAATGTCTTTTTCTTTCTCAGAATAACGTCCCCTAGCGAAGCAAGGATACCTTAGAACGCGCGGGCGGTGGGGCGCATCTAAGCCGCTAGTGGATTTAGATACCGAGAAATTGAGGTTGTTTCAAAACTCCA
This sequence comes from Apotomis betuletana, assembly GCA_932273695.1. NCBI lineage: Eukaryota > Metazoa > Arthropoda > Insecta > Lepidoptera > Tortricidae > Apotomis > Apotomis betuletana. The sequence continues at coordinate 7,353,117 of OW026325.1, forward strand.
CGGTTGTCCCTAGGCTATTTAAACCCGTCTTCATTACGAGTAGGTATCTACAATAATACAGTGAGTTTATTTATTCAAAAGAGACTGTTGACATTGTGTTCTATCACCAATTGTTCGCTATTTTTTGTGGTTAAGAGCCACGTTGACTCTCCACAAACAAAGTTTTTTTTTATACTCGCATGCGTTATTAACATTGTGGCATCTCGCAAATAGGTATACAAAAATATGAGAAATAACTATCTAAAGATTTTTTTATTAAATCAGTAATGTATTCTAGCGTAAACAGTGTTTAAAAAAAAAATTGATATCTCAGGCAGGAATACTGCTGTTGGTTAGCAGAAATTAGTTTGAGTGTACCACATCGTTACTATAGATTCTCAACATAATTTGAGACGATGTTGCCGATCATGAAGTCTGAATCTTTACAGTAGATGGCGCTACGATGCCACCCTAAGGCATGCAAGAAGCAACTGGTTGAAAAATTCAATGGCTCTCGCATCAGGTTCAGTGGTCCAATAGGTAGGACGCCCTTGTTGGCCCGGAAAGCCGTTGGAGACACAGGTTCGAACCCTGCCTGAACCGTTGATTATTTTAACACGTTCGCTGCGATATAAGGTCGAAAGACCCGATGCATGTGCTCTCACTCTGTGCGGAGGTGAGAAACGGTGAATTTCCTCTGTTGCGGCGGCTGTAATATGAGTATTTCTGCATGTACAAAAGAGACAAGTATAGGTTTGAATTTAGGACTTTAAGGGCAGCATAATAAAGCATTAACATTGTGCTAAGGCTTTTCGGCCCGATAACGCACTGGGTGATATTTTTTTCGATTCCTTGCGGATATCGGGTCGAAAGGCCTGACATAGATTACAAGGTCATTCCGCCCCCTCCCGCACTGGTTGCAGGTGATTGCATTGTTTACTTCCGATTAGTGTTGTGACTGTGACGTAATTATCGCGATTGGACGTATATTACTATAGTACATAATTCAATATCTCCTAGTGTCTGTGTACGTTTCGATGTGGCTTAAAGCCGTTAATATGTCTCGACCAAATAAATGATGTAAGCGATGTTAAAGCTGCGTGGGGCACTCACCAGCCGAGAAACAAATAAAAATGTAAAAAATAACCTTTCTGTGTGGAATGTAAGAAACGATTAATGCTTGTTATATTTCTATAAGGCCCATATCTATTTTTTATCAAACGATATTATAAATAATATGTCGATAAGTTGTTGCCCATCACTAATAACTCTCTATTTTTTCCTGTCATTCAGTGCGGTATCGGGTTGTAAGACCTTACACCTTTACATATTTATTCCTCTTAAGTAAATAGCAGGAACCCGGGGCGAGGCAAACACTAAGATAACCAACTCGTCTACTACTGATATTGATAGGTAGTTATCTAACATTTTAAGTTTTCGCATAGTTACAGTCTTTAATATCCGTCAATACCTTACCAGGCCTATGAGCCCTACAACGCACTGCTGGATAGTTTAAGTAACAGGCCAATCGGCCTTTTAACACACCATACGAAAAAACGTCAGTTTCGGTCCCGCAGCGAACGTGTTAACTTTTTGCTTGCTGCCAATAACAATAACTCTATTTCTTGGATCATAAGACATAATGACAATCCTAATTATTTATAATTTTAAGTAGGTAAGACCGGACCGAATGGGTCTGAATATCCTCACAAACAAAATAAAAATATCTACCTATTTAACTTCACAAAGCGAAGGAAAAGTTAATCAACATTACCTAACACATTACCCGTGATTACGCCTCGTAAAAAATATTCTAAAAAGATATAAATTAAAATGACATAAAACATTTAAAAATATTCCAAGAATTCCATCTCAAATGAAGCCGCTGCCTACCCCGACAACTAAACTGCCAGTTGCATAAATAAAAACAAATAAAATAGCAATTCGCAATCACATGAAACGCGTATAATCACGGCTCGAAAATAAATAAAAAAATAAAGCGTGCTCTGTGGCCGGGCATAAATAAATAATGTCATCCAGCCTAGCACTCATTAACAGAAGAAAAAAGTTGAACCGCCAACTTATCTGTCAAATATTAACGCTCTTAAACCATAGACACAGAGTCGACTATCATACGGATTTGTAACGAAGATATCTTGGTGTATCTGTGCACGGATTTTAAATTTCGAACTTTAGTACATCCAGTTTAAGAAGAACTGCAACGGTGCTTAAATTAGAGAGATAATCGCTCCGAGCGAGCTCTTTATAAGCTGGTAGTTATATGATAGAAAGAGACAAGTATAGTTTCGTGATTTCGACTCGGTTAGGAGGGGCGGCGTGTGATTGGTCAATATTTCCCGCGCTTTGGGCGTCGCCAGCCATTTCTCGTCATAAATTGAGCTGTTGACACATTAATAAGGTAAGGTTATGTTTTAATATTGCTTTTTTTCACCCGCGCGCGCAAAATTATAAGCGGTGAATACAATTATTGTTATGATTCAGGTTCAAATGAGCAACGTGTGTGGTCCGCTCGGATTTCTGGAATAATTAAAGGCTTGTGGTGTTGGACGCCATTTTGTGCCATATTTTAATTCGGTTTACAGCTCTAGCCGATACGGCTACTGAAAACGTGTTTAATGGTTAAATTTTGATTGACGCCGATTTTATCGCTTTAAAAATGGCTACCATTTTGTTTTGCAACATATCGTATTGGTTTAGGTTATGGAAATGAAATTTTATTGTTTCGATAAAGGAAACATATTTCTTATGTGTTTTTCTAAGGTTACCATGTAATATGAACTGTTACCTAATCATGATGATGTTTTCCTCATCTAGTTCAACCTATCTAGTTCTTAGTCATTAGAATCTACTGAATCTAGGGTTGTTAGTTTTTATCCAGTCTTCGTTGGAGTTTGAAATATGTAGGAGTGTGCACTACGAACGCTGATTTTGAATTCCAGTGCTGTGTTTAGGTATATGTATGAGATATCTGTCCAAGACGAGTAGAATCTAGAGGTTAAGCACTCATACAAAGAAGCTTGTATTGGAAACTCACGAATATGTATATACGTAGGTACTATACATCTGTGCCTCTAGCACGACTGTGCACGACCATATTTAGTGCGCGACTAATAACAACAAAATTGACAATTATAAGAAAACGGTTTAAAGCTCCCCCCTTATCCGTTAAAAAGTGTTGATTGTTTTAGACATCTTCCTCTATGATCAAACATGTTTCATTAGTCATTACATAACTATCAATGTATAACTACTTAACAGGGCAATTGCGATTTATTGGTGTAGGTATGTATATATTTGAAACCTAGGTACCTACAGTTTTAATTTTTCATTCATAATTTTGTTCCAAAAACTACTCGATTTTGTCAAAATTCACGCAGAAAACTGTTTTTTTTTTTTTACTTATTTTCGACTGCACGAAATAAAAGTATGAAATAGCTATGTAACTTTCTAGAACTCAGGAAAAAGTATTATTCACATCAAAAAGTTGGTTGAAATTGGGTGCATCAACTTTTTCTTGCTGTTATTTTGTCCCGTGACCAAGGGGACAATAGTGAATAAACTTCTAAGAAAAGTGTTGATAATTTATATTACTGGTATTTTCAGGAGATAGTCTACATAAGAATGGGCTTATAACTGCTTAAATTACAAAGCTTTTGCTAAATATAATCACGGAAAATCGTAGTTTTAAAAAGTGACCCAGGGAACATCGCCATGGTAACGAGTGGCAGAAAATAGTTGATTGACCCAATTAAATATATTTGTCATGATATGAAAAAATAAAATTAAAAGGAATAAAGCCTGACATATTTCGAACTCATATGGAGCTCTTCATCAGGGACAGCTATCCGTGCTGCTACGGGACTGACACGCGACGAGGGAGGACCGTGAATCGCGTAGCAGCACGGATCTGTCCCTGCTGAAGAGCTCCATATGAGTTCGAAACATGGCGGGGCGTTCCTGACAATTTTTATACAATACAACAATTATTTATTGCACATCAACAAGATTTTTTTTAAATTGAAACCTTAATTTATAAATGTGAGTGCACCGTTTTTAGGGTTATTAAAGATATGATATGTCACACGATAGTTTTAAAAATATTATAAGAACATTGTCCTTACGTAATTAAATAATGGAATTTATACTTTGATTTTTAATGATTGAGTCCACCGACAGTGTCCGCTAGCTAATTATTGATTCTTAAAACTAGCCTAGAACTGAGTTATTCATTATCAGAAGGGTCTTAAAAATAATTTACGAAAAAAATACTTTACTGTTGGGTTTCTTCCGGCTTTATTTTGTAAGATGCCGGTAGATTCAGAGTCAGACATGTATAATACTTGCCTTTGTTGCCTACTTACTGAATAAACTTTTTAATTTGAGTCGATTTTTCTTTGTCTGTCATTTCTAAAAATATTTCCTACCCATTTAATATGCGTTAAATAAAAAATCAGGGCTTAGTTAGCTTACTCTAATATCACTAAAACTCTTTGCACTCATAAACTTGATGAAGTGTCAGCCATTTTATTTTATGGCCGCAATCTCGATTCGTCCATAAAATTAGTTACCTATATACAATAATTGGTCGCACCTTTAATTGCCTGTTATTAATTTAATTAATTTTAACTGTGAAAAGTATAATTTTGCAATAGATTGTAGGATATTCTAACGATGAATATTAAACTTGTTATATTGATTGGGCTATTATTTCTGTGAATTACTCTGGGAAAGTTAAAAACACATTTTATGATTTCAGAACTATTTAGTTAATTAATGCGTGAGGTTTTAAGTTTAAAAACAAGTTTTACACATGTAACATTTCATTGAGCTATATTTCGATTTACCTACTTAACGTGGTTGAGTTGTAGTCTTCAACCTATCCGCGAAATATAATAATCTGTCAATAATGTCAAACTCAGCGTAATTAGTTTTTTTTTAATTAGACACCAGACTAAAGTATACTTTTCATTCATCATAGTTTTGGAGGTACTACATAATTAGTCAAATCATTAGTAATCTTAGGAACAATATAAAAACAGTGATTATACGTCCTCTATCTAAGCGGAATACAGAAATGTAATAAAATTGACTTAAAAATATAAAATCTTGGCAATTGACAACATTTCATATTTATAACAGGTGGAAATTAATATAGAGATCGACAGGGCTTTAAGTCGTGTAGGTACCTTAAAAAAAATCTTTGAAGAATAACTTCTGTATTTAAAGAAATATAAGAAAATACATCAAATAACTACAATCTAACGGGCTGAATAGGGTTGTTGTCTAAACCAAAGAGCGAAAAAAAAATTTTTTTTTATTTGACTTTCACAGGTGACAGATGCATACCGAGTTTGATTAAGTTTTTTTTTAATAAGAAAACCGACTAAAGTAACCCTTCCATTAAGTTCTGGTTTCTGTGTTGCCACATTTTAAAATGAGTAGGTATGTTTTTATAAATTAATAATAAAGTAAATAATCATCTCAGAAAATAAATAAAAACAGAGATTACTTCATCTTTTTAAGCAGAATTCAGAAAAGTAATAAAATGATAGTCTTAAAAATATGAAATGTTGTCAATTGTACTGCTACAGTGCATAGATTTTATTTTAACAGCTAATGAAACAGTTTACTGTGAAAGATTTAGAATCAAACAAAAAACAGGGTTTGAAAATCACATAGCAACCTTACGTACCTACCTACTAAAGTGTCACTGCAACTCCCGAACGAATCTGCAAAGGCAGCCAGCATCTACAAAAATGACAGGTTTCTCATACAAAGTAGAAATTACCGACAGCGTATCAAACATATTTGTACACAGGAAATAAATCACAACAAAATACTTTTGAAAGTAACAAGCAATGTTTATGGTAAAGCGATTTCATACTGACCGCGTGACGCAGGATTTAAAAACATTGTTGACCATAGAGTACAAAAGGCGCGAAATAAGTCACAATTTTCGAAAAAGGAACGCCAACACCTGATAATCAATTTGCCACAAAAATGCACGGTTAATACCAACGCGAAAAAGTAATACGACTAAAAAATTCGACGTTACGCTCAACAAAATAAAAGGGCCCAAAAATGCAAATTTAAAGTGGTAACGCTAAAGTTTCCAAGAAAACTTCAATACAAAGTCAAATCGAATTCATTAGTTTTAAGCGTAACGTATTTGGCATCCCAGTTTTACTCGAAAAGCTAGCATCCGAAATGTACTTTAAAAGTATAAAGTTAAAGGTATTTTTGGGTCAAAGCAGTTGTAAAAAGTTTACTCCCGACTGCGTTTCGAATCACGCCAAAATATTGACGTTCGTTTTTTTGAATGGCTGCAAACTTATGTTTGCCGTCAATCGCGGCGATTAGTTCTACGTAGAGTCGTTCGAATTGTATGTAAAAGCGTTAGTTTCAAAATTTGCCACCAGCATTTTAAAATTTGTATTTGTGTTGACGTTCTATTTGACAGACAGAAAAGGTAAAGGAATTGTCTCTTGTCACCTGGGCATAGAGAATTTGTTTACGGCGTTGCTAATTGTGTTTGTGTATTGTGTTTTTGTTTTCTTTGTTGTTTTCGGTTTTGTCTGATTGTCCTTAAGATTGGCCCGTTATCCTACCGTGGCACGTGACAGTTATAAAAGTAAAAATCTGTACTGTAATTGTGTTTTTTAATTGTTGTTTAAGTTCAGCTGCAGGTTTAACAAAATTAAGTTGTCAGTTTTATTTAACTACACTATTTTAAAATTGTATTGATATTGATTTTTCTATGGAAAGGGGTCAGAAATCGGAAAAAAAATTAAAGCGCGGAGTGGTAATGCGGTAAATATTTCCGTTATAGCCTAACAAGTGTCGATCCGGCCCAGGGATAGTGGCGCTACAAACAGCTTTCATATGGCAATAATGTGCATACGTCATATGTATATTACACTATTAAACGGCATTCACGTCACGATTTGTCATTATGCAAATTCAAAACGTTATTTACCAGAATCACAGATTATATAATACTATACTAGTACAGATTGACGAAGCGGTACAAGGAAATGGAACGACCCTAACTCTGGCTATTCAACTGGCTATTTTCTTTCCGTCGATTATCCAAAAGATGGCAGTAGTGAGACTGCGGTCTCAGTCACGCCATCTAATGAAGAAATGGGAATGTGATGTGCGTGTTGTCCTGTTCTACAGCCTTACTAAAACATGACGTGATCGGTAGATGGCGCCTTTTTCTGTTACGCGCGGACGCAAGTCAATGAAAAAGAAAACCTTTTATTTGTAGGTATACGTACGAGGTGTGTAGGAGCGAGGAGTGTAGGTGTAGTATCGTAGTGTTATGCGCACTGACCTTGAATCGTATCGTCATCTCTTTTAGGCGGGCCGTGCCTACTTATATCTTTTTCGTAAGCCCAACAGTCACAAGCTACTATTTCTCGCGCGAGATAATTGACTGTTTTTTTCTGTGCATTAATGTGAGAAGGTGACGGGTAGCGCTATGTCACGCAACAAGAGTCGCGAAGAATAGTTGTGCTACATTGTTGTGTTTGACTTTATTTAACCTTTTGAGCGCCACAGTCGGCTGTAGCCGTCAACAAAAAATCGTGCCCCTGACGCCACGTCGGCCACAGCCGTCCAAATTTTAATGATCAAAAACTTTGTAATTCTAACCGCTACAAGTATTTTTCAATCCCTGTTGATTTTGGGGCACATCTTTTTTTTTTACTCTGGCGTCAGTGGCACGGTAAATTGCTAGACCGCTTGGCGGTCAATAGGTTAACTCGCGTATAAGTGCAATAGTTAAGTACAGTCTTTTTATCAGCGACTTCACTTACGCGACACATTATCATCACCTGTCTCTTGTCAGTCGAGTCACTGATGTTCAGTGGGTCATTCTCATCAATAAATGTAACTTTTTTCTAGTTTGTCCTTACCGCGCCTGAACTGTTAAGGTTTTAATAAGCCTTTTTTCGAGTTTCTGTTTAAACCTTTAGGGTATAAGGTTAACTTGTAAAAAGTTTATAATACACCCGCATGAATATCTTTATGGTATATTTACACGCTTGCAAAGCCTTGCCAAGCGTGCAGGACGCAGTCATATGTTAGAGTGAGACGAAACTTCATCGTGCTCACTCTAACATATAACTGCGTCCTGCGGACTTGCCGAGGCTTGGCAAGCGTGTAAACCCACCATTAACATTCAAATAATGTTTTGGACCGGTAAGGATAAAGTAAAATTTGACAATAAGAATGACCTGCACTGCTTTTAATATTAAATAAAAACAATAAACAGGATCATTGTCTGCTTTATTTCACAATAACAACATGTCATATTTGCACTACTTAACTAAAAAATTACATTCCATTCTGTTTACACGATTGTCAAACAATTAAAACAGATTATATTAGCGCGATCATTACTTTTCATCGCACTTGCTCGTAAATCAAGTGTCGATAGTGTCCGACCTAAACATTATTTTTGCCGAAACCGAAGGTTTAGTTTTGATTGTAGTTTCGGCCAAAACCGAGACCGAAACCGAACCTTTCATAAACGTGATTAAAACGTTGAATAAGTAAGAGTCACTTGGGCCGTTTTTTTTATTGACCTAGCGAGCGAAGCGTCTACGTTTCAGCTTGGCCGAAAATTACTTCGTATTTCAGGATATTTGGATGTCCAGATGGTTTTCTTCTGTTCTCGCCTAAAGTTCGTATTTCTTAACCGATTCTCATAAAATTTTGGGAGTTGGTTTAATAATTATAAATAGATATTTTTTTGCTGGTTCAGTTTTTGAAATTTAAAGGATAAGGGCCTGGGCACATCACCACGGCACGGCGCCGCGCCGTGGATTTTTACGGTGGTTTTATATACGCTGACTTTAAATTTACTTTACTTTAAATTTTTAAATGCAATGGTTTAGGTAGATACCTTTCATTATTAGTTTACACATCATAGTAAATAGTGTCTTTGACTGTGCTGTATATCATTAAATAGGTACTTACTTACTCGTACTTATTTATGCTGCAGAATTTTTAATTTGAATCTCCCATCTAGTGATTTTTTTCTTACTTTGCAATAATCATGAATTTTAACTTCTAATAATTTTTCCATTAGATAATCCAGATGACTAAAATCATGATAATCTTCTGGCAGGTTTAAAATGTTTTTCATGTTTTTCATTAAATTTGATACTAAATTAGTTTGATGAATCATATGCATGCTATTTTTAAAAAAATCAAGCATTTGATCAATTAATTTGTATAGAAAATCAGATGGCGACTTAAGTTTCGGAGTCGTCAAATTTGAATAAGTTTTATGAATCAACAACAATTGTTTTTTATCTGCCAAATCAACTTGATCATTAAGCAAAACACGTGTACACGTAGAGCAATCAAATTTCTCTGCGCATACTTTGCCAAGCCAGCCAGCAAAATACACAACCGAACAAGCTTCCAAAGTTACGTCTTGTGATGACGTTACGGGCTCAGCCTCGGAAGTGTGCGGATTAGCTGGAAGTGGCGGAGGATGTGAAGGCGCTGCTCTGATGGATGGTGATGGACCATCAACTGACACCGCAGATGATGTCGATGGTTGTGTGTTTTGCTGGCCATGTTTGCCTGACGACGACAGAAAATCATCTTCATCTGATTCACAATTTGATTTGTCCAATTTTATTAAATTATTCAATAGATGTGATCGGAACATGGCTCTCAAACTTTTTGACGTCGGATTTCGATTGCAACCACCTCTCATTCTATAAATTCCAAATAAATTCTCAATCACGTCTTGATTTAAGCGGTACGTCAAAAGAAAATTGACTCCAGTGCCTTGCGAAAATTCTTCTGTGGAGAGCTGAAGTACAGCGTTGATTGTGTGCTGCATTCCTTCGAAGCAGGGAGGAGTTGTCATCTTTTTCGCATTATTTTTATCGAGATGAATTTTTTTTAAGTCATGGAACGTCTCTAGTCCTTTCTGTAATGATTTATGGACGTTTGAATTATTGTTTTTTGTTAATGCACATTTAAAAGGATTCTGATCAAATTTATTTTTAGAATTTAACGAATCAAATAAATCATTCATTATACGAACAAAATCAGCTGTGTTTTTTGCGGTTACGCTTTTCAGCTCCCCACTTGTTACAGCAGTTTCCATTGCTGCCGCTACCGAATTACTAAATACCTGTGTCGCTAGTTTGACCTTCATTTTCTGAAAGTTGTTTGGTTTTATGTGCACTGGTGTCAATTTTTTTAATGATTTGCTCTTATTATTTTTATCAATATTGTAAACATTAATTATATCACTAAAAGAGATCCCATTCCCATTCAAATCATAGTCATAATCAAGTAAATTGTTTCTGACATTTTTAACCAAATGAGGCGCATCATAAATTGCAAATATTTTATGATCATCAATAAAAAAAAAAGGATCATCTTTCGTTGCCCCCAAGGATTTAATTGCTTTTTGATTGGTTGTTGCTTGATCACATACAATCACCTTTGGTAATAATCCATGCATAAACAATTTTTTTATTACAGATTTAATTAAATCAATCAACTTTTCTGCGTTAACATTACTGTTAGACAAAAAATATGCCAGAGGGATTTTCCAATTTGAGTAAATCCCTCTGGCAACAAACACCAAAGCATACTTGGCTTCCTTGGGGGAACGATCACCACCACCAAAATCTTCAAATCCTTCAATTAAATCATATTTTTTCGTGTATTCCAAATCAGTCTTAATACTCATCTCATCTAGGCAAACAACACATGCTTTTTCTTTTATTGATTGGTCCCTGAATTTATTTTTGATGTTTTGAAAAACATCATCATTTAAACCTGCCAGACAGTTAGTGGCTTGTATCCAGTATTGGATTGTTGTAGGTGCCGCTAACACTACGCCAGCTTGAAGTAGGTGTTTGTACGCTGCAGGAGATTTATAGTACAAACTCATACAAAATTTTTTTTCCTCCTCGGTCCATTGTGTTTTTGATTTTTTAAATTGCATTATAGTAATAACTTTAGACGCCTCACTCTTATATTTATAATTGGTCAAGTTAATTGATTTTTTATTATTCACCTTTTTTTCAAGCCGGGCACACTTAAGTTTTTGTTGCCTTAACAATATATTTGAGTTTTTAATTGACATTTTCAACTTTTTACATTTTGGTGTATCTTCGTCGTGTGGCATTTTTCTCTTTTTGGGTGTTCCAAATTGAATTGTTTTACCGTCGGGTTCTTCGATATTATCTCCACATTCTTGATTTATCTTTCGCCTAGTATACACTCTTGTCGGCTTCAGCACTCTTAGTTCCGGTGAACTTCCTTGTAGATCTTGATCTAAAAAAAATAGATAATAATATTGTTATTTTTAATCAATTAGGTAATTAATCAAGTAATCATTCACAATCCTGAGACAAAACCGCACTCATATCTAGACACGCGGCAGCGTGTCAAGCCAAGTTCAAGCAAAGGAACTAGCTAGCCAGCGCCGAGTGTAATATTACACGAACCACTTGGAGCCACTTTTGACCCTTCTATAACTCAAAACCTCTTTAACGTAAACACATAAAACTACGTGTGTTTAATTATATCTATAAGGACATCTAGAAACCCAAATTTCATGAAGCTAGCTCAAACGGTTATAAAGATATGAAGGTCAAAGGCTGGTTTTAGTGTCACGCGGACCGTCGCGCGGATCGGAAGCTTAATACATCGTACGTGATCCGCGCGGACGGTCTGCGTGCGGTCCGCGTGACACTAAAACCAGCCAAAAAGTCGTAAGGTTTAGCACTGACTGACTGACATATAGTACCTAAATCTAACCTACTTCCAGATGACCTAGAAGGATGAAATTTGGAAACCAGCTCGGTAATTGTGTGTAAGCGTAGGAAAAATTCAAAAAAATAAAAAAAATGTTTGGGTCCCCATACAAAAAAAAATAATAATTGTAGCGTTGGAACCGTTACAACCAGATATTTGAAACTATGCCAATATATGTATTATTATATTTGCTAAAAAAAAGTTAATCAAAAAATAAGTAGTGTCCCCATACAAAAAACTTGTAATACGCGCTAAACAACCGGCCAACGTTGTGTCGTTAAACGTAGGAAAATAAAGTAATTAACAAATAATAATTAAGTAATTTACACATCATAATATTTTCTGTACAAAAAGTAATGATATCCCACCAAAAACATAAATGTTAAATGAGAACCAAGTTCAATATCGCATGACACGTTGTCGACTTCGCCGACAAAAGAATGGATATCTATATGGGTGCCAAGCTCTTTGCTACTTCATAGTTAATATAAACAATTATTAACTCAATGCATTTATTTTACTTAGATTGTAATTTAATATCAAGATTTGACTTGGCTAGTTTTCATATATAAGTTTATAATATATTTTATAGAAGTAACAGTATTATTATCAAGCTAACAGTATAAGTAACAGGACGTACACTAACTTGCGTACTTACTTTAACGAAAATAGGTTAATGAGTAGACAAATATAATATAAACTTGTATGTGAAAAATAGCCAAGTCAAGTCTTGATATTAAATTACAATCCAAGTAAAATAAATGCATTGAGTAAATAATTGTTTGTTTTAATTAAAACATATACTATATATTAACTATGAAGTAGCAAAGAGCTTGGCACCCATATAGATCTCAATTCTTTTGTCGGCGAAGTCGACAACGTGGCATGCGATATTGAACTTGGCTCTCATTTAACAAATTAATATTAACTAATCTTAGTATTTTAAATTCTGTAGTATTATGTGTTGCATTATCTATTGTAATAATGTTCTTCGTAATTGTATTTATAGTAATAAGTAGGTAGTAAGTGTAGGAATAATAATTAAATTGTAATCAGTAGGTAGGTGTACCTTTTAATTAGTTACTATAAAGAAATGGACTGGAAAAATAATAAAACTATATTTTAAGGCTCTTTATAGAGTGAATATTCATCGCTGAATCAAAGCGTAGTCTGAGAATCCATGTGTTTTACAAAGAGCTACGTGTTTTCAAAAATCTATGTTCACACTTCACAGTCCTAGGGCACACCTCGGACAATGGCGATCAAATGTATGAAAGAAACGCGTTGCTACGCACACAGTCTAAGCTCGTGTAGGTGAACGCGTACCATGCTTGTGTGAGTGAGATAAGACATGCTAGGGTTGCGGCCATTTTGAACGCACGAGTCGGGAACACAATGTGCAGCAATATGAGATGACCTTGTAATAGCGGCGTCGAATTAATTTTGTGTGCTTATAATTAAAGTAATGTTAATCTACGATTTCTTATTCCGCTCGCGTTCAAATTCGATAACCTCAATGACTAAAAACTCATTGCGCGAATTAGGAAGAATTAAGAATCATATTACGCTGTAAGGTGGGTATCTAAGCTCGATTTATACAAATAGTTTCCTATTTTGAATCAGTATAAACGAAGTAACTAATTTTTTGTAAGGAAATTCAGGCCACCAAAATATTACGTAAGTTGAAAACATGATTTTTTGTTCATATATATATTGTGTTATTTTCAGTGTGATCTGATAGGTTTAGGTCGAAAACGGATAGGGCAAAAAAAATACTAAACATAAGTACCTATTGTAAGTTGGTTTTCTACTAAAACATAAAACACTTTGAAAATAACTGGGTATGTACATGCCTTGATTCATCCAATGGGAATCTGTAGAACTTTCTTTTATTTTTGTTGTTTATAGAGCTTAAACAACCGTACACAGCACAACACACGCCCGTTACAAAAGTATTTGTTTAATATTTGAATATTATACGTGGCCTCCGCTCTGCGCACCGCGTCGTCGCGTCCCTGCCAGCCGGTAACTGCGAGGTAACCGAGCGCGGGTGGGCGGCACTTTCGGGGGGAGGCAGGGAGTGTCCATACTATACGTTAGTACTCTTTATTATACTGTGCCTAGGGTCTCCATGGCAAACGCCGCATGCTGCGTACCTATTTGCGGCGCTTGGCTGTCTCTGCCGCAGGAGTCGCTCTACTTGCCCTCAGCGACGTCGTGCCTACATGAGACGGCGCTAGGGACGGCCATTAATATGGGACACATGTACGCTACATGTGTCCCATATTAATGGCCGCATACTTATGTATTCTGTGCTGTATGTCTTATAATGTGGAAGCCAACAGTAATTAGATATAAAAGTATAACAAGTAAATTAGTAAGTATATCCATACTTATATAAAGTATAAACATTTATATCATCATCATCATCATCATCTCAGCCATAGGACGTCCACTGCTGAACATAGGCCTCCCCTTTGGACTTCCATATATACCGGTTGAAGTGACCGATATAGCTCACCGGATTAGCAAGTTGAAGTGGCAATGGGCAGGCCACATAGCACGCAGAGCAGATGGCCGATGGGGCCGAAAAGTGCTCGAGTGGAGACCTCGGAACATTTATATGTATTCCCATAAATATGTATTTATCTACGTAACTAGTGTATTTTGTTTCGACATTTGCATCGTGTGCATAGACAAATTGTTGTACACCCTTCCCGCACCAATAATGTTTCTGTTTGATCTTGTAGTTGGCTGGTAGAGAATGCCTCATGGCATTAAGTCCACCATTTGTACTTTTACTATTGTATTTTGTGCAATAAAGTTTAAATGAATAAATAAATACATAGAGATTTGAAAAAATATTTTAAGCTGCCCCGGCTTGTTCAAGGTTTATTTTGACACTATGCCACTGATAGCTAGCCCATTATAACTTACCATTTGACGTAGAAGGGTTTGGGGAATGTGGTAAGATATCCATAGTTTCCTCTTCTTTATAGTGCTTAGGCATTGCCAGTTTTGTAATACGGGTCCTCTTTCCACCTTCATTTTGCACAAATTTATTTGCAAAATGATCAATGCAGAGATATCTGTTATGTAGTTCATCTTCGTTTAGATGGGCAATGGTCATGTTTCCTAAAACAGAAAATTAAGTATCATAGCATAAATAAAACACAATTATTATTAGTTTCTTTTTCTATATAAGCAGCTCTAATAATATGATCATGGTTTATAGGTTTAAGATTTTTTTTTCTCTAAGAGAATTCACTTCACTTGGGAAAAACAAATCATAAATAAACTACATGTGTAGTTGGGCAACCAAAGAGGTACTTATATGAATAGCAATTAATTTGATACTGAACAGCAAAACAACTTTTTGGTAGCACAGATCCTGAGAAGTATCAATTGTACTTAGATAAAATATTTTAACATACAAACACCAATTTACAACATTCATATTTTAGCTCTTTGCACTTATAAATTGTTAACCTATTGACCGCCAAGCGGTCTAGCAATTTAAAGTGCCACTGACGCCAGAGTAAAAAAAAAAGATGTGCCCCAAAATCAACAGGGATTGAAAAATACTTGTAGCGGTTAGAATTACAAAGTTTTTGATCATTGAAATTTGGACGGCTGTGGCCGACGTGGCGTCAGGGGCACGATTTTTTGTTGACGGCCACAGCCGACTGTGGCGGTCAAAAGGTTAAGATAGTATGAAGTTCTAATATTATAGATTCTATCCAAATCAGGAAGCATAGCACTTGAAGGTCAAGCAAATCATTTAATTTTAAGTAGTAGTAAGCTCATGTCATTTCGTGACTGTAATTTGAATGACTCATTTTGCCAGCCATCCTGCAAAGATTATTACTCATCCTTGTCTGAGGGCGTCCCATACTTAGGTACGCTTGGCGATCCACGATCTGCATTCAAGAACACGTTTACCCCACCCACCAGTTATCGGTTCTTTGGCTAATATGGCCAGCACACTGTCACTTCAAATTGCTAATATGGTGGTGAGCTATATCGGTAACTTTGGTTCTCTGACGGATCACTTAGTTCCGAATTCGATCCTTCATAGAAACTCTGAGCATCACCCTTTCCATAGTATTGTATTTCTCTTAATTTAACAAAATTACATACTTCTTAATAATTAAAAAAATACTCATATTTTGCTTTCATTCGCTATCATTTAATTCTTCATCACCTAATTTTTCATCAATTCAAGTTCAAAATATTTATAACAGTTCAAAATAATTTGTATTTACTTGACTCTCAATCAGACCAAAATTAATTTCTGCCATAGTTTTTAAAAACTGTGTAACTTACTGTCATACGGGCCCAGAGAATTATCTCTGGGATTTTATCCAGAATTATCCAGAGAATTTAGAAAATTGTGAATAAAATCAGCAATTAAAATATATGCACAACGTAGATAAGTAATATTTAAAATTAGACACTGACATTATTTTGAATTTTTCTTCTTCAATATATTACAAACCTCTTGTTTATGCTGATAGTACGGGAAAAGGGAAATTAAATACAGAATGCCTATAAGCACACAAAACCACTGCATATGCAAATCTACGCTCTCGGTAATTTATTTATAGGTATTGTCTTTAAGACTAACTAAAAATTTGAAATTAAGTACATATCTGAACAAATCATATTTCTATAGCCAGCTATTATTCTACATAGAAACAAAATGAGTCATTCAAATCAAACAAATTACAGTCACCAAATGACATGAGCAGTTACATAAAATTAAATGATTTGCTTGACCTAACATTATGGGTTACATAGCTAGAAAAAAAGACTTACCGCAATTAGACAACCAAACTTCTAACCTTTTCGGATCCCTAGAAGGGAATCTGAACATTGGTTTTTGGTCAGAAGTGTTATTACACATAAAATATGCACATTTATTCGGAGCCATTCCGTATATTGCATCAGGTCAGATTTTACAAGCCAAGTCGACGTATTTAGATCCAAACGATGTCCAGTGTGCGCGTTTCCAGTCTATCGTGATAAGAATCTACTTCCAGTCCGTGTTAGATAGCGTAGGTCATTTAAAAAAAACTGCAAGCTATTTGCAAAATAAAAGCGCATTCGACTCGAACTTCAACACAAAGAAAAAAAGGTCTCGAAGGAATCAGGAATACCCAGTTGACAGATTTGTAGTGTTGCCAATGCCAGAACGATTTTTCATTCTCGGAAGGAACGAACCTAATTCACAAAACCCGTTCCAGACCTTCCGATCCGATCCGAATTATCGCAAGAAATCGGTTAATGTGTAGTGCAATTGCCCGATTTATCGGAAGAAATTGTGTAGTGCAATTGTTAGGACATTTCTTCTTGAAAATAAGAAGCTTAAAAAGTTTTTCTTCAATCTTTCAAGTTTTTGTTCAAAATTCGACCGTCGTATAGTGCCGTCCCTCTCGATCTTCTGTCGAAGTATATGAGTAAACGGGACAGCACTATACGCTGGCCGAATATCGAACATCGGAGTAGCCATTCAGAATATTCAGAATCAGTCGCGTTTCGTTCCACACACAAATCGGTTGACGATTATCGGATGTCAACGTTGCCAAATGACCGCACACTTATATTAAATATGGTGTATTTACACCACTTTTCAAAAATCAGGACATTTGCTCGATTCCAAAAGTAATTCTTCTAAAGATTCTTAAAAATCATATTAATATATTTATAATCTCCTGACAAATCAGGAGAGTTTGCAGCACTGTCAGAAGTATCGGAACGGTCTGGAAGGAATGGAACGCCCAGTTGACAGATTCATAGTGTTGCCAGAACGGATTTACGTTTTCGGAAATTTCGCAAAGTGCATACCTAATCCATAAAGGGACGGTTTTGAACAAAATCGGACGAAATCCAAAAAAATAACAAGATCTATGCAATGAATACTACCTATGGGATTGGGTACAAGTTATTAATATTGGTTTATTTATCGATATATTCTTTATTTTTCATCTTTGTGAGCGTGCATAGCTTAAGATAAACTAGTCCTCCAATCATAATAAGCTCGAGGAGTCTCCATTGCAAAAGTCTTAAAAGAGACGACGATTGTAAACGGGCTCTCAAAGTACGGTTTGGAGTTAAAAAAAGCCGGGAAACTGACATTTTTTTAGTGGTATTGCCACCCCGTCGTACGCTGTGTGTGA
Organism: Apotomis betuletana; assembly: GCA_932273695.1. NCBI lineage: Eukaryota > Metazoa > Arthropoda > Insecta > Lepidoptera > Tortricidae > Apotomis > Apotomis betuletana. The sequence goes on from OW026325.1 coordinate 7,371,098, forward strand.
GCGCAACAATGGGATACACATAAAACGCCATCTAGCGTTACCACTGCAAACAACTACGAATGCTTGGATGCTAAAACATAGCTAACACTTTCGTGTTCTCGGTTGATTATTTATGATTATTGTTTTCTTGTAAATAAGATGATAAATCAGTTGATATTTTACGTTTTGTTCATAAAATATGCTATAGTTTATTTTAATCACGAAAATTCTGCTTAATTTGGCTGATTCATATTTTATTAATTTACAAATGTTAACGGTAGAGCCATCTATTGTTCACTCTCAGTACTAAAAGTAACTTCTTCGGCTTGGGACCCCCTGCCAGAATGCTGGTCAATCTTGCGAAATAAATACTGAATCCTATTGAAAAAAACTTAAGTATATAGTTTTGGCTTTATTATATTAAAATTACTTGACATTTGCGGAATATTTAGTCCTGTTTCCTCTTTGTTAACATCAGTGACAGTCACTGATTTTCAACGTCAGTAACCAAAAATTTGTCGTTGCCAGTAAAATAAATTAGTACCACTAAAAATCCGCAATATGGCGTGGGTTGAAAAACACCCTGTTGGGCTGTAACAGAAAATAGCTTGGCAACACTTATATATATAGCTGTCATTATTTTTAATGCATGTGCATATCTTAGATTAATGAAAACGTCTCGTTAATACTATCGGACAGGTGATTATTTACACTGTTATATTTTTAGGGTTCCGTAACCATAACAAGTGTTAAAAAAATTACTTTTTTGCTCTAACGCTACCATACAACTTAAAATATTCACATAATGTGTTTCGCTATAACAACAGATACAAAAAAATAAAGAGAATCTAAATACAAAAAAAAAAATACTTTTTACTCTTATCGCCTGGTGACAACCGAAACTCACTAAAATGTCAGTCACATCTCTTCAAAACATCGTATATAGTGTGTAAACTGACACTGAGATATACGAGCTTTAGTGAGTTTTGGTGGTCAACTGACGAAATTTTCTTAGATACTACATTATTCGAGATCGCTTTTTAGCGATAACATCGCCTATTGTTTACCTCTATTGTAATGATTAGTGTTATCTGTATTTGTATTTCTTTCTTCTTGAGGTGTGCAATAAAGAGTATTCTATTCTATTCTATTATTCTGGCCATAATAAGAAAAGTGAGAAATAAAAATGTTTTTTTTTGTCCTTCGTGCGCGGGTCCAACTCACCCTTGGCCGGATTATATTTATTTTGTATGACTACGGGGAAAACATGAATAAAAGAAATTATTTGTCATACTTTTGTTACAATACCGGAAAAGGTTGGCACGCAATAGCAGTAGGTGTTAAAATGTATGTATGAGTTTTTTGCGCGCTAATTAACAAAAGTAATGTAATGATTCGATTAAGAATGATACTGTTAAATGGGGTGATTAAAAAGTCCTAATTCGATGGAGCATTGTGACTTATTTAATTTAGCAATATCTCTGCCTTATTAACACTAATTAGTCGTTTCTCATAATTCGTTATACAGGGTGATCGACTCGAATGGGTCAGAAGGGAAACATCAGACACCAAAACATTTAATGCCATTTTTATTCAACCTAAAAGCAGATTTCCCTACTCTCGTGGTTTCTGACTTCTCCATACAGACCCATTTGGATTGATCACCTCATACTCAGCGACGTTTACAGTTACGTGTTTAATAGAGTATTTAATTACACTTCGGCATTCGCACTTACTTTTTGCTATTTCATAGGCTCATTATCACCGTTTGGGCGTCCATAGATAAACATTTAATTTTTTCGTAAACTAGGAGGTGTCCCCGTCGAAGAAAAAGTCATATCCCCCTGTTTTGCTTCTCCATAGACGGGTAAAAACTATCCTGTAACCATCTTGGGATGCGCAGCTACCCGTATACCAAAAATCGCTGATATCAGTCCAGCTGTTTAGGCCTGATGAACGGACAAAGTTTTTTTTTCAATTTTATAATTATCGTAAACTGATGCCCGCAACTTCGCCCGAATATATTTCATTACGACCGCAGTCGGTATAAAAGTATCCTATAACCATCTCTGGATGTCCAGCTATCCCTGTACCAAAATTGGTTAAAATCCGTTCAGCCGTTTCGGCGTGATGACAAGACGAATAAAACTTTATCAACACGGCTATGGCTCTGTTCGGCTCGCTCTACTGTTAAGATTTTTACGCCACCCGGTTTATTTTTGTTCAAAATCCTAATGGTGCTCCCACACAGACTGTTACAAGTGTTATATAACATTATAAAACATTTGTTATATAACATTGTATAACAAATGTTATACCTACATTGTTATCGTGTTATATAACATATAAAATGTTTTAGAACAAATTGCAACAAGTTAACAAGTTGCAGGTGCTCCCACACTAGTATTACATTGTGTCACTATAACTTGTTAGATGTTATATGTAATCTTCTGACAATGTATTCCACAGGGCACCTCTTGCTTGAAACATGTCAATAAGCTTGAAAACATCGTCGTTACTCAAATTAAGAGTTGTCATTTTGCTCATAATTAAACACCGTAATAAACTGCAGTTTCACATGCGAATGACAACTTTAAGTAAATGCGTCCCGTTCGTATTGCACTCTCCCGATAATTATTGTAAATGTTGCATAACATTGTAACATTCATTACATTTGTTATAAAGTAATATAACATTGTTATAAAACATTTTTTTTGTTTTATAACATTGTTTATAACTTATATAACATTTTTATATCAATGTGGGAGCGTTTACAACATCTAACAAGTTGTAACAAAAGTTATAAAGTGTTTAACAATGTTATCATGTTGTATAATGTTATATAACACTTGTAACAGCCTGTGTGGGAGCACCATAAGCTTAACTTGAAATTACCACTTCTGTACAGTCGAGTTCATTTACATCTACACACTTACGAGAACAAAAATATCTGACGACCCTATTGTCAGGAGCATAAAACCGTGTTCAGATATTTTTGTTCTCGTAAGTGTGTAGATGTAAATGAACTCGACTGTACAAACTAGCTAATTTGCACAGAGCGGTGTCTCTTAACACAGGTATCTGGCATACTTAAAAAGAGAAACCAACCTATGTTAACATTGTGTATGTAATGTAAGCAAATGTTTTTTTTTTTTTTTTTTTAGTGTGTGAACTATACCCGGTACGTGGGGAGAAAATCTCACTTCCTGGCTAAGGCAATACGTAAACTTTAGGCAAACCACGGACAGTATATTAAAGCCCCAAATCGCATATTTAAATGTAGCACAAACACCTGCGGACTGCACAAAACTCTGGGAGATTCACGATTTCACTGCCCTAGTAAAGCCTGACCAGAAATATATGAGGATTGTCAAGAGGCGCTATTTATAAGATTTATATGGCAACAATTTTGCAACCAATCGCAACCGCACTATAAAAAGAAAATGCCAGAGTTCAAAACTAAACTTTATAAATGGTGCATATAAAAGGCTTATTATAACGTAAATGACCACTTTCTGGATAATGTAAGGAATCATTGATTGAAATCCTTTTAGTATAGTAAGTTTTTAATGTGTTTTTTAAGATTATATTATTTAGTATTATTAATTATCATTATTTTTAAATTTTATTGACATGGAAGAGAATGCTTTATTTATTGTTTATTGTATGCCAAATTTGGCTGATTGTGTTGGCATTATGTTATTTAATCTTTGTACCACCTATGTTATGTTGTACCCACAGTCTACAATAAAATGATTTGAATTTGAATTTTTGAATTTGAATGATATTAGTTTAAATACCTGTCATGTATATGGTAACCTCGTGATATCATTTAATTGAATGCACTCTTTTCCTGGCTGTTTTTCGTGTAGTAAACACGTGTACACTTTTTTATAATATAACGTTCACGACTGTGAATGGTTTTCGGCATTTTCTTTGAATGTTTTTAATTATTTGCCTTTTAAACAAACCACCACAAATGACATCGACATTGTTGACAAACCATCATAAAATCATTGCCATGTGTAAGAAATTAGTTCCAGTGAAATTCCGCAATATGGCGATATATTTTCTGGTCAGGCTTTACAGTACGTACTAATTCCTTTAGTATGTACTAATTCCTTTAGTATGTACTAATTCCTTTTAGTATGTACTAATTCCACAAATAACGACTCTCCTTTGCATAGAAAACTGATTTCCAGCTCACTTTTAGAATGTATAATAGTGATAATGATAATACCTACTATGCATTATGCCAATACCGACTATTTACTGAAGCAGCGCATCTTTAGTAATTAGGCACTACATAATGTATATAATGATAGGCAGGTGATCGTTAGCACCTAATGATAATTATCAAGTTTACGTGACGGGCAAGCGTGCTAAAGTGTGTAACGGTGGATAGGTAAGTAAATACTGCAAATACGTGAGGATTGTATTGAATTAACGAAATAATTGTTGTTAACCGAGTTCAAGAATAGGAGGTTCTCAGTTTGACCTGTATGTATGTATGTTATACGTATGTATGTTTGTTCGCGATTGTCTCGCGTTTGGCGGAACCGATTGTGATGCGGTTTTCATCTACAATTAGACCACCTATTTTCTTTTTTTGACCTTCGTATAGTCTCCTATACTATTATAAAATTCTAGAGTTAAAATTCAGTATAAAATTCTGTATTAAAATTCAGTCATAATTTCAGGAAAAAATCTTAATAGCGTGATGCGGATCGTCATTTGTTTAGTATGGGTGCGCGGCACCATCTGTTTTCATAATTTCCTTTGTCCTCGCCCCAAACTAACCAAAGCTTAGGTAAACTGTGGGTACTAAGACGACGATATACATAATATATAAATAACATCCATGACCCAGGAACAAATATTCGAGTTCATCACGTGCCCCGGCTAGGATTCGAACCCACGAGCGCCGGCTCAGTGGACAGGAGCACTACAAACAGCACCAACCGCTTCGTCGTATATACCTTTTACCTAACTAAACAAATAAATCGGAGGGTTATGTTTTATTAGTATCCGTCTTAAATGAAGTTACTTCAAGTATAAAGTAAAAGCCCGTTTTTTATCCTCACTTGATCAAAACATTCGACTAAGACTCGCGAAGGTCAAAGAGAATTTAGTTGGTTCAACCACAAAAGCAAAAGGCGGTAACTCACGTTCCCCGTTGCTAAGATACGGCGTTTCGCGCACGAGCGGAGTGAGGCGGCATGTGGTCCCGTCTACCATTGTGTTAGCTGTCAAATGCTTTTTTTCAGCGCGGGGTGCCGAAACGAGGAGGGACGGTGTGTTAACACACTAACACATATACGTATATGTTTATATGTGTATCTAATACATAGTCAGTATAGATGTTTCAGTGACAAAGAGAGACCACTCAATGGAAAACTCAGCGTGAGCGACAGATAACTTCATGAGACACTTAGTGTAAGTTGGCTTAGAATATTTCAAGAACGTTTGCAACTATTTATTAACATGGTAACCGTAAAATCGCTTGAGAGGCCTTATTCCTTTTAACATTTATTTTTTTCATATTATGACAAATATATTCATAATTTCAACCAACTTTTTGAAGTGAATAATACTTTTCCCCGAGTTCTATAGGTAGTAACATAACTATTTCATGCTTTCATTGCGTGCAGTCGAAAATAAGTTGTAAAAACTAAATATTTGTATAGAATATTTTTATCGATTCATATTTTTATGTGGTAATACCACATTTTTATTTTTATAAATAATGACACAAAGGTAAATTAAGTAAGAAAAATTGAATGCGATCTACTACAATCGAAGCGGGGTATAAAATGCTGATTGTTTCGAAATTTTTCTCTATGATCAAACATGTTTCATAACATACTAATGATGTTACTACCTAGAACAGGGCTATTGGGATTTATTGGTATATATTTGAAACCTACAGTTTGAATTTTTCATTCATAATTTTTGTTTCATAAACTACTCGAAATTGAGAAAATTCACGCGGAAAATTAGTTTTTTCAACATATTTTCGACTGTACGCAATGAAAGCATGAAATAGCTATGTTGCTACCTAGAACTCGGAGAAAAGTATTATTCACTTTCAAAAGTTGGTTGAAATTATCAATATTTTGGTCATAATATGAAAAAAAAAATTGTTTTAAAGGAATAAGGCCTCTTAAGTTTAATATTTACCCGACGACGTCTGTTGGAGGGTTATGACTGTGTATTGTCGATGTACATCAGTCTAAACCACCTGTTTTGTTCCCGCCCTGGACTACGGGTAACAGGGGGCCCATCAACCTGTGTAACCAGCAAAACGTAAATTCCCGGGCGAGTACAAAAACGGGTCGCGATTACGCGCCTCTTAAACTTAATTCTAACTTATATCTAAAGCACTAACCTTCCCAATGGAGCCGATCTAGCCCAATTCCAGCAAAGGTGAGTAAGTGTAGGGTGTGTTATGGTGTGTGTGAATGTGTTTGCTGGGCGCCGAAGAATCCTCGCGGCTACCGTATCGCCAGCTCCGTCAAAACCACAATTTTCACGTCCAATATTATCGAGGGGCCTTAGGCCGAACAAATCACTCGAGTTCAACAAATATACGCAAAATAAGCGGACACACATGTGTCTTTCCAAAACGCTTCAAATTCCAAATCTCTCAAAATCACATGTGCACAACTGCAAGTTAAAATTCAAGTGTCAGAACGACCTCTAAGATCTTAGTGTCAAAAGTGACAGCTCGGGTGCGTTCAGTTTTATGCAAAGTAATGTCGGTTGGGACCGAACAATCACCCGCCTCGGAACAGCTCTAAGCTGGTCCGCTATACAAGAGGAAGGCGCGATAGCGTTGCTACCGCTCGCTTGAGAACCGAATCCCCCACCATGACCTCAGCAAACCGAGGGGTCCCGTCCTTGCCGGGATACAAGTTAACAATTCGCCCCCGGCGCCAACGCAGTGGCGGTAGGTTGGAATCCTTAACCAACACGAGGTCTCCAACACTGGGGGGATTGGTTTTGTCAGTCCACTTGAGGCGCTGCTGCAAAACATGCAAATACTCTAATGACCATCTGGTCCAAAAATTCTGAGCCATTTGTTGCAGCATTTGATAGCGCGACAAACGATTGGAAGTTATTTCCCTGAGGGGGTGCTCCGGCAGGGCTACAAGTGGCTGACCAATCAAGAAATGGCCTGGAGTCAACGTTTCCAGGTCATTTGGATCAGAGCTGAGCGGGCACAACGGACGGGAATTGAGGACTGCCTCAATTCTACAAAACAACGTCGCCAGCTCTTCAAAAGTCAAAATAGTTTGACCTATGACTCTATACATATGAGTCTTAGCTTGCTTTACAAGAGCTTCAAAAATACCTCCCCAATGGGGGCATCCCGGAGGGTCAAACGTCCAGGTGACACCCCGACGGGAGAGGTTTGTACCAATGTCAATTCTATTTTCAAACAAAAATTTCACAACATCTTGTAAATAACGGTCGGCACCTTTATAATTGGTTCCGCAATCTGACCGGATCAGAGACGGGAGTCCCCTACGGGCTACAAACCTATCTAGGGCCGCAATAAAGGCCTCCGTCGAAAGATCAGCAACTAATTCAAGATGAGCGGCTTTGGTGGACAGACAGACGAAAACGCACAAATACGCTTTTACACTCTTCGCATTTCGGAGTCGCGACGTTTTAACCAAGAAAGGGCCGGCAAAATCCGTCCCTACCCTCTCAAATGGCCTAGCCGGGGTGACCCTGTCAGGTGGCAAATCACCCATCTGAGGCTGCATCGTGGCTGCCTTGAGCCTATAGCAAGGCAAGCACCGGAACACGATGCTCCGTACAACGCGTCTGCTGTTCAGTATCCAAAATTCTCGCTGCAGAATGCCCAGGAGCGCATTGCAGCTAGCATGAGAATTCTTAAGGTGGCGATCATTCACCAACAATTCCACCAAGTGCCCTTTCTTAGGCAACAGTATGGTGTGGCGCGCCGAATAAGGCAAGTTAGCATTGCGAAGCCGTCCTCCAACCCGGAGTATTCCAGACTCGTCAATGAACGGGTTGAGACGCGCTATCGCTCGTCTAAGTTTGGGGCGACCCTTCCGCAGGGTTTCCAATACGTCCCCCAAGTGTTCCTCCTGCACAACCCGAATCCAGTGATGTAGGGCTGCTTTCCGCTCTTCAAAAGCGAGAACACTGGTGTGTAGCCGATTGTCAGGGTGGCGACAATTGTGAATAAATCGCTTTACCCAGGCGGTCACTCCGACCAGCTTGTCGAGAGAACTATATCGCGCTAGCAACCAAGCAGGGTCCGTCCCTGGAGCGGTCTCGACAAGGTGGATCTTCAATCCCGACGATGGGGTTCCAATGACACAACTGGCCGGCCAGCGTGACTCCATCTCCAATAGCCATTCTGGCTTCCACCACAGTGGGTGGGCAACAAGCTCAGTGGCGTTACAACCCCTAGACGCCACGTCCGATGGGTTCAATTCACCTGGCACGTGTCTCCAAACCAAAGCAGTCTCAGAGTTCTGTATCTGCGAGACACGGTTGGCCACAAAAACCTCCAATGTGTGGACCGACGACTTCAGCCAACACAAGACAATTTGGCTGTCAGTCCATGCATAGGCACTCTCCTCAAGGTTCACGGTGTCCTTCAAGGTCGAGGCTACATGATTCAACAATCGCACAAGAAGAGCTGCACCCGACAATTCCAGCTTCGGGATCGTCAAACGAGTCCGAAGCGGGGCCACCTTGCTCTTTCCCATTACCAAGTGCACGTCGACCGCTCCGGCGGAGCTGACCGTTCGCAAATACACGGCAGCCGCATATCCTCGCTCGGAGGCGTCGCAAAACCCATGAAGTGTTGCTCTGTATTTCCCTGCGGGAAGCAACTTACGCGGCAGTTCGACCTGGTTTATCTCCGGGAGCGTAGAAAAGTAGGTTTCCCAATCGCTCAGCAAATCTCCGGAAAGCGCATCATCCCAACCCATCGGGGCTGCCCACAGGCGCTGCATAAACGCTTTGGCCTTGAAGATGACGGGCGAGATCCATCCATTTGGATCGTAAGTCCTGGCCACCGTAGACAGAACAAGCCGCTTTGTCCAGACCTTCGGGGTATCCAATTCCACCCGATAGGTAAACACATCTTGGACTGGTCGATACTGAACGCCAAGAACCGACAACATGTGCGGATTATCAACATTCTCGAAGAGGTGTGGATCCTGCTGGTGGTCATCTGGGAGTCCGGCCAAAACCTCTGGTGAGTTGGACAACCATTTCCGCAACTCATAGCCACCAGTCCGCAAGAGTGCAATCAATTCATCTCGGATGACCAATGCTTCTTCGACGCTATTGGCCCCGGTGCACACGTCGTCCACAAACAAGTCCTTCTCCAAAATGGCGGACGCTCGAGGGAACCTCAGTCTCTCTCTGTTCGCCAATTCCAACAATGTACGAATAGAAATGTACGGACTACTCTTCAGACCGTACGTAACCGTATTCAGTTCATAGACCAACATCGGTTCATCTGGGCTCTCACGCCACAAGATCAGCTGATACCGACGGTCATCAGGGTGGATGACGATCTGCCGAAACATCATCCGGATGTCGGTCACAAACACAACCTGATGCTTCCTGAAATTAGTGAGAATATCGGTTATGTCCTTGTGCAGCTTAGGACCTGCATGCAAACATTGGTTCAAGGACACTCCAGTCGAGGTGGCTGCAGAGCCATCAAATACCACTCGAATCTTGGACACCGGTGACTTCAATACCGCGTGGTGGGGAAGAAAATAATGCTCCACCGTACTCCAATCCATGCGTGACACCGTCATGTGTCCCAACTGCTCGTACTCCCTCATGAAGTCCACATACTTCTGCCGGAAGAGCGCATCCCTCTTCATACGGCGCTCCATCGAAACCAGCCGCTTCTCAGCCAACGCGCGAGAGGCACCAAGGGGTGGTCGATGAGTAAGTAGGGGGAGTCGAGTTATGAACCGACCAGAGCGGAGGCGGCCAGTGTTGTTCTGGTAAAACAATTCGCACTCCTCTTGCTCAGGACTCATCCGCGGCGCGGTAGGCGGTTCTTCAATTTCCCAGAAGCGTTGCACCGCGTCTGAGAGAGCAGTTCCAACCAAACAGCTCTCCTCGGCAGGAGGCGTGGAAACTGCTAATACTGGACCCATTACAGCATATCCGAACTTGGTGTCCCATGCCACAAGTCCACCAGGCTGTAGTAGTATCCGTTTGCCGGTCAGCAATATGCCCCCTAGGACGTCTGCACCCAGCAGCACGTCAACCGGACCAGGGGTGTCAAAGCCAGCATCCGCCAAATTCAAACCAACTGTCAAGTTCCGGATCTCTGGTGGCAGCTTGACCGGGGGGTGCCCCCCCACCACCTCCTCCAAAACCAATGCGGGAGCTGTAATCCTCGCATGGGAGGTGGGACTCGGGCCAAAGGTGAACGTGACCTGTCCTACCAGGTTTGACACTGATGTGTTGCCGACCCCCCGGACACCGTCCGGGTGAGGTCTCAAGACCAAGCCCATCCGTTGCATCAACCGTTTGGATACAATACAGCCCTGTGCGCCCGTATCCAGTAGGGCGCGCACACGAACTGATCCTCCGCCAGGACCCCACACACAAACCGAGGCCGTGGGCAACAACACGGTCTCGAGGGGTGTGGCGGTGGTCGATGCATGGGCGGCGTACCCCTAGCAGGGATACCGCGTGGCGTCCTGCTCCGCGTGGGAGGGCCGCTCGAACCGGTCGAGCGGATCCCAGTCAGGCTGGTACGCGCGTCGCGCTGGTTGCGCCATCTGCGGCGCCCGGTACCCTCGTCTCCGGCCTGCGAACGCGGGAGGTCGCGATTCCAGGCGCGGTCGCTCGGCCAGCGGCGGCGACATCCGTGGCGCCGACCGAGGAGGGGGTGGGCGCGGCCACCCGCCCGTGGGAGCCCGCCGTGAGGGCGCGGGTGAGCGCGCGACCGCAGCATAATTCTGTGAATGCGGGGGGGTCGAATTCTCCCCGCCTTCCCCATCTTCCAAATACCCCTGGTCGGCCGGGTGCCGACTCCGGACAGGGGTGCTGCGTGAACCCTGGGCAGCGGGAGGCTTGGAGGTCCCGTTGCGGTTCATGCACAAAATGTGGTGGTGCTTCCCACCACATGACCGGCACTCCTGGGGTTGGGCACAGTCCCGAACAAAATGTGGGTCCAAACACACGAAACACCACTTCCTTTGCTTTGCGATGTTCCGGCGACCCTCGACCCTCTGGGCAAGAAACGTCGAACAGACAGGCACCCGATGGCCTGGTTTCTTGCAGTACAAGCAGGGGTCAGGTTCCACCGTGCCAACATTGTATTGACTGGGCCTCGCTGGTCGAGGTATCAATTTTCCCCAGTTTCCCCTTTGAGCGACAATTCCCATCTGGCCCCCTGAGGGCACAGCTGGTCTCGAGGTTGAAGGTAAACTCGAAGTATCAGCACGGCGACACTCCGTTTCCAAAAATGCCACTATGTCACTAAAGGCCGGTAAGTGCTGGGCGGTGTCTCCTCCATACTGGTTCTCAAATCTCGCCCGGACATCAGCAGGTAGCCGGTTCAACAAAAAACTCAGTAACATATAGGACCATTGGTCCACAGGCAAGCCAAGTTTCCCCAAAGCTTTGGTCGCTGTCAAAACAGGATTCAGCATTTTTATTCTGATGTCTGATACCTGGGCGATCCGGGGAATATTCCAAATTTTTGCCATCATGGCATCCGCAAGCCTTCGCACATTCTCGTATCTGTTTCTTAACAGTGTGCGCGCGGTTTCATAATTTTCATCGGTGACCGACAAGTGTGCTACCAGGTCACGTGGTTCACCTTTCAAAGCTGTCATCAGCTGCGCCAATTTCAAAGAGTCCGTTAGGTCCTTTCGGGCGTGTACCAAACTATCGAACAGGTCAATAAAACTGGTCCATTGGTCCAGGTTTCCGTCAAACGGTGGGATGCTTATCGCAGGAAGTCGTGCTGCCAATTCTGGAGTGGGTCTAATTGCAGAATTTCCCTCATTCCGGACCCCGGTGGTCCGAATTCTCAATATCTCCTTTGCACGCTGAACGATTTTATCTGCCAGCTCAATGCATTGGTCATAATCTCGTTCCACTTCAGCTGCCTCGCGTAGAACATGCTGTGCCATCTCGGGCCCAGAGCCTTCAATTTTACCGAGATAGCTTTCAAAGCTATGTCGCGCCCTATCAACGCGGTCCCTAATCTGTTCGAACCTGTCTAACAATGCGTCAGTTCGGTCTTCTCTGTCCACCAGAGCAGCCCCAGAAGTAAACCAACGTAACTCCGCGCGAATTGCTGTCTTAAATACCGCTGCCATATTGAATTCAAACAAAACACAAAGTGAAATTCTCAAACAAATCAATAAATTAATTAATTAAAATTAATTATGTAGAATTTCTTACCCAATAACAATATTAATTCAATATAGTCACACTGGCGGTTTACCAATTATAAAAATGCCAACAAATTATAACATTTAATATCAAAGTCCAAAGGTCAATTTCTAAAGTGCTCCTAATAATATTTCCAAATAATTCAATGTTTCAACTTGACATGCAATATCAACAAAATATGATACTTGTTTTAACTCCAAAAACACTATAAAACTATAATGAGTTGAGTTTATTCTAATAATTTACTTTCTTATAATCATACAAAGAAAATGTCTACCAACCCCCAAATTTATAACAAGTTGAAACTTTCCTAAATTTGAGCACTAAACTAGTATTATCTACATAAAACAACTCTCGTGTTGTTGATAATAAGCAAATTGACCTTATTCAAATCAAAAACATGTAAATTTAACCACTTTTTGTCAAAACTTTAACCTCAAAACATGTGAATTCTAACCAAAAAAATTTACCCAAATTTTATCAAAAGTGGCTCAAATCAAAACAACCATGCTCTGCTACCAAAAATGTTTTGTTCCCGCCCTGGACTACGGGTAACAGGGGGCCCATCAACCTGTGTAACCAGCAAAACGTAAATTCCCGGGCGAGTACAAAAACGGGTCGCGATTACGCGCCTCTTAAACTTAATTCTAACTTATATCTAAAGCACTAACCTTCCCAATGGAGCCGATCTAGCCCAATTCCAGCAAAGGTGAGTAAGTGTAGGGTGTGTTATGGTGTGTGTGAATGTGTTTGCTGGGCGCCGAAGAATCCTCGCGGCTACCGTATCGCCAGCTCCGTCAAAACCACAATTTTCACGTCCAATATTATCGAGGGGCCTTAGGCCGAACAAATCACTCGAGTTCAACAAATATACGCAAAATAAGCGGACACACATGTGTCTTTCCAAAACGCTTCAAATTCCAAATCTCTCAAAATCACATGTGCACAACTGCAAGTTAAAATTCAAGTGTCAGAACGACCTCTAAGATCTTAGTGTCAAAAGTGACAGCTCGGGTGCGTTCAGTTTTATGCAAAGTAATGTCGGTTGGGACCGAACACCACCTTTATCGTAATTACAAGTCCTGACGATAGCTAATTACGTGCGAACACTAATGAGTATAATTACGTGAAAGTCGGTCATGCGCTGTCACTTGCTGGTGCTAGAATGTCGTATAAACTGAAGACCATGTTTAGGGTTCAGTAGCCGTTACCACTGACTCCTACAAATGTTTGAAGCAGTAAACAAAATCTAAGCGAATGCAAGACACCGCTCAAGCAGGCAGGTAGTGTTACCTCTGCCAGTGGTGTAAGGTATCGCTCCCTGTGGCTCGGAGTGTATTGACGCTTCTTGAGACATCGTAGGGCCTCCCTCCGAACCTACGTAAGAGGTTTGGTCTTTGTCCTGTTGAGGGCGGGAGACCTAGGATCCCTAGCGCGGAGTGTACTGACGCTTCTGGCTCGCTCTTAAGGGGATCCTAGTGCTACCACTCTTGGGTAGCCTGCCGCGGTGTGGTGACCACGCATCTGGAACGACTGGCCTCACCCTGAAGGACAACGATCAGGTTCCTTACGACTAACCATTTGCCCCCGTCAGAATACTAACTCCTCCCCGCACAATAGGGACACCGCGTCACCCCGAATAGCATAGGGAATTAGGGAAATTAGGATAATAGGATTAGGTTCAGTCTTAGTTTGAATAAACCTGTTATTTAGTGTTTAGACCGCCTGGTTTCATTTAGCCCCCGAATCCCTTGTCTCCCGACAGAGCTAGTTCTGGAAACCTTCAAGATCCCGTCTGGATCGAAGGATATGTACTAGTGCCAGGCTCGTTACGCCATAATAGACCTAACGGGCTTAGCACTACGTCACAAACTTGACTGAATGCGAAAGTGTCTCTGTCTGTTACCTCTTCACGCTTAAACCGCTGAACCGATTCAGATGAAATTTGGTATGGAAATAGTTTGATTCCCGGGGAAGGATATAGGATACTTTTAATCCCAGGAGTCATCTTTTAAAGAGGTGCATGTCATGCAGACGACGTCACGGTCAAAAGCTTCGTCTTTGTCGTTACACTCTTGGCAGAGTAGTCATGGCTGTCATTCCTTGTGTGGCAAGCCTAACCACACGGCGCCATTCTTCTCTCACAGCCGCACGTCTGGTGGTCTCGTGCTGAGGGCAGTTTGTGGCCGATTTGATTTGGTCAGTCCACCTCATGGGACCCGCGTGGTCCGTCTACGTTTCCCTGGAACACCAGGCGCTTAATGGACAAACTCCACGTCTTGACACGTGTCCGAAGAGGTGAGGATTCGGGACTTCACTACTGAAATTGGGCAATAAGCTAGTAGAATGATATTTGCAAGAATTATGAAAGATTTATGACTATACAGAGGAATTAAGTTCTGCGAAATGATTTTCGGCGAAATGAAACGTTCAACGATATAAGTTTCTAGGAGTCAGAGGGAGAAAAAAGAGCAAAGTTGGAAGATTTAACCGTACATAATTATACACATGTCACATAAATAACTTGATATACCTGCACACAATTAAAAGATCACTTAGACGCACCGCATAGTCGCTATAGTCGCATGAGTACCTAAGTGCGTCATAAAATTACTTGGGATCATGCAATTATCTTATTAAGAGTCAGGAGGCTGACGCGATGCGGTGCAGAATCGAGTAGAGTAAAATTAGGTACTTTGGCCTTAAGAGCCCTTATTCCTTTTAAAATGCTGATTGTTTTAGACATTTTTCTCCATGATCAAACATGTTTCCTAACATATTATTGATGTTGCTACCTAAAACAGGGCTATTGGGGTTTATTGGTAAATATTTAAAACCTACAGTTTGAAGTTTCATTGATCATTTTTGTTTCCAAAACTCGAAATTGACAAAAATCACGCGGATAATTTGTTTTTTCAACTTATTTTCGACTGCACGCAATGAAAACATGAAATAGCTATGTTACTACCTAGAACTCGAGGAAAAGTATTATAATTTAAAAAAGATGGTTGAAATTATCTTTATAGTTACCTACTTGTCATAATATGAAAAAAATAAATTTTAAAAGGAATAAGGCCTCTTAACCTGTTTTCATAATTTCCTTTGTCCCCGCATATCAACAAAAACCTCGAAAATGATAACCATGACGATTTTTAAAGTTATATCCACCATCTGGAAATACAAAACGGATGCCATGTTTGAAATCTGCTCCCCCAAGAGAAAATTACACTCATAATGTTTTTTTTTAGCAAGTGTAATGGAAATATACAGACTTGCATAAATATATATACATTGTACAATGCGCCTATTTCACGTGATAGTTATATATTTAAATACATATAATTAACATTGGCTATGCAGAATCGAGTTCAAATTTTCCGCCCTCGGTTGTAAATAAATATAAATATTATGGGACAATCATACACAAATCGACCTGTCCCAAACTAAGCAAAGCTTTTTCTATGGGTACTAGACAACGATATACATAGTATATAAATACATATATAGATAACATCCATGACCCAAGAACAAATATTCGAGTTAATCAAGAACAAATAAGCAATTATGGCCGGGATTCGAACCCGGGACCACCGGCTCATGCAGGTGCCTGCAAACTGCGCCAACTGCGTCAAAATGGGTCACTTTTATCCGGTATTCGTTGATAAACACGCTTTGCGTCTACTTTTCTTATGCAGCAAAGGAGAGTGGAATTCTCTTCCTGCGCTCATTTTCCCTGAAAAAAATAACAGATCTCTTCAAGTCTAAAGTGAATAGGTACCTTCTGTCTTCATCTTATGCCTCATCGTAACTTAACATCAGTTTCGAGGTCAAATGTTTGTCTATCGCAAATAAAAAAAAAACAACGACCTGCTTTTAGAATATTAGAGATTAAAAAGCATAAACGAGCGAAATCTGCGAAAACTGTCAGAGCCTCAGAGCTCTTCGCTTTCAACATAACTAGGTATAATTATAGCAGCAACCTCATAACGTCGCGCTTCAATGTTGCCAGCCTATTAGCGGCGCACGTCACGATTAATGAGATAATTGTGGGTTGCCAGCGCAAACGCGATTGTTGGGGCGATTTATAATTTTATGGCAACATTATCTCTCACGTAGTTATTACAATTATAATCATGATGAGTTCGTGCCGGTTAATTATTAAAGTTGAGTAAGTGTGTTCGTAATTTTTGTTTCCATTGACATTGACGTTCAAAATGTCACACATTAGTTATTGTATTATCCGGATTTCTTTTACTGTTGCTTTTCTAATGGTGTTATGATAACCGCCGCACAGGGAATTATAGAGACACTAGCGACCCGCCCCGGCTTCGCACGGGTGCAATGCTGATAAAATGCATGTATTCACTAATGTTTGACCAAAAAACGTTTGACAAATGATCATTTGACAAACAACGTTTCAACAAATATTCATTAGGCAAATGAGACATTTGACAAAAGTATCATATTACAAATACTCACTTAGCAAATGATTAATTTACAAACACTACACTTGGTAAATGTGTTAAATAACAAAATAACATTTAACAAAATGTTATTTCATAAAATTAGAATCTATCCACTATGCTCTACAATCTGTATCTACAATAGAGCAAATTGTACATTTTCCTCAAGTTTGCTCTACGAGTTTTACGGATAGAGCAAATTGAACAGTATTTTTCCAATTCGCTATACCTACTAGTTCTAACGATAGAGCAAATTGGAGGAAAACAGTTCGATTTACCCTATTAGTTGGGAAAGTAGAGCAAACCTAACTTTTTCTCTCCAATTTGCTCTACTATTTTTACTATTTTTTATTTTTTTTGGTTCTGGCGCTTCGCTGCCGCTAATTTTTGTTTCAATAACTAAGTACTCGAAATTGTCAAAATTCACGCAGAAAATAAACTAGTTTTCTTAACTTAATTTTGACTGCACGCAATGAAAGCATGAAATAGCTACGTTACTACCTAGAATCCAAAGAAAAATCATTATTCACTTCAAAAAATTGGTTGAAATTATCAACATATTTGTCGCACTATGAAAAAAGGGTATTTAAAAGGAATACGGTCCCTTAAAAATATGCAATCTTGTCAATTTGGCTGGGATGACGAAGTTTCAACTAATTCCCTTATTTCGAATGTATTCGATTTTCAAATATCAGACGCATCCTATGATGGACGCTATAACTGGTCGTATTTTTTTGTCTTTCCCGGGTTTTTATACTTTAGTTTTAGTATGGCACCCGCGGCGCTTAATAATTGAAATGAAACAGGTATTTTATATGATGGCGCTTCGGGGTTCTCGTTTTACGAGTTTACGGGTTTTTATAGTATTTTTTATATGTATATGTCATTATTTTTTAAAGTGAAAATCTTTGTAAGTATTCCTACTTTGGTATATAATAAATAAATACGAGACAACCTCGCAATCGCAGTTTTCCAATAGGTATATTCATGAAACCAAAACAAAATAAAAGTAAACAAACCATAGAGTTATAGGTAATTATTTTCTAGTCTTTATGTTATGTTTTCCGACCAATTGCAATATGTCTATAACAACGCGATATTCCAATTATTCCAGCAAAATTTTAAATTTCAAACGAAAATTATGTGCTAAAATGTTTACACGTTAAATGAAAACGACAGAATTACAAAGAAATCAATACGCTTCACAATTAAATGTCTTCAAAAACGATTTCTCTATTTATTTATACAACCTTACCTTTGCCTAATTTCAACCAAGTTCCAAAACCACTAATTAAACTAACAAATAACTCTTTATCGACGTCAAATCTAAAACTGAAACCTTCAGTTCTCAATTCAAAAACGTTCATAGTTTCGTAATAATGTTTGAATAGCCGATACATACCAGCGTCAAGTGGAAAAATTCATTATTCGCAGCCATTCTAATTTCAACTGTACCGTATGAAATACAAAATCCGTTTTGGTAAACCGCGATTTAAATCGGACCACACACGTCGAAGCGGCGAGGATTTTAAAAAAGGAACTCTCCAACCGCGCCTCGTTCGTTACCTCATCACCGAGTTCTTTTTTTGAATTTCT
The DNA here is from genome assembly GCA_932273695.1 of Apotomis betuletana. Lineage (NCBI taxonomy): Eukaryota > Metazoa > Arthropoda > Insecta > Lepidoptera > Tortricidae > Apotomis > Apotomis betuletana. The sequence continues at coordinate 7,389,565 of OW026325.1, forward strand.
TTTTTTTCCGCGGCTAGCTTTATACATAGGGCTCTAAAATATTATAAGGAATAATGTTGTACCTTTATAGAGGATTTGGGTTATAAATTATCCGGTTTTATCGACCGCTTCTGATGTCCAGTAGTGTGGATGGGGTTTTATAGTTTTTTAAATATGGCACCGCAATCTTTGCTTTACCTGTGCCAGTGTCGCCACCGTCACTTGAGACTTTAAATTAGTGTGCGGTATTTTAGTTCGAGATTACGCCGTCGTTCGAAAATAAGTTTGTATTTTGTTTTTCTTAAAAGTGGGATTATTTTGTTATCGGCCAGTAATAAAGTAGGTTGGTCGGGTCGGTGGGAGCGATTGGATGATAAGTTTCGAATTAAGAAGATTGGTTTAATTGGCGGGAAATTGACCGCCATCTTGGTTCTAATTGGTGACTTTGGATATTTGTTTGTACTAATTAAACGTCTTTTTTTTTGTTTTTATATGAAATAGTTGCTGCAACAGAGAAGCTTTTTATTCTAAGCCTGTAAGACTAAATACTCGATTATTTACATATTATAAGAGTATAAACTGTCACTACAAAATATAAAACAAAATCGCTTCCTGATGTCTGTCCCTATGTGCGGTTTTTTTTTTATATATAAAAGTGCACCCGTGCGAAGCCGGGGCGGGTCGCTAGTACAGAATAAACTGGAAAGGTATTGTTTTCGATCTAGTTTTCACTATCGTACAGCTCAATAATTCCTCAGACAGGTTTGTTAATATACACACAAATATTGGATGATTATTAATAAACCGTGCATAAAATGGGGTATTTATATGCCATAACATGATACCGGGTGTTGCCTTTAATAGGAGCAATAATTTAAAACATAGATTCTTCCCTTCAAATTGAACAACAATTTGTTAAGCAACGCAACTTCTGAAAATAACGTGTATTAAATGATAATTTGTAGAATAATGTTTAGACAAAGAAGCAATGTATTAGGAAATGTGCGATATTAGTAGAGTGACAGCTATGTCAATGCTTAGGGGATGTCAATGTTGGACGACGTACATTGAAAATACTATTTCATTTGTTTGAAATAAAGAAATTCTGAAATCTGATTTTTTGAAGAATTTGCTGAACAAAATGTTGTTTAGTTCGAAGAGTAGAATCTATGTTTTAATAATTTATTGCTCCTATTATTAGGCAACACCCGGTATACATGATAAACTGGAAAGGTATTGTTTCAATCTACTTTTCGCTAATCGTATAGCTTAATTCCTCAGACAGGTTTGTTAATATACACATGAATATTGGATAAGAATTAATTAACCGTGCATAACATGGGGTATTTATAGGCCAAAACATAATACAGGGTGCTAATTCGAGTGTAGTTAGAGATATCGCCAAATAAGCGATGTCTCATGGATGTAACATTATTAAAACTATCGGGAGACACTAATAATTATAAAAAAACTTGGGCAAGTGCGAGTTCGACCGAATGCGATGAAGGGTTCCGTACCATAATCTATAGCAAGTTTGTTGTATGGGAGACCCCCTTAAATATTTATTGAATTTTTAGTATTTGTTGTTATAGCGGCAATCATCTGTGAAAAATTCAACTGTCTAGCTATCACCGTTCTTGAGATACAGCCTGGTGACAGACGGACGGACGGACGGACGGACAGCGAAGTCTCAGTAATAGGGTCCCGTTTTTACACTTTGGGTATGGAACCCTAAAAACGGTTTAAACTCACGTAAAATTGTCAAAAACGGCCCGGCAGGATGTAGACAAACCACGAACGGTAACTTGTAAAGCCAGATCGCATATTTACATCTGCGATCTGGGACATTCACGACTATTACTATAACGTTTAAAACTACATGGTGCAACGGGTAGAATAGTCAAATTTTAAATTCAGATAGCTTTAAGCATTTTTGTCGCTAGACAATTGAATGTAGCAGCATGCAGCAGGGATGAGGGTAACTAAACGGCACCGCTAGGCTGTAATGGGTTATATTGCTACTAGCGACCCGCCCCCGCTTCGCACGGGTGCAATGCTATATCATGCATGTATTATTCATAATTATAACCCTTCCTCTTGAATCACTATCTATTAAAAAAAACGCATCAAAATCCGTTGCGTAGTTTTAAAGATCCTAGCATACATAGGGACAGACAGCAGGAAGCGACTTTGTTTTATACTATTTAGTGATGGGTATACATATTATTTTCAATGTGAATGTTTTAGGTGTTGCGCTCATCTCTTTTTGTAGTATATATTCTTATTTTAATCGACTTTAAAAAAAGCAACTTCTGAATTTGGTTGCTAGTATATTTTTCAAACCTATAGGTACTTATTTAACTTGCAATGTTCGTAAGTGTAGCTTCGCAGGTTACAAGGTACTATATAGGTATATATAGTACCTTTATAGGGAATGAAAACCCGGTTATTTAGCCATACAAATAACCGGATTTGCAAAGAGAAAATAACCGGGTTTGCTTTTGCTACCGGTACACTTAGACTATTGAATGTAGCAGCATGCAGCAGGGAGGTCGGTAACTGGCCCAAATTACCCTCATCCCCAAGGGCAGAGTGATGTTTACAAGCTATTCAGTGTACTCCCGTGGGGGCTGAGTACCGGGGCTGAAATGACCCCAAGTTGCACATTATTATCTACATTATATTTTCAATAGGAATGCTTTAGGTGTTGCGCTCACGAATTCACGATTAAGGAATTTTTCAATGTGGTTGTAGTACCTATATTTTTCAAAACTATAGGTACTGTAAAACTACCCAACTATAGGTAATCCAATCATCCAAGTATGGTCCAAAATAAAACTAGTCTATTTTTATCAAAATCCATATTCTATCAGTCATTTTATACTTTTTTATTTAAGTTTGTTTAATTATGTTGTTCACCTTAGAGTTTATTTGTAATAAATGTCATAATATTAACGAGTAATTTTCGGATTTAAATTGGACCATAGTTGTGTGGACTGGACTATAGTTGGGTAGTTCAACGGTACATACTTCAGGTACTGAGCTGAAATAATAAATATTTAAATACTCGAGTAACAGCTTCGGTAAATAAATTAGTAAATCGTCCATGGATTTAAATCCTGTTCGATGAAAAAAAAACTTCGGTATCCATAAATATTTAAGTACCTATCACTGAGCTTCGAATCACTGACTCACTCACCATAACTGAGTCCCGAATGAGCTGTGGGCAAAGATCGCCAGAGTAGAAGCCAAGCAACCTGAAACAGAGACGTGGCAGACCTCATCGGCGATGGAGGGACGAGTTTTAGAAAGGCATGTATTTAACGCGGCGACAAATTAATCAGATTTAGGGATTTATAAAAAATTAAAGGGGATAGCAAAAATAATAAGTTGGCGACTAATTGCGGAGACTATTAAAGTAAAAAGTAGCAGCTAAGTAATCAATTTTCGGCTTTGTTTCAATATTAACTAGCATCGAGTTATTGTTTTGGCGACTGAATTAACTAATTAAGCGGAAACATGACAGCGGATAAAAAGTTGAAAATGGCCTACTCTAATTGTTCAATGGAGATTACATATAAAATAAATCAAGGTCATAAAAAAAATACTTTGTGCGACAATTTAAGAGCTTTAATCAAAGTTGAAAATTGCATGTATAAATAATAATTTTGGTCTATAGTTTTATTTAGTGGCTCTGATTTTGGTAAAGTTTTCGTCAGGTGTGATGTCATATTGACACCTATTTTTTAACCGACTTCAAAAAAAGGAGGGGGTTCTCAGTTCGGTTGTATGTTTTTTTTTTTTTTTTTAATGTTTGTTACCTCATAACTCCGTCATTTATGAGTCGATTTGGAAAATTCTTTTTAGGTTCATGAATAGACATCTCAAGGTTGGTCCCATAAAATTTTGGTGATGATCGGATGACGAGATCCATGAGGAATCGAAGGAATTCCTGAAATTTTATAGGCACTCATACAGTAGCGATCAAAAGTATTTTGACAACGGCAAAAGCTTTGATATTATATGCGATATATTAGTTTTTCCAACTTACTTCTTGATAAAGTATTTCATGGCTTAAAAGCTTCTCGAAACAAGTAAAAAGTTTAGTTTCATTGAATTAAAATATAAACATAGCCACAAAAAATATTTATATACCGGTTCAAAAATATTTTGACAATGTCTCTTTTCCAATTTAACTGAGAAATGGGGCTGCAGAATTTAAATACTTTGTAGGAACTACAACTTGAGGCTTTTCTTAGCATGTCTCGACATAAATAATATTCGGAAGATTTTAAGTAACCCGTTGCGGCTGCATTTAAGAAGGGTAAGTCGCCAGCTGAGATTTCGCGATGTTTTGGTATATCACGGCAGTTCATTAGTGTCTGGAAAAAGCAGTTCAAGGCTCGAAACAGCGTCACAAATAAGCCTGAAAACAGTCGTCCTCGAAAAACGACTTGTACAACTGATTGTGTAATAAAAAAGTAAGACGTAGAAACCCCACGGAATAATGCAATACCAATTAAAGATGAGCTAACAGAAAACTACAACACAAATGTTCATATTTTTACTATTAAACGACGCCTAATAGACCATGGACCACATGGTCGACGCCCATTAAAAAAAACTACAATGTTCAGCAAAGAATAAGGCATCCCGATTAGCATTTGCGATTCGTCACAAATCATGAACAAGTGCCGATTGGTCAAAAATTTTATGGAGTGACGCGAGCAAGTTAAATTTAATCTCGTGGGATGGTATCAAGTATGTGCGTCGTCCTCATAATAAAAGACACGATGTGCGATACCTGGTACCCACACTCAAGCATAGTGGCGGCAACGTAATGGTGCGGGGATATTTTTCTCGCCATGGCGTCGGGCCTCTCGTATGAATTGACGGGATAATGGGATCGATATGTGTATGAAAATATACTTTATACACATTCGATACCCTATGAAAATAAATAAAGAAAAATTTGCCACCTCGTTGGGTTTTTCAGCACCGTAATGACCTCAGACACAATTCTAAAAATTTACAGGCTTTCTTAAAGCGTAAAAAAGTCAAGGTTTTTGAGGGGCCTAGTCAAAATGCTGACCTTAATCCTATTGAGCATCTACGAGAAGAGTTGAGTATGAGGGAGAGTGAGGTGCAGAAATTACTGCAAGGGTTTTTTTTCAAGCACTTCAGTCAGAAAGGACGAACATACCTTACGTACGTATATATAGAAGTTAGTAGACTATATATATGACGGCTCCTTGTACAGCTGTTAGGAAGGGCAGAGGATATGCAACTAAATATTCATGAAACGTCTTATTTAACCCTGTTGCAAGTTCAGCAAAATAATTTTATGTAAGTGTCAAAATACTTTTGAGCTACCTGAAGCGTGTATTATCAGTTTTTATTCTAAGTTCATTGTTAAGCTTTAGTTATCTAAGTGGAAACGTAACAAGAAAAGGGCCATAAAATGTTATCGTTACGTAATTATTAAATATATATTCAATTCATCAACATCTTGAAAAAAAATGATTTGTCAAAATACTTTTGATCGCTACTGTAATATTTTTCACGTATTTTCTAAAACTATTTAAGTATTTGCATATGGTAGTCATCATCTTCTCATGCTGAACTGATGATGGAAGGTACAACTCCTTAACAGTTAGGAGTTAGGAGATAATTCAAACGAGATGCATGCCTTCAAGACCTCCCTGATCACCCCGCCATAAGTATTTTATATGAATCACTAAAAAGCGAAAAAAAAAATTTTTAACAAAAAAAAGAACCGACTTCAGTAAAACTAAAAAGCCGAAAATAACCCGTTCAAGTACAGATTATATTTGACTCACCCTTTGAAGTCGGTGCCAAACCTCACGTAAACTTTAATATATAAATATAATAACTGAGTGGTTTGGGATCGATTTCAAAGGGTGAGTCAAATATAATCTGTACTTGAACGGGTTATTTTCGGCTTTTTAGTTTTACTGAAGTCGGTTCTTTTTTTTGTTAAAATTTTTTTTATGATTCTATCGTATAAAATACGTTAAAATAAACGTGTTTTGTATGGACAACTTTTTTCTAAACTGAATAATTACCGAGATATGGACTCCTAAAACCGACAATTTTTTTTTGGATATTGTGTCACTCTGCCTTAGCTCCGGCGCTGCGGGAAGTGCAGCCCTTCCGCCCTTGCGTGGCAAAGCACGGTCGCCCGTACTCCGTTCCGCAGCTTCGGCTTGTTGGTCGCCTTCGGCGACCAGCCTCAGCCGCTCCGCTCCGCACGGCTCCCGAGCTTTGTCACGGCGGGCGAGGGCTGCTCTCCCTCCGCGCCTCCGGCTTTTTATATACACTCTAGGGGTAGGGCAGACAAGACCACGTGGAATCGGGGTTGACAGCTTCGGTTCTGAGGCAAGTCTTATGATAATGCAATGCTTATTTTAGCGTAGCGTGTTTTAGCTAGATTCGGACTAAAATAAGCGTGTTTTGTATGGGCAAAACATTTTTACCTAAAAAACGCTTATCGCCGTTTTCATTAAATTATGGTTTCGAAAACTAAAAAAATAACTCCCCATTACTTTTATGTAGTACCCATTTTAATATTTAAGCTGCCAGCAAATCAAAGCCCAAAATGCTTTTTTAGATGGAGACCTGTAGTTGCCACTAATATAAAAATTGTTATCCTTCTGCTAATATTAGTCGCCAAGTCATTATTTATAGTACCTCACCTATGATTTCAGTAATCTTGTTTATTATTTCTGCTACCTTAAAGTAGCTGCCATTATTTGAATTTTAAAATATCCTTAGTTTAAAGCTCATTTAATATAAATGATTGCCAAAATATTTAATCGCTGACAAGTTATTATTTTAGTTGCAAATAGTTTGCTGCTCTTTAATTTTTCTGTCGCCGCGAAAATAATAAGCCTTTTAGAAATAGCCCTAAACCGGAACAATGGAAGAAGAGTGTGGAGGCCTTTGCCCAGCAGTGAGACATCATGGGTTCACAATAATAAATAATAATAATAATCACTGAGCTAATCTGATGATGGAAAACAAAGGTGACTATAGGATCTTCGAACTACTTAAGCTTATCCGTCGAATTTGGAGTCGTTAAATTAGTCTCTACAAGCCGTTTGTGACAAAAATAGTCTACTTAAAATACTAATATAACTTATCTTAATGGAAAACATTCGAAAATATAACAAAAAATATCACTAAAACAATATAAATCGTATTCTCTTGCAAGAACTTATTATGCATAGGTACTTGAACCAAACCGGACTTATGCTAGAAATTAAGATTCACACCAATGCGTCTAGTCAATACGAGCCACGATCGTACTATACACGTGCTGAATAGAGGCGTTTTTAATAAACAAACAAACCCAAAACAACAATGTCTTAATAAAACTCAATGACACTTAAAAAAAGATCCATAGACAACGACTTTCAAGTTGCGTTCGGATTTCACCTTTGACCCTTCAAGTGGCGACGGACGCTTTGAAATTCGATATTTGAATTTGCATTTTTAAAAGAAGTAGTATTGGAATAGTTGTCCATGGCTCGAATATTCGAATTCCAAGAGGTTTGATTTGATTTCCTTTTTGGCGGGAGCTTTTCCGCGTATGCGAATAGCATCTTACATGTTTCGTGAGCTCAAACTGGAATCTTAACAGAGAGAGAATCTTACGCTGGAGAATAAGTTTATTTTTAAATAGGGAACGCAAACCCGGTTATTTAGCCATACAAATAACCGGTTATAACCGGGTTTATTAAGCGAAAATAACTGGGTTTGCATTAACTGTTTTTAACGCAAAAAACGCGTGATAATGTTATTTCTACGCAAAATTTAACGAACGCCATCGAAAATTTTTTTTTGCTGTTGAAACTGGCAGTTGATGCTCAGATTTATTTATTAAGAAAGTCTTGTCCTACAAAAGGTGGAATACATCATTTTATAGATATGCCACTAATTCGTATGAACTACTTTACGTTACATTTTTGAATAGACACTTTATGATATTTTTCAGGGAAAATAAGTAGTCCTGTCGGAAGTGAGAAAGCATTTTCTAGACACTAATACTTTATTTTAAACTTATTACTGTTAGCTTCGACACCATTTTTAGGGTTCCGTACCCAAAGGGTAAAAACGGGACTCTATTACTGAGACTTCGCTGTCCGTCCGTCCGTCCGTCTGTCACTAGGCTGTATCTCAAGAACGGTAATAGCTAGACAGTCGAAATTTTCACAGATGATGTATTTCTCCGCATTAACAACAAATACTAAAAATAAAATAAAATAAATATTTAAGGGGGGCTCCCATACAACAAACTTGTTATAGATTATGGTACGGAACCCTTCATGCGCAAGTCGGACTCACACTTGCCCAATTTTTTTGTTTTCAGTGTGATGAGTGAGTGATGTCGAATTTTAAAACGATTACCTACTTTACACCAATCCCCCATAAATGAAGATATTGCGATTTGTGCTACGTAAATAGAGATGGATAGGCCATACCATTCGTAGAGGAGAAACAAAGCATCGCTTTCGTGTGGAAGCCGCCGGACGGAAGGCGTAGCCGTAGACGCCCAGTACACTCTTAGTGGCGCACCATTGAATTGAAAGCGAGCTGCGAGCTATCAGACTAAGCTGGAATGTGGCTAATAAAGAAGTAGATCAAAGTAGAGAGGAGTGACGCGAGCTTATGAAGGCCCTCTACACCTGCGGGGTGCCTTATGATTATGACTACAACAACAAACCTATTTAAAAAAATTGGGCAAGTGCGAGTCCGACTCGCGCATGAAGGGTTCCGTACCTATATATATGTATATATAGGTATAACAAGTTTGTTGTATGGGAGCCCCCCTTAAATATTTATTTTATTTCAATTTTAGTATTTGTTGTTATAGCGGCAATAGAAATACATCATCTGTGAAAATTTCAAGTGTCTAGCTATCACCGTTCTTGAGATACAGCCTGGTGACAGACGGACGGACGGACGGACGGACGGACGGACGGACGGACGGACGGACGGACAGCGAAGTCTCAGTAATAGGGTCCCGTTTTTACCCTTTGGGTACGGAACCCTAAAAACGGTCACTAATCTAGCTCCAGTTTTAGCAATATTACTATTGTATTTCGGTTCCGGTACCTACAGTCAGCAGTTTCATGGGAAACCTTGCATCGAAACACAAGGGCATAAAGGTATTATATTATAAGTTATAGTTACTAACTACAATATTTATTTTGATGATGGCTGCCATGGATATTTTAAAAGTAGGATATGACATAGGCCTTTTCATCCCTAAAAATAGGATAGGATGATAGGAGAGATAATAAAAATATCTATACAAACAAAACTGAAGCAAAATTTGAGTGTTATAATTATAACATGATAAAAATACCGTTACTTCGGTATACTTCTTTAAAAACTTTAAATAGAAAAGGAATGCTATTGTGAGATTCAATTAAGCCACATTTTTATCTTATAAGTTAATCAACAAATCCCATTGTTACATCAAAGATGGCCCCAAACCTATTCCGAACAACCCCAAAATTAACATTATTAACAATATCCCTCTAACGTCATCATTCACAAATCATCGTCGAAAAAACATCCCCAACCGCGAAATGTATTTATAAAAACGCCCAATAACATGCGTTAATACACGAAAACATGCAGCTGTTGTCTGTGGTAGAAAAAAAAATGCCGGCCGCTGATTGGCCGCGGCAAAATGGCGGGAACATTACACGCATCTGTCAGCTAATATTATCTATTTTGTCTATGGTTACGCAACATGTTGTAGTGTTGTTGCATCGCTCATGCCATCGATAGTGGCGCTAGTAGTCATATAATTTGTATGGGGTTAGGTTAGTTCGTCATTTGGCCGCCGACGTAATAAGTTTGTGCAATATGTATGTTGTATTGTAATAAAGTTTTATTCGCCATGTTTGTTTATTGCCGATAGTGTTTGTCGGTCGCTTGGGCGTTAATGGTTGCATTTTATTTACCATATACATATATTATTATGTATGTAAGTACATGCGTATACCTAATGTATTATTTTTTTGCCACTGAAAATAGACTTATAAACAATAGGTATGTATTTAATACGCCGAAGTATATAGGTATACATAGGTATATGTAGCTATAGTCAAGTAAGTAAGTAACCCTTTAATTGCGAAATAAATAATAGGAAATCTGTGAATTTGGCGCAATCGTCTAGTGCCGACGGCACCGTAGGTTAGGTTCGGTTGTATCTACGGATGAGTTGTGGAAATTTTCCAAAAGTGTGTCTATTTATCGGAAAATTTCTAAACATTTAACAAGAATTTAAAATCATATTTCAATCGCGTAATTTTCTATATGGAATATTGAGAAATTTCCATGAGGAAACACCTGCGATCTGGGACATTCACTAATTCACCACCATCCCTAACTCGGGGCACCGATACTAAAACGATCTAGCAAAATATTTTATCGACAATAAATATATGACGACGCGGTTGGCTCAGTTTGCAAGCACCTGCCTACTGAGTGGCGGTCCCGGGTTCGAATCCCGGCCAGGGCACATATATGTGTGATGAACTCGAATATTTGTGCTTGGGTCATGGTTGTTCCTATGTATTTAAGTATCTATTTATCTATATAAGTATGTATATCGTCGTCTAGTACCCATAACACAAGCCTTCTTGAGCTTAATTTGGGACTAGATCGATTTGTGTGAGGTTGTCTGATATTTATTAAAAAAAAAAAAACAATGTTCCTATTTGTCAAGATCTAAATGTTATCAACATATTTTTTTCTCTTCATTTTAAAATAAAAACAGCAAAATGTCTATTATTCGTCTATTTTAGTAAGTATACAATCAATATTTTTTCCATATTCCTCGGTATACAAGATTGCCGTGTAGAATCTAGACGGCAATCTTTTAACTCTAGTCTAGATGAAAACATTAACTTTATCAGACATGTATCGAACTTTTTTATAGTAATCGAGAATATGCAATGAGCACATGTATTAAATTAATATATTTATATATCGACATATTTTTTATCGATATCAAATCCCTATGAACGTGCCCCGAGTTAGTACAGGTATGTCACCACATTACATATAATGTACTATTTTTAAATAATTGATTTCCTTTTTTTATCCGTAGGGGCTCAAATTCCACATTAATTCTGCAAAAAAATCAAATGATGTTTCTCAAGTCGTATCATAAAGAAATACTCTTAACACGTACTTCAAAAGCTGGAACGGATTACTTAGTTTAATTCTGAAACCATATTACAAACTTAATCCACTCCAAGATAATCTTCTATTTATTAAATTGCATCACAACTTTAAACCACCAAAGTCTATTACAAAATCCGACGACAATGAATTTTTTTATCAACAATAACAACATTTTACCCAACAAAGCCCTACCGCGCTCAAACGCACCGCAAAAGAAAGTCAAAGTTGTCTATGGTCGGAAAAAAATTGCTATTGGCGTTTGTGTAAAAACGTGGTAAGACTACATTGCGTGAAGTGACAAAACGTCCATGTATATTTGTTCATAATTATTTTACCTTTATATTATAATAAGAAATCAATTATTTATCTATATACATATTAAGTATATGAAAAATGTACTGACTTATAATTTTTTAATGTGGTTACACACCACAATTTTTATATTTAACCATTGGTACAATGATCATAAAAATTTAAATGCGTAACTTGGCGGTAGTGACCGGGTATCCAAGGGTACCTAATATTTTTTCTTTGTGGTTTGATATTTGTATCAATCGTTTTACATTATTTACAGCCTAATTATTAAATTACTATAACAACTTCAGATGCTATAAGTACAGACCTGCAGTACTATGCTACGGCGGCGGTGGGGCGTGGAAGAGCGATATTATTTCATAACATTACGACATAATTATGATGATCTTATGGCGACCCCGCGCGCGCTGCCTCCGCCATCTACTTATTAATTCATTTTTCCGCAAAGTTATTGGTAGTACGGAGAATGGTCCGACAAGAAAGAGTAGAAATTAAAAACCGGTCAAGTGCGCGTCTGACTGGGGCTCCCATACAACAAACGTGATTTTCCTTTCGTTAACTTTGCACCTCATTTGTATCCGGGGCCATACAATACCAGGTGCAAACTTAACCCGGCCAGTTAAGATGTGATAAGCGTCTGTTCCCTCGGTGCGCGAGTCCAACTCGCACTTGACCGGTTTTTTTTACTTCAGCCTTTGACTTCAGCAGTAGACAAAATAACCAAAAGATATGACAAAAGTGCTATTACAACCGCACGTGCGAAGAACTGCGTTGACAAACTCCTATCCAAGTATAAAACGTCATAAAAGACATAACATTCACACAAACATATGACATTTATCAGCGGACAGAAGTTTGCGTTATTGGATCCTGTTATTGGCCAAAACCGCTGAATGTGGAGGAAAATGTAATAAGTAGTTCGGTTTAGGTACTTTGGATACATAATGGTTAGTAGCGATGATATAGTGTCTTATAGGAACGTTAATACGACCTATATAGGACGTAACGTTTCAGAAAGTTCTAGCAGTTATTCGACTTTTCTATGTTTTTAGGGTTCCGCACCCAAAGAGTAAAAACGGGACCCTATTACTGAGCCTCCCCTGGCTGTCCGTCTGTCTGTCTGTAACCAGACTGTATCTCATGAGCGGTAACAGCTAGACAGTTGCCGCTTTAACCAACAAATACAGAAAACAAAAAAGTTTGTTTGTACGGAACCCTCGGTACGCGAGTCCGACTCGTACTTGGCCGGTTTTTATATGGTACTAGGGCACCTTCTGGTAACTTTTAGCAACTTCGTCCGCGTATTTTTTTCTTTACTATGGTTGAGTAAAAAGTATCTGATATTTTTGGATGTCCAGCTATCTTGTACCAAAATAGGTTAAAATCCCTCCACCTCATTACTCCTAAATCATTCTGTATAGTTAAATTCTTATTCACAAGGGATAATTCGATATATACAGCGTCTATAAGAAATTTTAATTAATTTATTTTGTAGCATCATTTAATTACTTTGATGCCTTGAGACCTTAAACATCTCAAGGGAATTAATTATTTCATTATTTATTGCATGTCGTGACGCCAAGAGACCTTCTAAATCTTTGAAAAAATCACCTTATTTTGTATAATTATTACTATTTATTACTGTAGACATTGATTTGGAGAATCTTGTACATTTCCTCTAACATGTACCAATTAAGTAACTAGTCATAATATTATTGTAATTCATAATTTAAGCGTAACTTACGAAAAAATGACTTACTGTTGAGTTTCTTTCGGCTTTCTTCTCAACAGCGGCATCCTCTTGTGAAATGCCGGTAGATTCAGATTCAGCCATGTGAAAGTGCCCTTTTGGCCTACTTACCTACAGAATTTAAACGTTTTGATATTTTTTTTTATTGTTACTCAAAAATGCTAAATTTCGATTATACCTATATTTGTTACAAGTTTCCGCTGCTCATGAATTTACAACAATACGACAACATAACGAATTCCAAAAGTTCCAAACACCACATAATATAGCCGTGCACATATATCCAATTTACACATACAACTTAAATAAGACCTGTAAAAAACATACAAGTCAGTACAGCCGTCGAACAATCCTTTGACACACCTCCGACGTCCGTATAGGTACTTGTTAGCACACCCAAATAAGTCCATTTATAAATATAAATAAACCCTGGATATAATACTTCACAATACAATGGGGACTAACAAATGTTTTGCTTCGGTTCTTGTCACTTTTTCTATGTAAATTCGGAACGTAATTTGTGAACGGCTTTGTCGCCATCTTTTTTAGCCGCCGCGGTGAATTGAATCTTGTTTTCTGGATAAATCAATTTGTTTTCAATGCAATGTGTGTTTTAATTGCGATGTACTGTCTTAATCGTTGTTAATACTTAGTTTTGTACTTACTCATACCTTAGCATACCTGTGCTAACTCGGGGCACGTTCTAGGGATCGATAAAAAAAGATGTCGATATAATTAAATTAATATATGTGCTCATTGAACATTCTCGATTACTATAAAGAGGTTCGATGTCATATCTGATATCGAGCCTCTTAAATTAAGGTCATTAATAAAAGTATGAGCTATGAGGATGTCATTTCAATCAAAATGACAATTTACGTATATTATGAAAATTATTTTAAAATAAACATGTAAATACACGTTTTAATATGTTTATTATTTTTATTTGAAAATGTGGAGGAATAAGTAATATTTATTTATGTCAATGACATTTAGATGTTGACAGTAACATCGATATATTTTTTGTCGATAAAATATTTTGCTTCGTCACTTTCGTATCGGTATCGGTGCCCCGATTTAACCCAGGTATGCTCATGAGCCTAAGCGGAATAGGGGTGTTCACTGATGTTGAATTATACAACATACTGTAGTTATAAGAATAAAATTTGCTCCATGTCATGAAAACAAAAAAAAAAAAATTATATGTGACCTCAAAGGTACGCATCTTTTATGATTTTTTTTAATCCAAAATAAATTGTTTTCATAATCCTCATAGTTCAACAAAACAATAATTGTACGCCAGCCATGAACATTGAACACCTACGCTCCATACAAATGGCTACCTACCTAATCGTGACTTCATTATTACCTATGTTATGAGTGCTAATATTTGTATGGATACAATGAAGTAGGTAATTTGCCACTTTCACCGCGACAAAGTGCGTTTAAGTTCATGGCTGGCATACAATTATTGTTTCGTTAAATAATGAGGATTCTGAACCAAATTTGTAGATTTCTTTTGGATTTAATAAGAACATGAAAGCGTACCTTTGAAGTCACATATTAAAAAAAAACTTGATTTATACCTATCCTATAACTACAGTACGCTGTAAAATTTAACGTCAGTCGTCATCTACAGTGTGTATATTTGATATAACCGCATACTTTACGGGGGCTTAGTATAGGCACTTAATAATATATTAATCCATAAATTATAAAAAAAAACGAACATTTTTTTTCATATAAAATAAATCAGCAAGCAATGTACTTGTTTTTTGTTGACACATAACATCGTGATGTCAAAACTGTCACTAGTAATAACTACGCCATACATTGCTGCTCAGTTTTTTTTTTTTTATTAATTACGCTCAGGCAGTTAACGCTTAGTTAATAATTTTTATAAATATCAGATTATAGCACTTAAATCTCAGTCTGGCTACAATATGCGGTTGTATCAAATATACATGCTGTATATATAATAGTAGAAGTACATATGCCTGTGTGGCAAATTGAAAAAAAAAAACAAATTTCATTTCTGATTCATCCACGGTATAACACCGAAGCTCAATTAGGTACATGCAATACTCTTAATGTACCGTAAAAGTGTTATTCAGTCAATTTTTATTAAATTTCAATTAGTTTCGCCGACTCAAACCGCAAGAATTCACATAATATTCGAGTTTTATACATTCTGGTTAATTAAATCAGTTTATACGCGATGGTCGTAACGAAAAATTTAATGTTGACTTGCACCTTGCATTAAAAGGTTTAGTCTCCATAGTAAGGGTTCCGTCCATTTATAACACGCTTTTATTAGTTTCTCTTTTTTTTATAAATATCGGACAACCTCACACAAATCAATCTAGTCCCACAGTAAGCTCTAGTAGGCTTGTGTTACGGACACTAGACGACGATAAACATACTTACGGTTACGCATTTACATTTTTCCTTGTATTTTGATCTTTGTATACTTGGCCGAAGATTCGGTTGGTATAGTTGGCCGAAAACGAAAATATGATTTTTGACCTAAGATGGCCGAAAGCAAAAATTCTATCCGACGTAGGTTCAGACGACGGTAGTTCCCACAAAAAAAGAAACATTAGATACACAGTATTATTATTCTAGGTATACATTACTACGCTATTTATTTAAATATTAGTGTCCGACAGAATTTTCATTTTCGGACATTGTTGGTCAAAAATTATATTTTCGTTTATTATTTTGTTTTCGACATACAAATAACATTGTCTTGCTACTGAACCCTGAAACTGAGACCCATTACAGTAAAGTAAAGCCCAATTGAATGCTATCGCCCAATCAGGCTTCTAAACAGTCATTTTTATGCGAAATCCTCTTTTCGGCCCACTAACAATTTTATCATTTACATTCTAGTACTTATTTTGTCTGAATTTCCTCTTGGAGTGTTTAAGAACTTAGATATAAACCGAAAATGAGCTGGTTAAGAGCGAGGCGGGCTGCGCGCCGAGGGTTCAATTTTTTGGGTTACCTTATTTTAGGTATATATACCGCCGGGTGTTGCTCAAATAGGATCAATAAATTATCTCTCTCTCTCTGTGTGGTCGCTCCCTCATGACTGAGGATCGTGGTCATCGGTGGATATAGATGCTCTACACCTAGTTTTTATGATCTGCCTCCACCGGTGCCTGTTCATCGCATCTCTGATGACCGAGCAAAACTTGGTTGAGGAAGGGCCCTTCACTTGATCGGTCCATCTGGTTGGGGACCGTCCCCGGGCTCGTTTGCCCTCCGTGTTCCCAACAATGATCAGCTTTTCAAGGCTTTCATCATCCCTCCTCATTATGTGGCCGAAGTAGGTCAATATACGTTGCTGGCAGATTGTGGATAGGCGGGTTTGGACACGAAGCTGGGAAAGGATCGACACTAAATTAATAAATTATATACACGGATTCTATTAATTATTTTTATTGAAGCCTACTGCTACGTCTGCTAACGTAAACCAAATGTTTACACTGAAGCGATTTTTTTTTTTTAATATAGTTCAGGCACCAATTCAATGTTCAGTTCAATGACCCTCGCATCAGGTTCAGTGGTCCAAAACGTAGGACGCCCGTGTTGACCCGGAAAGCCGTTGTATACGCCTGCAATCAAAACCCGCCTGAATAATTTTGAAATTTTTCGCTTCATTGTAAACATTATGGATTCTATTCTTGAAACTGAACAACATTTCTTTACTAATGGCTTAAAACTCCCCAAATAAATCTTTTATGTAATGGTCATGTTCTATCAAGGAGTTTTTATTATTATTAATACAGTCTGACCAAAAAGAGTAGAAATTAAAAAGTGGCAATACTGTAGTGCCGTCCCTTTCTAATCAATCTAAGAAAACAGAGATGACACTACAGTATTGCCACTTTTTAAATTTCTACCCTTTTTGGCCAGACTATACGTGGCCTTTATATTTTTTTGAGCAATATATATACTACATACAGAACGGAATATAAAGGACGGATCGAATCGACAGTGGTCATATTTTGATCAAGTATCATTAAAATCTGTAAAAATACTAATTTTCAAAAAAATAAATTATAAACAAAAATGTTTCCATATCTAGATTTTATATTTAAATTTATTATTTTATTTTATGTTTATTTATCAAAAACCTAGAACTTAAATGATTTATGCCTTGAAACAGTAACACCAGTCAACAAAGGTTTCCCCAGAGCATCATGCCAAAACACGCTCGCGTGCTTCCCGCCCGTTTGTCCGACAATAACTCATAAAAATAACTCAATACCCACTCTATCGTATCACGAGTCGGTAAAGACTACAGTCCGTTGGCGCTGCTTAATGTCGTCTGATTACAGGGTAGGCTTTTGGTCGTGGGTTTGAATAATCCGTCAAATTTAGACGTTAATTGGAATACCGAATACCGAATGCCCTTTTGACTCGGTACAAAGACGAGCTGTGCGCATAGTTGACAATCTTAAAGTCACAGACAGAATCGCCTCTGAGTCTGAGGAGAGACTTCCCTCCCTTGTGTGTTGTACCGTCTGTATAATGGGATGTATTCTGAGGCCTGACATGATGCCCACGGCTACTTTCTACCATCGCACTGCTCGCTATTGGCAGAGTGTTCATCCTCACACACTGGAGCCTAAAGGTCGAGAACTGTGCCGTTCCAGAGGAATTTCCTACCGCGAACGCTCCGCATGTGGAATGAGCTCCCTGCCGAGGTACCCTGGGGCTGCAGTATGCGGTTCTATAAGAGGGGAGTAAATATGTTCCTAAAGGGTCGGTAACGCGCGTATGATGCTCCTGGCGTCGCAAGCGGCCATAGGCGGCAGTAACTGCTAAACATAAGGCGGACGGCATGCTTGTTTGCCACCGTCGTAGTAAAAAAAAATTGAGAATACAGAACACTATTCCTTTCGTCATAGGCTAGCTTATAATAATATAATAATAATAATAAATATCGGACAACCTCACACAAATCAATCCGTTATTTATCCGTTCAAAAATGCTGATTGTTGTAGACATTTTTCTCAATGATCAAACATGTTTCTTAAAATTATTATCAATATAAATAATGACACAAAGGTAAATTAAGAAAGAAAAATTGAATGCGATCTAATACAATCAAAGCGGGGTAAAATGTGGTATTACCACATAAAAAATATGAATCGATAAAAAAGATTCTACTCAAATCAATGTTACTAGTTAGAGAACAGGACCCAGGGCTATTGTGATTTATTGGTATATATTTGAAACCTTCAGTTTGAATTTTTCATTTATAATTTTTGTTTTGTTTTGTTGGGGTGTAGGGGGTCATAACATCATAGTGCTCCAAAAACTGTCAACCTCACCTGCTCGTGGTGCACCCTGCTGTCTAACGAACGAGGCAATGACGACCGGATGATGGCGGTATACCCATCCGAACTCCCGAGCTCTAAATACCAGCTAGTGGCGGGCAGCAGCGTCGCTAGTAAAAAGAGAGCTCGGCACTGCGCTCGCCAATACGTCCTCGCCCAGCGCGGCGAGTATGGGCAAATCTCCCCTTATGAGTAGTGTCATTTTACAACGGCCCTCAGTTCCCGGTGGCTCCGCTATTCCCGGCCATCGTGGTGACGGTCGTGGTCACGGCGGGGTGGAGGGTGCGAAGAATCCCCGGGAGGGTTACGGTCACCACAAACAACAACTACATTTAGCCACGTACAATGCTCGTTCGCTGAGGGAAGACGTCCATATTGCTGAACTCGAGTCAGAGTTAAGTCACATTAACTGGCATGTTTTGGGTTTATCTGAGGTTCGAAGACAGGGGGAGGACCTGATAACTCTAAATTCCGGTCACTTACTCTACTATCGGGAGGGCGATAGGATGTCACAAGGTGGGGTGGGTATTTTGATCAGCAAAGTCCTCTGTAACAACGTGATTGAAGTCAGCAGTGTGTCTACGCGGGTAGCATACCTCATTCTTAAACTCACGAAAAGGTATTCCCTGAAGGTAGTCCAGGTATACGCTCCCACGTCGTCATACTCTGATGAAGAAGTCGAGGCTGTGTATGAAGATATAGCTACGGCCATTCACAAAACCACCAAGACGCACTTCACTGTTGTTATGGGGGACTTTAACGCCAAAGTGGGAGTACAAGAACGAGGTGAATCGGTGATCGGTTCGCATGGTATTGGTGTCAGGAACCAAAGGGGTCAGATGCTGGTTAACTTCCTCGAATCCCAGAGGCTCTTTCTGATGAACTCGTTCTTTCAGAAAAAGTCTCAACGGAAGTGGACTTGGCGGAGCCCCGATGGGGTGACTAGAAACGAGATTGACTTTATCATGACGAATAGGAGGTATATATTCAAAGATGTCACAGTGATCAATAGGTTTAATACCGGCAGCGATCACAGACTTGTTCGTGGCACTCTGAATATAGACTTCTGTATCGAGAGAAATCGCCTGATAAAGTCTACGCTCCGGCCATCACTACACCATATTGTTGCGGGATCAGAGCAATTTCAACTGGAATTGCAAAACCGATTTAACCTGCTGGATGCTACCGAGGACGTTGATCAAAGTATCCACGAGTTCACGGATGCTTTACGAGCGGTGGGAGAAGCGTTCTGCCAAAGGAGTCGAGGGAGTAAGGGGTCCAAGATCTCAGCAGAGACAGCTGAATTAATGCGACAGAGACGAGAGATGCCGGCGGATTCTTCAGAATGTCACCTTCTTAATAAGCGTATAAAAAAGCAAATACGCTCTGACCTGCGTAAAAGCCATACTCGAGAAATCGAGGATGCAATCAAGCGAAACAAAGGCTCAAAGGTATTTGCTAAGCAATTGGGAAGGAGTCATCTGACGAAGCTGACGGCATCTGATGGTCGAGTTATGACATCCAAACAGGACCTACTCGTCGAAGCTGAGACCTTCTATCGACGCCTATACTCTTCTCACGCACCAAAACCCACAATATCCGCCGTAGAAGATAAACGTGCCAAATTAACCCGCCACTTTACGGACGAGCTACCGGACTTCGAAAATGCCGAAATTGAGAGGGCTCTCGTGCAGCTCAAGAACAATAAAGCACCTGGAGACGACGGTATTACATCAGAGCTGCTAAAAGCTGGAGGACGCCCAGTCCTAGACCAGCTTCGAAAGCTGTTTAATACCGTACTCCAGAAAGGTACAACACCCGAGGCGTGGTCTAGAAGTGTGGTTATCCTGTTCTTCAAGAAAGGCGATAAAACGCTCTTGAAGAACTATCGACCGATATCACTTCTAAGCCACGTCTATAAGCTGTTCTCGAGAGTCATCTCAAATCGTCTCGCCCGAAGGCTCGACGACTTCCAACCTCCGGAACAGGCCGGGTTTCGAAAAGGCTACAGTACCGTGGACCACATTCACACCTTACGGCAGATTGTACAGAAGACCGAGGAGTACAATCGCCCTCTTTGCCTTGCGTTTGTGGACTACGAAAAAGCCTTCGACTCCATCGAAACTTGGGCCGTTCTTGAGTCGCTTCAGCGACGCCAAGTCGATTGGCGATACATCGAGGTGCTGAAATGCTTATATAGAGCCGCTACGATGACCGTCCAAATCCAGGATGTCCAGACGCGTCCAATCCCATTGCAACGCGGAGTGAGACAGGGAGACGTTATCTCTCCGAAACTGTTCACGAACGCTCTGGAGGACGTATTTAAAACACTGGACTGGAATGGACGGGACATCAATATAAACGGTGAATATATTTCACACCTTCGATTCGCCGACGACATAGTCATTTTGGCTGAATCGCTGGAGGACTTGTCGGAGATGTTGCGGAGCCTAAATGTTTCTTCCAGACGGGTGGGTCTGGGAATGAATGTGGATAAAACTAAAGTTATGTTCAATTCATTCGTAGACCCAATACCGATCACCGTCGATAATGTTAGCATCGAAGTTGTTAAAGAGTACACGTACCTAGGCCAGATGGTCCAGCTAGGTAGAAACAACTTCGACAAGGAAGCTGACAGAAGAATCAGGTTGGGCTGGGCAGCATATGGGAAGTTGCGCCATATTTTTTTTTTCAGTCATCATCACTGCCCCAGTGCCTTAAGTCCAAAGTCTTCGACCAGTGCGTCCTTCCGGTCCTTATTTATGGGGCCGAGACGTGGACACTAACAAAAGGCCTCGTCCACAAATTCCAAGTTGCTCAACGAGCTATGGAGAGGGCTATGCTCGGAGTTTCTCTGAAGGACAAAATCCGGAACCAGGAGATCCGACGGAGAACCAAAGTGACCGATATAGTCCTTAAGATATGCAAGTTGAAGTGGCAGTGGGCGGGGCATATTTGTCGTAGAGCCGATGGTCGATGGGGCAGACGAGTTCTAGAGTGGAGACCACGAACGACACGCCCTGTAGGACGGCCTCCCGCCAGGTGGACCGACGACCTAAAAAGAGTGGCGGGAAGCGGTTGGATGCGGAAAGCTGAGGACCGGGTATGGTGGCGCGAACTGGGGAAGGCCTATGTCCAGCAGTGGACGACTCCGGGCTGATGATGATGATGATGATGATGATGAATTTTTGTTTCAAAAACTACTCGAAATTGACAAAATTCAAGCAGAAAACTGTTTATCGACTTATTTTCGACTGCACGCAATGAAAGCGTGAAATAGCTATGCTTCTAACTAAATAGAACTCAGGGAAAAGTTATTGACTTTAAAAGTTGGTTGAAATTATCAATATATTTGTCATAATATGAAAAAATACATTTTAAAATTTATAAGGCTTCTTAAAGTAAAACAGACAACTTAAGTTCAACAATTAATTTTATTGTCTGAGCGAGCGAAGCGTCTTCATTGCAGCTTGGCCAAAAAATCTTTCGTAAGTCAGAATTTCGGATATCCGACTGTTCTTGTGTGCAGGTCGCATTTCTCAATCCATTTTCGTGTAATTTTGTGAGCAGGTTCGATAATTTCATTTTTTTGTTTATTCGGTTCTTGGGTTGAAAACGTAAATAAATACAAATTCGAAACTAACTCGCAAAGTCAGGGGCACAATTTTTTTAAATAATGTATACCAAGATAATGAAATACGTATATATAAATATGTTTGTTTTCATTTTTACCTACCAAGGGCGGAAAGCGCCCACTTCTCATCCCGGGCCGTAAAACTGGCATTACCATACAAATTGATTTCGGGCGCCGCCCGCCGCGATACGGCACGCGGGCAGGTGGAATTAAATTATTATTTCAAATTATACTGTAAACTCAACTTCTCATAATATTTTGTGTATAACGGTAATTTGTTTTTCCTTGTGCATTAAATTTGTTTAATTACATGTCTAGCAAGGTTAGATATAAGAGTCGTTTTAAATACATGTACTTAGAGAAATGAAACAAAACTTAATTGATCCCTTTGTGTAACGAAAATTAACCATATCTTTTGTATTGTATGAAGCTTTCGTTATACAAAGGGCGCGATTGTAGTTTTCTTTTTATTACGCCTTTAATTAAGTACTTGTATTTTAGAAAACTTTAAAACCGAAGATTTGGTAAAAATAAACGATTAATTCTGGTCCGAAGAAACAAATAATAATATGACTAACAATTACATTAATAATACAAACCGGTAAGCCATGGGAGTCGTCGTTTAATCCCGGTCAAAGCATAAAAATCAATATAAACATTTAATGCTTGATTTGTGTGAGGTTCTCTGATATTTAAAAAAGAAAATATTTAAAAAGAAATTTACGCTAGCAGACGTTAGTGCTATAGATATAGAAAAATATTTAAGTAAGCTAAAATCGAGTTAGAAGTGTCAAATCAAAGCACTCTGGGACAAATTAAAAGCAAAAACCTTCACCGAAATGTCAATAGTTTTTTTTTCTACCATAGACAATTTTGACTTTCTTTTGCGGTGCGTTTGAGCGCGGTAGGGCTTTGTAGGATAAATAGTGTTGTCGTTGGTATTGTTGTTATTGTAAATAAAAAACACATTGTCGTTGGATTTTGTAATTGACTTTGGAAACCACCAAAAGCTGTGATGCAATTTATTTGAAAACAGGAGATTATCTTGGAGTGGATTAAGTCTATAATATGGTTTCAGAATCGTGAACTAATCCGTTTTTTGTAGCTATTAAAATGTATGTTATTTATTCTTCATCCTATTTGAGAAATATATCATTAGAATATAATATTTTGTTGTTAGATTTGCAATTGACTTATAAATAATAAGTAAATATTTTTAGAGGACAATCGACCAAATTGACCTAGACCCAAACTAAGCAATACTTGTACTAGACGACGATATATATATTATATATGTATACATAATAAATACAGACATTTTCGCCTTTTAGTGTGACTAAGTAATTGATATACATATAGGAGATACCATCTCACTTCAGCCTACTTAACTATAGTTGCGTAGTAGGCAGGCGAATCGTGTGAAAATCTGCAAGCCCTATGCTTACTCCAAAAGCCCTCATAATCCCATAACTGAGGGTAAACATAATAAACCAAGATAAATAATTAGTTACCGCTAACACACCCTCAGTCCATTATCGCACAAGGGAGTAAACGCCCTTTTTTACTACAATACATCGGTTAGGGCAAAATGCCGCGCCTAGGGAGGTAATGGTTTCCGAGGGACCAGGGATGAGTAGCGATTGAAACACGTTGTAAGCTGTGAAATTTGTATTTCTTTTTTAATTTAGTACAGAAAACTCGAATAACAGAGTCCCGATGTGGACCGTGTATGAGCGTCTTATTTTTTCTTGGTGTGTTGATATTTGTACCTATACAGGGTGGCCCATTTAGATCGGTCAGTATGGGAAAGCCTGAAACTATAAGATATACGAACATCTTTTCTTAGGAACCTAGTCATCGATTTTAATAACAAGAAAAACTGCATTCATACATTAAAAAAAAACCTGTACCCAGCTCGGGAATTGAACACCGACGTTTTTAAAAATAACAGTAATATTATTTCTACTTTATATATCAATTTAACCGGGCCGGACGCACTACATCGCCACGGCAGCCGCAGCATCGCACGAAAGGCATTGTTGTACTGTACTCTGAGTCTATTGAACGCACGCTTCGTGTATGTGTACCACAACTGGCTGGTGTGGAACGCCTGACAGTAAGCCCCGAACAGTGTTATTTTCACTTGGTCAGAACAGTGAGCGAATCGGCGGGCCAACATATTGCTTCTCATAGCAATCGCTCGCCGTCGTCTCTCAATATCTTCGTCGCCTTTGAGTGTATCAGTCAATACATGGCCTAGATATACTAGTAACGACATTAAGCACAGTCCCATTCAGCTTAACATTTGGCACCACATCGGGTCCTCTACCGTATTTGAATACCATTACTTCGCTTTTTTTTACATTGTACTTCAGTCCATAAGCTGTTGCGTAACGTTCGCATATGGCGACAAGTATCCTTAGGCCCGTGACAGAGGGGCTCAGCAGCACCATGTCGTCAGCATAACTGAGATTGTTGGCACACACGCCGCTCACGGGACAGCCGACTCCGGCCCTGCTATATAAGCTCCTCAATGCCTACGGCGCTGGTTTTCTGTGGAGCCAGAGGAAATGAAATAAATAAATAAATATCGGACAACCTCACACAAATCGATCTTGTCCCAAATTAAGCTCAATAAGGCTTGTGTTATGGGTACTAGACGACGATATACATACTTATATATATATAAATATACTTAAATACACAGAACAACCATGAACCAGGCACAAGTATTCGAGATCATCACACAAATATTTGCCTTGGCCGGGATTCGAACCCAGGACCGCTGGCTCAGTAGGCAGGTGCTCTAAAAACTGCGCCAAACGCATCATTAATTAAATTAATTTATTACATTATACCTCTACTGAACCTTTAACGCTCATTCTTTAGCAACAATGTATGTCAGTATGTACTCAACTATGTCGAATTCAGATATAATTAAAACACTACAGTTAATAATGGACACCCGTGGTGTCCAACAATTATAACATAATGTAGTATCCAACTCCAAAACCGAATAGTAACATATATTAGTTATATTCATTGGATTTGTGACGTTTCGCTTCTGGGGTATATAACTATTGTTCGACTTTTTGTCGGCCATTGGTACAACATGCTTGGCATATAACAGGGGAAGAAGTTGGTTCTGAGTATTGGTTATTTGGCTTTTTAGGACGAGCTGGTGGTATGTGGGGTGTTTATTATATATACTGGTGTATATTGGTGTAATAAGCAAAAATTCATTGGGTATTAATTTCAATAAGTATAAAAGGCATTTGACATGACCTTTACATTCGCAAGATAACCTCGCTTCGCTCGTCGTCGTACCTAACCAAAACAAACGTCAAAAAAGTAATAAACATACGAATGCACTCAAAAACTTTCATGTTTAAATATTAATGTGATTATATAGTGACCTGGGATTTGTATTTTCAATGTTTTAAATATATATCACTATCGATTTGTACGTCTATTGTTTAGCACTGCTTATTCTTTTACCATAACTGTCATGACTTGTATTCCTGCGCATTTTAGGAGTGAAATAATGGCTACTCGTATTGTATTGTACGCACAATATCCATCAAATTTAGCCACGAGCCACATTTTGCCAATTGTTACACATGTCTTTCATTGTATTTGCGTGTTCGTTTTGTGCAAACACTGCACACGCCTCAAATCACCATTTACCAACACCTGGCTGTTTATTCAAAAACACGTGTCCAACAAGTTTCAACAATAAAAAAACAAACGGTCACAACTGGCCACCTACAAAAGAAAAAAATATATGACATCTGTCAGTTTTCCCGCGCTTTTGGCGCTGCGAAAATAACGTCCAAAAGTCTAATTACAAAGGACATACGGACATCATCTGTCAACCGCAGACTGACCAAAGTAATGACGGATACAAAGAATCCTATTGTATCCTTGTCTAATTTATACACGCCTATCTTTTCGTTTCTTTTGTTAAATCGTACGGCTCACACTAGACTGGTTAAACTGACCAAATTAGAGAGGCACCACGTCATTTGGCGATCGCGAGGCAACTTATGTCTTCTAAAATTGGGAGTTTAAGGCGACCATTTTTAAAAGAACTGTGAAACTATTGAAATTTAAGCAGGTGAAAGACTTTTTTGGTTGGTTTTGTTCATTTCAGCGCGTGCTACAAGTGGTGTAAGTTGGTTTAGTTTGTTTGTTGTTTAAACAATAAACAATTGTTTGTAAAGATAAGAGCACTTCACTTTTGGGGTGCGATTTGCTACCGGTTTTGAATTTTGAGCGTGGCTGAATTTATTGTCTTTGTTTTTTGTTGTTTGTGGTTTTAAATGATTTATAGATAGGTGGCGAGTATTGAGAATTTAATTATTCAGTCCGAAAAGGTAGTTTTTTAGGGTTCCGTACCCAAAGGGTAAAAACGGGACCCTATTACTGAGACTTCGCCGTCCGTCCGTCCGTCCGTCCGTCCGTCCGTCCGTCCGTCCGTCCGTCCGTCCGTCTGTCACCAGGCTGTATCTCAACAACGGTGATAGCTAGACAGTTGAAATTTTCACAGATTATGTATTTCTATTGCCGCTATAACAACAAATACTAAAAATAAAATAAAATAAATATTTAAGGGGGGCTCCCATACAACAAACTTGTTATAGGTTATATATATGTATAGGTACGGAACCCTTCATGCGCGAGTCGGGCTCGCACTTATCCAATTTTTTTATTTTAGTGTCGAAGCAAACATTTAACTACTATACATTTAAACTACATACTATTTAAATATGTAATGAGGTAGATACTAATACCAAATTACGGTACTAGACTACTATGACTGCTTTTGCTAGATTAGTTAGGTTAGTGCCTTAACTTACCCAAAGTAACTCTTATTTACAAGTCGAATTCCAGGCCTC
Organism: Apotomis betuletana; assembly: GCA_932273695.1. Classification (NCBI taxonomy): domain Eukaryota; kingdom Metazoa; phylum Arthropoda; class Insecta; order Lepidoptera; family Tortricidae; genus Apotomis; species Apotomis betuletana. Next base: position 7,416,718 of record OW026325.1, read on the forward strand.
CAGAAATACTAAAGAAGATAAATTATCTTAAAATTCATCTCACTTTAAGTAATCCCTATTTTTGTACAACGATTTATTCTTACCTACCTATCTATAAAGATGAAAAAAATGCATGCCACCCATACTCCGGCGAGTACCTATTACATTGACAAATCTTATTAAACAAAACTAGCCGCCCACAATACCAACAATTAAAGAAAACCCATAATGCCAACAACACATCAACGCGCAAGTCACTTTGCATTGATACCTTTGCCTTGGCGGCATCGAAAAAAAAAGGAAAAAAATCAATATGTCACTGGTCCACAAAAGTGGCTATTAACGTCAAAATATTTTGAAAATGGAACGCCGCTTTGACACGCCGCGCGGCTGTGTGGCCGTTACCTGCGTCCTTTGCAAATTAAAAAGGTTTTTGCCTATATATTTTTTGGGCGGTTTTCTTTTATTGAAGTTATTGCGTATGCGTATTTAAAAACTTGTTGAAAAATTTAGTTTCGATATGATCTTAGAATAAATACACCTAGAAACCTAGTTAGTGCTTGAAAGTGAAGCCAGTTTTGATCTAGCATCTGTCACAATGTCAATGTCGTAAGCAAAAGCGGCTTCATCTTTCGCAAATCTGTTGTATTAAAGTCAAAGTCAAAGTCAAAGTCAAATAATATATTTGTAAAGACTCTTGTTCTAGGCGTACTTATTACTTGGATATTACAGATATTTGGGTTCTCATTTCATAAAACGTATTTTATTGATCTCAATTTTAGTTAATTACCTAATATAGAAGTACAATTTTATTCACAATGACAATTTAAAATCTACTTTTCATATTTAGTAAATGCAGTAAGAACGATTTTTTCCTTTCAAATAGGCCAGCAAACGTATAATTTTCATAAAGGTTAAGTTTCTCCACAATCAATTCCCCATAGAGATCATAGACAAAACTTTTTGCACCGTAACTTTTTCAAGACAGCGGGAGACCAAGGCTTTGCATGTGCCGCTACGATCTGCCAAGAGGCGGTATGTTTGTCGTCATTGAAGTCACTTTTGGTGCAATTTGTTGTTATTTCCGGAGTTTTATGGCACAGTTGACACCGTTCAGTGGATATTTGCTATTTTCTATTATCTGATATGTCCTTTGCTCGATACGCTCGGTTTTAGTCGCTATTATGAGTGAGTCCCTGACGGACTTCATTTTTTCATATTCTAATTTTTTTGGGAATCGCATTAATTTTTTTATTGACAGCCTAGCTACTTACGTATATTTAATTATTAAAACTTGGAATAAATACGCTTAGAACGGGAGTGTTCATACAAACAGTTACCTATTGTGAAAATAACGCCGCTTTTGGTTTTATGTGTGTGTCTACGATGAAAATGCAGTTGAACGCTCGTCAGATAGTCCCATACTCATAATACTTATATTATTTTCACATACAATGAAAAAAAATTGCACTGACTGCGTGAATGTTGTTCAGTTTTAAGAGTAGAATCTTATATTTTAATTTATCGCTCCTATTACAGCCAACACCAGGTTGACCCGATATATGCTATTTTTCCTATGCTAATATGACTATGAAATTTATGTATAAGCATGATTTGTCATTTCACATGTAAGTCAGTATTTGTTTATATATTCGCACCATTAGTCGGAATTAACTCGCCATTTTGCTAACTGTCACGGTGACATTTGATTTCGCGCCACTGCGACCATAGATAAAAGGCTTAACTTTTTTATTGCAAGGGTTGTAACGATCTGATTTTAATTTTAATACGTTCATTCCTATTCTCGTCACAACGGAAGTTAGTGGCTTTTTCGTATAATCGCCCCATAATGCTAGTTTATAACATCCGGCTCTTTTTAAATGGTTTCGCTTGGTAGGGCCATGTTGCTATTATGTAAGAATTCTGTTTTGTTAAGTTTAAATTGTTTTTATTAGGTAATGGGTGTTTTGTGAGCCGGCATTGGAATAAACGATTAGATTGTAGTTAGATAGTGGTTTCATTATCTGTATTTTTGCAGCTTTATTGTTCGTGTTTTTGAATATGTTTAATGAAATAATCATTTAAATATCCATTTATTTACATTGATAATGTATTTTTAAGTGATTGCTTTGTAGGTTACTAGCGGCCGCCCGCGACTTCGTCCGCGTAGATTTTTGATGATGACAAAGATATTAAAATAGGTAAGTGAATTTTATTCTTAGTTAAAATGGTCTAGACAATGCAATTGTTAAAGAATTTTTGAAGATTTTCCAATTAGATTACGGGAATTGTTTGCAGGATGCTTAATATTTATTCCGTCAGTTACCTGATGCTTTTAATCTTTGGCAAAAATGACTGCAAGATATAGAGCGACGCCTGGATTTGGAGTTAGAAAATGGGGATCTTAGTTATTATGAGTGAGATTTAAAAAAAATGTTAAATATCGTAAGGCTGTTAAAACAATTTTAAACTCAGCACTGGAAATCGAGAGATGGAGGCAGTTTAATGAAGAGTATCTCTTTCAATAATAATAAATAATAAACTTTATTTCATAACAATAATAAATAATGACCTCTTTTCATAAGAAGGCAGTACTAGTATTTGTACACGCCGGCCTGCCTATTAAACGAAAAGAGTGGTGTGGCGGAGTTCCCGAGACTGGCCAAAATGTTTCTAAATGGTCTAGCCGGTACCCCAGTTATTAAAAAGGCTAGTGTTTAAAGAAAATGCTGAAATGTGACCATTAAAAACTAAATGCACATAAGCTAATTTAATGATGCGATTACTATTTTGGTCTACAGGCTAGTAGTATTGTTTGAAGAGTGATTCAATATATTCTGGTGCTATAGTTCTCTATATCTCTCAAGAAGCTAAATAAAGTAAGAATAGGTATATAAAGTATAAATTATTCATGTGCTGAGACAACTCACTAAATATAGGAACACATAAAGTTTGGAACACAATAAATAAGAGACAGCACTAAGAAAATATTGTTGACAGTCAACCATAGAAAAGGGGGTGCAAGTTCGTTTTAAAAAAAGGACGTAGTCACTGGGTAGTAGACAGGAAAAAAAAAATATTATATAAACTGATAACGTTAGCGTAACACTTCTTTATAAACAACATTAGCGGTGTTCCCCATACAAACTTTGCACCCCTTTTTAACCCCCTTAGAGGTGAAATTTTCCAAAACGCTGAAATCACTTTTTTTGTATTTGATTACGTAAGCTATTTACAAAGTTTCAAGTCTCTAGTTCAAAAACTAAAGTTTCTCCCATATAAACATTGCACCCCTTTTTAACCCCCTTAGGGAAGAAATTTTCTAAAACGCTGAAAGTACTTTTTGTGTTTTTGAATAAGTAATCATTCTACTAAGTTTCAAGTCTCTAACTCCAAAAAAAAAGTTTACCCCATACAAACTTTGCACCCCTATTTAACCCTCTTAGGGGAGGTATTCAAAAATCCCTTCTTATCCCTAGCCCACGTTATAAAAGTAACCTACTGTGCAAAAATAAACTCTCCAACATTACTAGTTTCGGCTGTGCGTTGATGAGTCAGTCAGGACTTCTTCTTTTATATAATATATAGATAGATAGATAAAAGATAAATAGAAGAAGATAGATTAGCGTAACACTTCTTTATAAACAACATAAGCGGTGCTCCCCATAAAAACTTTGCATCCCTTTTTAACCCCCTTAGAGGTAAAATTTTCCAAAACGCTGATAAAAAAATTTTTTTTTTATTAAGTAAGTTTTCTACAGTTTCAAGTCTAGTTCAAAAAAAAGTTTCTCCCATATAAACCTTGCACCCCTTTTTAACCCCCTTAGGGGTGAAATTTTCAAAAACGCTGAAAGTACTTTTTGTGTTTTTGAATAAGTAATTTTTCTACAAAGTTTCAAGTCTCTAGCTCTAAAAAAAAAGTTTCCCCCATACAAACTTTGCACCCCTATTTAACCCCCTTAGAGATTGAATTTTTCAAAATCGCTTCTTATCTCTTGTACACTTTATAAATGCAACCTAGTGTACAAATTTCAACTCTCTAGCATTTGTAGTTTCGGCTCTGCGTTGATGAGTCAGTCAGTCAGGACACTTGCATTTATACAATAAATAGAAGATAGATAAAAGATAAATAGAAGATAGATTAGCGTAACACTTCTTTATAAACAACATAAGCGGTGTTCCCCATAAAAACTTTGCATCCCTTTTTAACCCCCTTAGAGGTAATATTTTCCAAAACGCTGAAAAAAAAAAAATTTTTTTTGATTAAGTAATTTTTCTACAGTTTCAAGTCTCTAGTTCAAAAAAAAGTTTCTCCCATATAAACCTTGCACCCCTTTTTAACCCCCTTAGGGGTGAAATTTTCAAAAACGCTGAAAGTACTTTTTGTGTTTTTGAATAAGTAATCTTTCTACAAAGTTACAAGTCTCTAGCTCTAAAAAACAAGTTTCCCCCATACAAACTGCACCCCTATTTAACCCCCTTAGATATTGAATTTTTCAAAATCGCTTCTTATCTCTTGTACACTTTATAAATGCAACCTAGTGTGCAAATTTCAACTCTCTAAGCATTTGTAGTTTCGGCTCTGCGTTGATGAGTCAGTCAGTCAGGACACTTGCATTTATATATATAGAAGATTATCTGTGTTTTGTTTGTGCCCTTGTCTTTTTCAATGTCAATTTTTTTTTGTTATTTTATTATTTACTCTGGGCAAAAAGTTTTCCGATTTTTGTAATCTTTGGGAAACCAACCCTATAAATAACAATTAAAAAAAAAACAGTGCCTGGCGGAAAAAAATATATATTGGAATATTTTAACTTTAAGATTAAAGATCCCAATGAAAATTGACAGTATTAAAATACATACGAAAAATACGTACCTAAGTAAAAGTCTGTAACAATATAACGTTATGTATTTTCTCAGTGTAGTTCCAAAACTAGCTGCAATAATAAATAAAAAAATAAAAATAAAACTAGAGGTTTTATTTGCCAAAAATCGAATCACATGTCAGTACTTTGTTATAACATAACACCTATAACAATTCCAAATGTTTGTCAACTTATGTACAAAATACACCAATATGACAATTTTTTTCGCCACTGTACAAGCAAGTTGACTCTAGCATCTTAAATAATGCATTACTTACTTTTGTGTAATTAAATTACATACCTACTTACGATTTTTATCTACAACAACCGAAACTTTTTAACCTAAGGCTGTAGTTTTTTTACAGTCTAAGATTATATTTATAATTCGTTTGTAAAATTGATTAACTTTATAATGTAATAATGGCACATCACTGTAAGTTATAAAAAACATTTTAGTTATAAATAAATAAATGAAAAAATATTTGTTTGTTGCACAAAGATTCGTATGGATTTTAAAACGGCTTCCATTGTCACCGGCTTTGATAAAACAATCTAATCTCGATTTTCAAAATCGAACTGACATATTACCTAAATTACCTCTTAACAATCATACATTTGCTGTTAAAAACCACAAACACATTAACTGATTAAGTACAGATACTGTAGGATAAACTGCAAAATAAACGTTGTCAGGCCATATCAAAAACAATTGAACCACTCAACCTATAAAAGATGTATATCATTCTGAATTTAAGGTCACTTAAGTCTATTCAGAACCGTGCGAAAGCACTTGACATGCGTAAAAATGGCCGTAATTAAATTTAGAAGAAAAAAGCAATTTTGAATTTGTTCCTTTTTCAAATTTGGAAGACAATGGCCCATTAGACGCGTAGATAAGTATCTAGAGGACACAATTGATTCTTTTTTCGAATTTGGTGTTCGGTTAGTGTATTTGGCGCCCAAATAAATGCGTTTTTTTCTTTTTCGTTTTAAAAGATTCTAAACCAGCCTGACCAGTATAAACCAGCAGTATTATTTTGCTTGTGTCTATCACACTATAGGTATCCTAGAATGGAAAAGCAAATATTGTCGCGCGCCAGAAAATCGCGGGCAGCAGTAGTTGTCGTCTTAAAATTACTGTGAAAAACTAAATGAATCTCAAATTAGAAGATGTCCCCAACGCTATTTGCGGAGGAGGTAAAATTAGTTTTTTATACTTAACCGTAGTTGGTTGAAAATTAATCCTATATCCATCATCACAAACATTCATATTTTCAAAAGTTGTTAAGTAGTTCCCGAAAGATTTTACGGAACCAATGAAAATAAACTCACTGCGGTGTCAATTTTTGCGTAAACTTCAGTCATTTGTGCAAAAAGAGGATAGAGGGAATAGTGGCATTAACTCCATTCAAAACTCTAACCCGTCTCTTACAAATTTAAATTTAGAGAGCATTTTATTCAAGACTTATGGCATTTAAATTCTGAAGATATTTAAACAAGGAACGGAATGCAGCCAATTATTGAACGCATTTGGAACGCTATTTTAAATTTTCCGAATTTCAAATATCGAATGTCTGCTTAATTCGCGATTTCTTTATTCGTTATAGTATTACTTTTTATGGACGGTTTTGGCCTGGAAGCTGCACTTTGTGATGGAAGCAAGCCGTTTTGCACAGTGATAATATAGACCAAAATAAACGATTTCACTCGAGGCGAAATTAGTTTCACCCCTTAGGAACAGAGATGGCGCCACTTATTCCAAAAAAGTTTAAAAAATTCTAAGTCCTGAACGGATACTCCGATTTTGACGTAAGAGGTGCCAATCGGCAGATAATTACCCAATTTAACATGAAAAAAATTAAAATCACGTAGAAAATAATTTTGGATACCTAAGAAATAATATTTTCTGAAAAAAAAATTTAAAATTTGTGATTTTTGGAATTTTACTCGTAAAAATGTATGTACATGGTACTTTTTTTATTTATTTATATTAATACACAACTAATTTTACATTTACGAAAAAAAACCGCATATCATTAGCTCGTATAATTCCAAAGTTATTGAAGAATACAGACATGGCGCCGCTGGGTCAAAAAATCTTACAAAAAATCTAAAACCTCAACGGATATTCCGATTTTGATAATTAAGGTGGTAATCGACAGATATTTACTTAAATTAGTTTAAAAAAATAAAATAAAAATTCAAATAGGCAAAAAGTAATAATATTTCCAAAAAAACATACATTTTGAAAAAAAATATTTTTTTTGGGGCTTTTATGTAATTTCATATAAAAAAAGTTATGAATATGGCTTTATTTTACTTATGTATATTATAACACTATTAGGTAATTGATCGTTTAATAAAAAACCGCATATCGAGAACTTGTACAGTTCCAACGGTATTGAAGATTTTACTATAGGGTGCCGGTGCGATGTTGCCGCCGCACGTGCAACTTATGTACATGTATATAGAAAAGTATTCTCCCGTTTCGAAGGTACTGATTACCCTGAAAATATAACCACAATTGAAAGTATAAAATCATAATCATCCCAAGTAGCACACAACACACTTATATCCCTTGTACAGCTTAAATTAGAGTTTTAACGGGTGAATAGGCTCTTATACAACCAGTTTGCTAATATCACAAGTATATTCTGCCTATTTGCATCGGCTGCAACAACGCATTTTTCCATAGCTCGATTTGCACCTATACTAACTGTTCTATTGTGGATCGCACCTGCAAACTGCTTCCAACGCCATTCCATTCCCAAAAAGAAAGGACTTGGGACAGGATATATCCAAATTAAGACGTTTATTTCACATTTGGCTCGCTTGAAACGCTACACGCAGAACATGTTGTTCAATGGCAGCTGAAGTAGTCGGCGAAAGGCTTGTCGCCAGCTCTGTGAAAGCATCGAAGCATTCAAATTGCAGTCGTCAGTGCAACGGTCTACTAGTAGCAGTTTACAAAACAGTTATTACTTTAAGTAATGAAATGATGACTGCACTTCAAGGCTTTCACAGAGTATGACAAGACGTCTAATTTTAATACAATAAGAAAAGAGACCTGTTTTAAAACTTGCATGTTATGCCCTGAAATAACTACTGCTTTTGCAAGTAACATCGCTATCTATAGAAATTCTCTCTCGATACGTAACGGCTCATGTGAAACGATTACTTAGGGCCATTTTTGTTTCTTTTTTTTTAGGGTGTGCTTACATAATTAATGTCATTCATTATTATAACAAAACGGGATTTAACCGAGTTTAAAAATGTTTATTTACCGCAATTAAGTCCCGTTTTATTATTTTAATATAATGTGTGAAAATCGTGTAAGATTCAATCACTATATTAATGTCATTAATTGGTTCTCAATTAATCGTAACGTTGTTGGTCCCAGATTCACATGCAGGCTATACGATGCTCCAACAGAGCATTATATTATTACTGTTAATGCGATTCGAAAAGATCTGTTTAAACTAAAAAACACTAAACTAAACAAGCTTGTGAGATACCTTCCATCTATTTCAGCTGCCATTGAATACCGTTTCATGCAAACCAAATGTGGGTTCACGTTTTAATTTGGAAATATCGAGTCCCAAGTCCTTCTTTTTGGGAATGAAACGGCATCAAAGGTAGGTGGGGTCCACAATAGTTGAAGGTTAGTTCAATTTGGAAACTCCTTGAACATTATGGATACAAATTGGGCTGTGGCATAATGCGTTGTTGTTTTTTTTATGATGCGACGGCCTAACTTGCACGTTACAATGCAAAGCCTGCAAAGACTAAAGTGAAAATAAAACGTAAAGTAAGTAAAATATTGATTCAGAAATGCTATTTAGCATCTAATATACTTGTGATATTAGCAAACTGGTTGTATAGGAGCCTATTCACCCGTTAAAACTCTAATTTAAGCTGTACAAGGGATATAAGTGTGTTGTGTGCTACTTGGGATGATTATTATTTGTACTTTCAATTGTGGTTATATTTTCAGGGTAATCAGTACCTTCGAAACGGGAGAATACTTTTCTATATACATGTACATAAGTTGCACGTGCGGCGGCAACATCGCACCGGCACCCTATAGTAAAATCTTCAATACCGTTGGAACTGTACTAGTTCTCGATATGCGGTTTTTTATTAAACGATCAATTACCTAATAGTGTTATAATATACATAAGTAAAATAAAGCCATATTCACAATTTTTTTATATGAAATTACATAAAAGCCCCAAAAAAAAATATATTTTTTCAAAATGTATGTTTTTTTTTTGGAAATATTATTACTTTTTGCCTATTTGAATTTTTATTTTATTTTTTTAAACTAATTTAAGTAATTATCTGTCGATTACCACCTTAATTATCAAAACCGGAATATCCGTTGAGGTTTTAGATTTTTTGTAAGATTTTTTGACCCAGCGGCGCCATGTCTGTATTCTTCAATAACTTTGGAATTATACGAGCTAATGATATGCGGTTTTTTTTCGTAAATGTAAAATTAGTTGCGTATTAATATAAATAAATAAAAAAAGTACCATGTACATACATTTTTACGAGTAAAATTCCAAAAATCACAAATTTTAATTTTTTTTATCAGAAAATATTATTTCTTAGGTATCCAAAATTATTTTCTACGTTATTTTAATTTTTTTCATGTTAAATTGGGTAATTATCTGCTGATTGGCACCTCTTACGTCAAAATCGGAGTATCCGTTCAGGATTTAGAATTTTTTAAACTTTTTTTGAATAAGTGGCGCTATCTCTGTTCCTAAGGGGTGAAACTAATTTCGCCTCGAGTGAAATCGTTTATTTTGGTCTATATTATTACTGTGCAAAACGGCTTGCTTCCATCACAGAGTGCAGCTTTTTTTCATAACAAATAGGACTATTAACAGTTTTGCAGTTTAATTGTTGATTTATATTATAACTATAATTTTATAGACATGAACATGACAATATGAATCTTTTAAGTATTTTTACTAATCTATAATAACTAGTTTTTTTAGTAATCGCTAAAAAGAGTCCCCCATTATAAAATGTGTAGTAGGTACCTAATTGGAATGCTAAGTATACATACGTATAGGTAAATATACGACTATTTGAGAATCTTGATGATATTGATGCTAATTACTTACCTACTTAAAATTAGATTTCAAGTGAGAAATACCTACCTACTTATAATAAAGTCTTTACAAATTTCCATACAAAGAAGTTTATATTCAGAAGTGATATTAACCAGATGCATATTTAATCTCCAGCCTATACTGAAGTATTTCTAGAATTCCTGAATTGCTTAGGTTAACCGTAGCGTAACAAGGATTTATTAAACAAATAAATTTGTAACAACAAATAGAAACAAACGTAATAAAAAACCTAATTGACCGTTAACACTAACACTCACACAAAAAGAATCCTTATTTAAATTTCGAATGCCGAAGAAATTCAAATTCGGAACTAAAGCGGGCCACACACGTCGTCTGAATCTGAAAAGCGGCGACTTAATTTTGTTTATCGGCATTCTTTTTAAATGAGGGTGACTTCGGCGTATCAAATGGCAACACTTTCATCCGATCTGTCAGATACATGTAATTGTGGCTGGAATTATGTGTAAAGTTTTTTGTTTAATTGTAATAACGTCATATTTTTAATTACTACAGTAAGTATAGCCTAAACATTATGTTCGCGAGATCAAGTAGATATATATACGGTAATAAGTAGGTATATATACGATTTATAACTATTCAGTGTCAATATTGTCGGATAGGGTTGGTGCAATATTTAGAAACCCAATTTTTTTGCCAAATTCTTAAAATAACGTATGGTTCATGCAATTAAATCAATTATAAAAATAAGGGAACGCCACCGAAAATATTTCGCAGAATACTGCCCCATGTAAACGGAATTTGGCGTGAAATTCTGCGTAAAAGTCGGTGAATGGTTTTTTTTGTCAGGTAACAGTTTACATTGTTTATGGTGGCAGTTGACATGTTTGGGACAAACAAGAAAAAATGGAAGTCGGTGAAGTACTTTGTGGGTGATAGTCCCTAAACTAAAGGTTGATTATTGTTACGTGAGTTTAAACCGTATATCATCGTTATTAAAGATGTCTTACTATATTTTTATATTTTTAATATGATTTGTTTTAGCTTTCATTTATTTTCACGATGTTTGTCCGTCTATCTGTCTGTAATCAAATATTGCAAATTATGACCCACTGCCTGCTTTCCGATTGAGCTGAAATTTTGCATACTATGCAAATATACGATATTATGCTAACACGTAACTCTAATGATGGTGTCAGAATTTAATAATAATGGGAATTATGTAGGTAATAAAACTAGTTTATACTCGATTAATTAATTAATAAATAAAATAAATAAATAAGGGGAAAATATTAAGGGACAATCTCACACAAATCGACCTAATCCAAAACTAAGCAAAGCTATGGGTTCCAGATTACGATATACATAATATATAAATAGCATCCATGACCCAGGAACAAGTATTCGAGTTCATCACCCAAATATTTGCCCTGGCCGGGATTCAAACCCAGGACCGCCGGTTCAGTAGGCAGCTACACAACCGAGTCGTAAAAATTCAACTAATCGTTAGTTGAATATATAAAAGTAATATAAAAACAGGTCCTGAATTTTTTTGTGGTTAAAAAAATTCTGCTTATTTTTATTAATGTATTTCAGTTTTATTGTTTAGGAACTTTACTCAAACCAGCGTTGTAAAAAGGACTGGCTATTCATGACAATAGGTTGGCATAATATAATGCTAAAGAAATATTTTTTCCTCTCTTATTTGTAATTCTTTTGATGCTTTAATTACATCCATCAGTAAATCCACCTCACTACTTAATCTCCTAAGTGATTCCTTACTTATGTAACCTAAAAACCTAAACCTCTTTGGTGATTAAAAAAATATACATAAAACATACCTGGCCGGAGCCTTTGGTGCTGGGGTCTTAAAACGAATTTTAAAAAACTGTTCCTTTTTTAAAAGGGGCCAATGAAAAATCGCGCCGATACGCGCGGCCCTACCGGATTTAGAAATCAGAAACGATTTAGAACAGAGAATGATGTCGAGAGTTTATTAATTACAAACAATTACTTTTTAGTACCATACTTTTGTATGTACCCACAATATGTCTCGTCTATTATTTATATTAGAGAAATAATTGATAAAAAAAAAAACAGAAAGAGTTCAAATCACCTATTTTTTTGAAATGTCAAAAACAATTCGTTAGCATGAAGTTTCCATGAAGATACTGCATGGCATATGACGTTACAAATATTTGTAGTCCAAACGTCCTCTATTTTGGTCAAATATCCTTTCAATAATCGACCATAATTATCAATACAAATATTTCCTTGATATTGCTAATATTACAATGTTAATCGAATTAAGTTTTTACTGTCGGGCAGCCCGGCAAAAATGAGTATTTTAAACTACATTCAACTCTCCTCGTTCCCAATCCCAACATTATATCGCCGCCGAAAACCATTTAGTTTTCAAAAAAAGAACGTTCAAATTCAAATCTCCCGCCGTTGTATATAAATTTGTAGAGGTCGTTGTTTTTTTTTAATTTAAGACGACGGGCCTTACGATAAAGTGTTTACCGACTTATTTGCGGCCAGTCTTTTAGATCGTAATAAATTGAGAAAATTATTTCGCTTATGTTGCCATCACGTAAATTGTTTTTGTTTTATACAGTTTGTTATCAGACAGTAGGTACCTATTTTATGTGCTAAATTGACTTTAAATAGTGTTTGTTAAGTGTTTTTTGCACTATATCTATGCGAAAAGAAATAAAGTAATATAAATTACGTATTTTGATAATTTGGAAATGTTAAGAGCTGTTTATAGTTTCAATTTTAAACTATATGGAATACGGTATTGGCGCGCCAATATCGTTAAAAAGTTGAAACTAAGGTTTTGTTATGTATTGGTGTCGAAATGAAAATAAACTCAATAAAAAAAACTATACCCTTTACTACCTACAAAAATGACACTAAAAAGAACTCAATTTCGAGGAGTTATTTATGTTTGTTTGTTTTATAGTTTTAATGTTTTATTACTCTACTCGATAAGATATTGAATTCAACCAACGGGTGTGCTAAAGAAAAATGAATTTTACGGCATTGTCGGAAAGCTCTTATATGTATTAATATAATTTAGTTATACTTAAAAATTTAGTAGAGACAGCGTGGGATAGTTTGAAGGAAAATAATCAAAAATGCTAAATGAATCCCAATGGTGTTAAAATCAATACGAAACATATTCCCTTTATTTTGCACCTCAAGTACTTAGTGCCTTTTTGCGCGATGGTAATTATATATATTTGACTTCATATATGTATAAGTACTACCAACGTGTTGGGGGTTCCGACTGACCAGCTAGCGACCTTCATCAAGGAAGAATTTTGGCCGAAAGGTGTTTTATTCCGGCGTTTCCGTGGTCAGCTACCCAACACCACGGACTTACTTAAAGACATCGTGACCTATAGTTAGGACTTTATAGGACAACACCAATATTTTTGTCATTAAAGCATGAGCCTTGGCACACTTGTTACTTAGGTGGACTAGAGTTGAAAACGCCCGGGAGACGAGCGCGGACGACCCGCTGGTGGGGAGGGGGAGGGGGGGAAGTTACGTTCCGCCGCGCGTTCTTTCGGTCCTCCTATCATCGTAGTTATAGAGAATATGGCATGTTTGGTATCGTTTTCGGATAAATTGAGGATGGCCAATCATTTTCTGGGACATTAATAACATGTTTTCATAGAAAAAAATAGAAATAAAGGCAAAAGTCAGAAATTCTTAGTTAAAAAAAATCCTTTCTGCACCGATTACGTGAAAATGAGCAACGATATGGGCATGAAAAAAATATTATAATAAAGCCACATTTATGTAGATTCAAAAAACATATAATTTATTGGAACTATTATAAATAAAAAGATCTAAAAAAAATTTTTTTTGAACAACAGACTCCTCAAAATTTTACTTTATAAAAATAAGGAACCAACAACAAATTTTATAAATGTTGGAATATGTAACGTAAGTAGCTTAATTGTATATTACGTTGTTTATAGCTGTATTTACGTTTGTTAGCATGTGTATTATATTTTAAATTGCGAATAATATAACCGTTTTATGACTTCAATTGACTGGTTCAAAATAAAACTAACAAGTCGCAGATCCGATTATATATTATTGTTAATCTGTATATAAATACTTAAATTCATGCATATATTTATGTGTAACATGCTCCGTCACATGTACACAACTCGGTGCACTTGAATTTTTGTTGGATACACCTGCATCTAGCAGCGCATTTCTTTTTGCTGCACCTGATCATTTCCATGCAGGCTTTGGGCTCGACACCTACTGGCAAGCTAGTCCATGTAGGTTCCCATATCTCATCAACTTTTGTACATCCCCAATCAGATGGTCTAGGAATATTTTGGATCGTTTATATTTGACCGCATACATGAACTGCTTGAAAAACGGCCCGCAGGAAATGCTGGTGCAATGCAGCATTCGTTGGTGGAATATTTTTTAATTGGCGGTCTTTTTTCGTAAATAACTGCTTTCGGCAGCCGCTGAAACTGAGCTGTATCTAAAACTAAAATGTTAAATATGCACAACTACCCTAAATTATTCATAGTTTTATGCCTACAATATTTTTTTCCGCAGTCTCCCTTGCATCTTGAATTCTTCCGGTCCTTGGCCGCCTTGACCACGTCGTCGTGAAAGTTGGAGTCAAGTGCAGTGCGGATTTGGTCGGACCAACGCATCGGCTGCGGCCCCAAGGCCTCTTCCCGTGGTCTTTGCGGTGACCAATAGTTTTTCCAGATTTTTCATTTTCTCTTCTGGAAATGTGCCCAAAGAAATCCAGCTCTCTTTGTGAGACGATGGTCGATAATCTGGTAGTCAATTTTTGTTTCTTAAGAATGGAAGCATTGGTCTTGTGCGCAGTCCAGGGGATGCGAAACATCTTCTTCCAGCACCACATCTCGAAAGTGTCAACACGCTAACGGTCCGCTGCTCTGAGGATCCACATTTCATCGTCCATATAGGAAGATGGAGGATATCAGTGTGCGCAAAAGCCTTGTCTTCGTTCGCAGCGTGATTGTCCGATCTCTCCATATCTTGTGCAACTGAGTTATATGGCATCTTTGGATATCCCGATACGTCGCCGAATCTCCATTTGGCAAGAGCCGTTGTCAGCTATAAGGGAACCCAGGTAGTTGAAAGTCTGGACCGTGTCAACATTTAATCTCCCAATGAGTTTC
Organism: Apotomis betuletana; assembly: GCA_932273695.1. Lineage (NCBI taxonomy): Eukaryota > Metazoa > Arthropoda > Insecta > Lepidoptera > Tortricidae > Apotomis > Apotomis betuletana. The sequence goes on from OW026325.1 coordinate 7,431,859, forward strand.
AGTTTCTGACTTCGGTTCACCACCATTATTTTGGTCTTCGACCTGTTTATGAAGAGACCAAGCCTGTTGCTAATCCGCTCCATTCTTGCCAAGAAGTTTATCATTTCAGCTGCGATTGCCGCTATAATGGTGGTGTTGCCGGCATACCGCAGATTAGTGAGCTTCACTCCTCCTGCTGACGCCTCCCTCCCATTGGACACATGTTTGCCGTAAGATGCATTCTTCGTAGGCATTAAAGAGAATCGGGTATAGCATGCAGCCCTGCCTTACCTCTTTTTGATAAATGAAAGGCGCATATAGCGTATCCTCAACTCGAACAACTTCCTGACTGCCATAGTATAAACTCTGCACAAGCGCTGTCAAGAGGGCGGACACGCCACGACAAGCATGTCTAGTCAACACAGGTCAGGAGTCACGAGTGCCTATACCTTTAACAAAACCTGCCTGTTCCTGTGGAATTTGCCAATCCAGGAAAGGCCGGATGCGACGGTTGACTATGTGGGGCAGTATCTTGCTAGCATGTGAGAGTAGCGCGAGTGTGCGGTAGTTATCACATTTGACCATCGATCCCTTTTTATAAAGAGGCCGAACGACAGAATGCGTCCAATCTGATGCGTCAAAATGGAAAAAAGAGTGCCTTCGAAGCCTCAAATGCAGTCCCTAATGCCACAGAAAATTTCCTGACAGCATACGACGGCAGAATTGAAGATGCAATGGCGATCGTGGAAAAGTTTATTGTAGACATGTATTTACTTTATTCATAAAACAATGAGTCACTTAAAGGGTAATAGTTTTTGTTTTAGATCCAGCTCAGTTTCTGCTGTAAATGATTGCAGAAAGCAGTGGTTTACGAAAAAATACCGCCAGTTGGAAATATTCCACCAACGAATCCTGCATTGCACCAGCATTTCCTGCGGGCCGTTTTTCAAGCAGTTCATGTATGCGGTCAAATATAAACGATCCAAAATATTCCTAGACCATCTGATTGGGGATGTACAAAAGTTGATGAGATATGGGAACCTACATGGACTAGCTTGCCAGTAGGTGTCGAGCCCAAAGCCTGCATGGAAATGATCAGGTGCAGCAAAAAGAAATGCGCTGCTAGATGCAGGTGTATCCAACAAAAATTCAAGTGCACCGAGTTGTGTACATGTGACGGAGCATGTTACACATAAATATATGCATGAATTTAAGTATTTATATACAGATTAACAATAATATATAATCGGATCTGCGACTTGTTAGTTTTATTTTGAACCAGTCAATTGAAGTCATAAAACGGTTATATTATTCGCAATTTAAAATATAATACACATGCTAACAAACGTAAATACAGCTATAAACAACGTAATATACAATTAAGCTACTTACGTTACATATTCCAACATTTATAAAATTTGTTGTTGGTTCCTTATTTTTATAAAGTAAAATTTTGAGGAGTCTGTTGTTCAAAAAAAATTTTTTTTAGATCTTTTTATTTATAATAGTTCCAATAAATTATATGTTTTTTGAATCTACATAAATGTGGCTTTATTATAATATTTTTTTCATGCCCATATCGTTGCTCATTTTCACGTAATCGGTGCAGAAAGGATTTTTTTTAACTAAGAATTTCTGACTTTTGCCTTTATTTCTATTTTTTTCTATGAAAACATGTTATTAATGTCCCAGAAAATGATTGGCCATCCTCAATTTATCCGAAAACGATACCAAACATGCCATAGTCTCTATAACTACGATGATAGGAGGACCGAAAGAACGCGCGGCGGAACGTAACTTCCCCCCTCCCCCTCCCCACCAGCGGGTCGTCCGCGCTCGTCTCCCGGGCGTTTTCAACTCTAGTCCACCTAAGTAACAAGTGTGCCAAGGCTCATGCTTTAATGACAAAAATATTGGTTCCCATACATTGATGTCCTATAAAGTCCTAACTACTAGTTGTTTTAGTATTTTAATATTTAATATGTATGTTAGATTGTAAGGTATTTATCTATGGGCCTTTGATGCCTGAAATAAACGAATTATCATTATTATTATTATATATAGGACTTTGTCTTTATGACGACGCGGTTAGTGCAGTTGTAGTGCACCTGCCTGAGCCGGCGGTCCTGAGTTCGAATCTCGGCCAGAGCAAATATTTGCGTTATACGCGGTATACAGCACACTTAAACAAGATTATCCAAACCTTCCTGATGATACTGATAAGTTAAAACCGCTAACACCAGCACACTTCTTGCTCGGGCTTTCTTCCAGTGAGACCCCTGACTTAGATCAGCTCGATAGTAACTCATTTGACGCGTTTGGCTCGGTTTGTAGACACCTGCCTACTGAGCCGGCGGTCCCGGGTTCGAAACCCAGGGCAAATATTTGTGTGATGAACTCGAATATTTGTGTTTGGGTCATGGTTGTTCTATGTATTTAAGTATATATTTATCTATATAAGTACGTATATCGTCGTCTAGTACCCATAACACAAGTCTTCTTGAGCTTAATTTGGGATTAGATCGATTCGTGTGAGGTTGTCCGATATTTATTTTATTTATTTATTATCGAATAGACGTGTATAAGGTATTTACATAAAGTAAGAGAAGATCTTCGAGAGCGTTTTAGAAACGAGTAGTTAGGGATGCTCATTGAGAAGGGAAAGGAGAAGGACTCATGTTTAAAGGTAGGCGATGTTGTATTGGTAGAGACAGATGCAAAGCGTATAAAGACAACCTAACACAGATAAACACACACAGATAAAGTGGCTAGGTACACTATAGAAGTTTATGGGCAATTTTTTCTAAAGTTTTTTTTTAATTTTCGATATTTTGGGTATTTTGTACTCAGAATCACAAGCTTTTTTTTTTCTCCTAATTAGATCGAGATCTAATTAGGAGAAAAAAACTGTCCAAAAATATTCATACATTTTTTGTTTTTCCATTCCGCTACCGCTGTAGTAGGTTATATGGAAAAATGGTAACGGAATGGAACGAAAAAACATTGGGACGGTTTTTTCTCCTAATTCAATCGAAAGAGCTCGTGATTCTGAGTGGAAAATACCCAAAATATCTAAAATTTAAAAAAAAGTGGGGTATACAACTTTAGAAAAATTGGGCAAGTGCGAGCCCGACTCGCGCATGAAGGGTTCCGTACCTATACATATATATAATCTGTAACAAGTTTGTTGTATGGGAGCCCCCCTTAAATATTTATTTTATTTTATTTTTAGTATTTGCTGTTATAGCGGCAATAGAAATACATCATCTGTGAAAATTTCAACTGTCTAGCTATCACCGTTGTTGAGATACAGCCTGGTGACAGACAGACGGACGGACGGACGGACAGCGAAGTCTCAGTAATAGGGTCCCGTTTGTACCCTTTGGGTACGGAACCCTAAAAATGGCCCTTATACGGGTAGAGATGGCAATGCAAGAGTTGTAAGAATAAGAACTGCGGATGGCGAGTACACCAGAGCGTATCAACGACGTGTGTAACCCGCTGGAAGTGCAACCTGGTAAAGTCGTCACATTATTTTTTAATAGAATTCACTACACCATAAACTTCAAGATAAGAGTCTGCAACAATACCAACATTTATCCAATTGGTGATACCACAAGGAAATATCGGTCAATATTATTTGGCTAGCCAGACTCTATTACAATACAAGTACTCTTTATTGCACACCTCATAAAATATACAGGAGAAATACAATGCAAGAAATTACAATTAGAGGTAAACAACAGGCGGTCTTATCGCTAAAGAGCGATCTCTTCCAGACAACCTTTGGGTAGTGGAGAACTTGAAAAAATAAGATTTTGTTGTTAGGCGGTGCAAAAATCGGAAAATGATAATAATATATATACATAAAAAAAAAAAAACATAAATATAATAAACAATAAATACATACATAGGTACATTCATTCATACATTCTACATACATACATTCTATTACGTTAAGGAACATGTTTGATCATAAAGAAAAATTACTAAAACAATAAGGATAAGGAGCCTCAATGGTCACCCTCCTACCGTCAGACCTGATATTTATTTATTTATTTATTTAAACTTTATTGCACAAAACAAAAGTCAGTACAAATGGCGGACTTAATGCCAAATGGCATTCTCTACCAGTCAACCATAGGACCAAACAGAGATACTAGAAGTGGGTGCAAATCAGAAATCTGATGGTACAGAGAGGATCTAGAGTACAAGTAAATACAAAATATTATATCACTGTTTATACAAAAATACATATACCTACATTTACACACTATAATATGATATATATATACAGATATATACCTAATATAATATATATATATATATAATATATATAAATATATACGAAAGTCTACAACATGGGATGATGGATGAACTATTCGAGCTCTTGTTCCAGCAGATGCTTACGCAGCATACACTTGAAAGCTATCTTGCTTGGGGCTTGTCTGATAGAGATATGATATGAGTTTTTTTTTTATCAATATTGGTCCAGCCGTATAAGCGTGAAGGACTAACAAACATACACATAAACACGAACTTTCGCCTTTATAATATTAGAGTGATAGTTTTATTTATATAGCTGTTTGAGCATCTTGGTACATTATTTAACAATATACTTAGCTTTCCCGATGATCAAGAGAATAAATTAAAAACGGAGCGATAAATAAAAACATTACCCGTCGAGTGGAATATAAAGGGGGATGACTTATATTTTACTAGCTGTGCCCCACGGTGTTACCCGCTCATCCCACAGGAACACTAAATTTATTCGGGATGAAAAGTATCCTATGTCCTTTCCCGGGTCGCAAACTATCTCCATACCAAATTTCATCTCAGTCGGTTCAGCGGTTTAAGCGTGAAGAGGTAACAGACAGACAGACAGACAGACAGACAGACACACTTTCGCATTTATAATATTAGTATGGATTAGTATGGATTGTATTTTTAGTTTATTTTAGTTGTACTTTTTTTTCACCGAGTGAGCGAAACGATGGGTGAAAATTATTTCGTATGTTCGGATGTCCGGATATCTGCTGTTCTCGCCTAGAGGTCCCATTTCTTAATCGATTCCCGTGAAATTTTGTGAGTAGGTTCTATAATTATATAGAATTTTTTATAGACAGTTTTTCGATTATTTCAAAATGGCGCAGATAGGTTGACATAAAGAAAGAGTTATTTCAGCCGTTTTGAGTAGCGTGTCAGCTATGCTAGTCAAACTGGGTTTTGATACGAATATAGAAAGGATCTCAACCATCTGTTTAACGGATGAAAAGTATTTTATACAAAATTTTGTATGCTAAAGAACATATATCGCGAATGGGTTGCATAAAAATGCGTGGCAAAGGCTATGTTTTTTTAATATCGTGTTTTTTTTATTTATCGATGCCACAGATATATAAACAGATACACATAACAAACTTATAACACCCCACTTCTTTATGGGATTAAAAATATCTGCAGTTTTTTTCTAATTTAATTTATATATCGAATCAGGATCAGATGTTTTGAGCGTAGCCATAAAATCATTACAGACTGCACATAGGTTCCCAAAAACTGATAACGACTCGGGACTCGAATCCACGACCCTACCCAAACCAAACCGAAAAAAGCACATTAAAAATTAGAAACACCATATATAGAAAAAACAATAATCACCAAACGAACGCCGCCCATACACTTCACCTTAAAAAAGGCATCTATCTCTTTCTAACCCGGGTTAATAACCTATCCCTGTCCCGGTCACACCCAAAATGGACAGCCGAAAAGAAATTAATAACTCAAAATAAACCAGTTTGAGTGGATCTGTGGTTAAATAAGGATTTTATAGGAGGTAAGGTCTAGATAAGTTGGTTTTTGAAGGGTCTAGGCAAGAATACATATAATTTACTTCGGCCCCGTAAAATAATAATTATCTTTTGGGTTCAATTTTACTTTTTTGTCAATTGAGTAGAGTGGTTACACTTTGGGACGAATTCAGGACAGCTTGTATTTATTATTATAACAAAGCGGGACTTGGCATTTTTCTCTATGATCAAACATGTTTCTTAACAAATTCTTAATGTTACTACTTAGAACAGGGCTATATTGCGATTCAGTGGTATATATTTAAAAGCTGAAGTTTGAGTTTTTCATTTATCATTTTTGTTTGAAAACCTACTCGAAATTTACAAAAATCACACTGAAAACTGGTATTTTATTTTTATTTTTATCTTTAATGTTACATCGCTATGTCATATTTACTAGGTTTAATTTCAAAAAATGATATTAGTAGTGGACGACGAGTGGACGACGCGTCGGTGCATCGTCAAAATTAAACTTAGTTAATATGACATAGGGCTTAAATTTCAATATTTGGCATAGAATCGAGTCGCCGTTGAGTTGTTATAATGTGCGAAGACCTTAAAACGACATAAAATAAACCCGCAACACGCCTCGTCTAGAAAAACTTATTCTTAACTTATTTTCGACTACACGCAATGAAAACTCAATCCAATGGTTTTTGGTCCTGATTCAAGCAAATGTTCGACTATGGTAGAACTATTCAGTATTCACCTGACAGGTTAGGTAATTAAATAATCAATCACTTTTTTAAGCGTTTATTCCTTCTAATCTTATTTTTTTCAAGACAGATCATCATAGGCCCTTCAGTCTATTACAGACGATTTGTGGTCTTCAGTCTGCGAAGCACCGTCTTTGGTGGCTGAAAAGACCGATACGCGATATAATTTCAACCAACTTTTTGAAGGGGTACTCTCTCTTCCCTGAGTTCTAGAAAAACAGTTTTCTGTCAATTTTGTGTAGTATTTGAAATAAAATTTATCAATGAAAAAATCAAAGTGTAGGTTTTAATTATATACCAATAAATCGCAACAGCCCTGTTCTAAGTAGTAAGATTGATAATATATTAAGAAACATATTTGATCATAGAGAAAAATGTCTAAAACAATCAGCATTTTTGAACGGATAAGGAGCCTTAAAGATCAGCACTTCAGCAGCTAAAGCTAAAGCATGAAATACGAGTAGCCATGTTACTATCTAGAACTCAAGGAAAAGTATTATTCACTTTAAAAAGTGGGTTGAAATTATCAAAAATTGGTCATAATGTAAAAAAAATTTTTTTTTAGGTAATAAGGCCTCTTAATGGTCAGTTGGTCACCCTACCGTCAGTTCTGTCGGCCATGTTTCCATAATGGCTCTAGCCGCGGGATGACTCTATATGATCTGTGGCGCGATCTATATTATCTGTGGCCCGCCCATTAATACCGAAACGTGGGATTTCTTGGTTATTGTTTTTGAAAATTAGACATAGTAGATTTATAACTTCGTTCGTGAGGCATCTCATAACCGACAACTAATTTTGACGACGCGTTTGGCTCGGTTTGTAGACACCTGCCTACTGAGCCGGCGGTCCCGGGTTCGAATCCCGGCCAGGGCAAATATTTGTGTGATAAACTCGAATATTTGTGCTTGGGTCATGGTTGTTCTATGTATTTAAGTATATATTTATCTATATAAGTAGGTACGTATATCGTCGTCTAGTACCCATAACACAAGCCTTCTTGAGCTTAATTTGGAACTAGATCGATTTGTGTGAGGTTGTCCGATATTTAATATTATTTATTATAACCGTCCTATGCCTTTCCGTTGTCGGATAAAAAACATCTAGTTTCCTACTGCTGATTTTATTTGGCCAATCAGTAACAATATTCTTAATTTGAAATACATAGTTGGATTAGTCTATCTATTCCATAATTTTTTAATGTACCACACAGTACAGTTCCATTTTTACGGTTGAGCTATTTGAGATATTTACAAAACAAACCCGAGTTTTGATCATCACTATCCTATGATTAATCCATAAAGAAAATCATTGCAAATTCATACTTTTTGCAAGATGTGAGATTATCATTACAAATAAGTATAAGCGTGTTTACAAATCACTATCATTCCGCGAACTAATTGATATATCATTAGCACGATTTGAAAAACGCTTGAAGGAAAGCTTGCAATTGTAAAAAGGTTATCGAAAGAAGATATATTATACCCTTTATTTATTTATATATTTTGTGAAATATCTATTTTTACACAGAAAACAACAGTGAGTCTCAGATATATTAAAATACAAACGAAACGCTCAACTCGAGTGCTCGGTTGCCCGCCGCCCCGACTGATCGTCACTCCTGATGATCAATCGCGAACCGATTCGAATTATTAATGAAAAATTCAAACTGTTGGACGTTTCAAATATATACCAATAAGTCGCATTATACCCCTGATATAACTACCTAGTAACATTGATAATAGTACTATCTTAAGGAACATGTTTAATCATAGAGAAAATAATCTAAAACATTTTGGAACGGATAAGGAGCCTTTAACTCACTATCACGAACGGCAGTGATATTTCCAAAACCTTCATTAGACCAACTAAAAAACTACTATCAAAACCTACCCTCTGATAATGATCGCACTAAACACACAATAAAGCCAGCGCAACGCGGCACATCTAAACTAACCATAACTCACCTTTTGTCAATTGTGACTTTGTTGGCGCCTCAGACCACCCAGGATAGAAACCAAAAAAGAATATCACAAACGCACCGCTGTTATAAATTTTGTTCAACAGTCAAAATGTTTTGATGTTTGTGTCAGGTGCGTGAGAGTTGCCATTTTGAATGGATGCAGCTATTAGGGATTTTTTTTAGACGATATTTAGAAAAAGTTATTTATTGGAGCCCCGTAAAGGCTAAGAAGAGAATTGAGTAAGTATGCTACTTTTAAATCTATGATAGCAAAGTATGAAATAAATAAATCTTTATAACCGGAATATTTGTTTAGTAGTCCGGTCATGTCCTGCAATTACATGGTTGATCTGCGGTGCGGTCACATATGGCGGCTGGCCTGTGGTCTTGGTCATATAAATATATACAATGTCTCGGATTATTGTGGTCGTCTTATTCGGTTTTGATTCCGAGTTTTTAAGTCGGGTTCTGCATTTAAAGCCTGACCAGAAATATATGAGTATTGTCAAGAGGGCGCTATTTATAAGATTTACATGGCAACAATTTTGCAACCAATCGCAACCCACTATAATGACATTCGTTTTAAATAGGTACCTGTCAGTTCCACTATGTTAACCTCGTAATATCATTTAATGGAATGCACTCTTTTCCTGACTGTTTTTCGTGTAGTAAACACATGTACACTTTATTTATAATCTTATGTTCACAATTGTGAATGGTTTTCGGCATTTTCTTTGAATAATTTTAAATATTTGTCTTTTAAAGAAATCACCACGAATGACATTGACATTGTTGAAAAACCATCATAAAATTGCCAGTGTAAGAAATTAGTTCCAGTGAAATTCCGCAATATGGCGCATCCTCATAATATATTTCTGGTGAGGCTTTAATTAATCTGTTTCACAGACACAATTATCTACACATTGTTAAACCATTAATACAAAGTACAAGCAAAAAGAAAAATTTAAATACGTACCCTGGCGAAAGAGACTGGGAATCGAACCCGGTACCTCTGGATTACCGATCCAGCGTGCCCTTCCACCACCGTAATGCCTATTGTTATTCTTATTCATAATTTTCATAAATCTACACATTGTTTTAACCGAGTTCAAAAAAGGAGTTTCTCAATTCTTCGATATGCTTGTTTTTGTTTTGTTTATTTATGAGGCCTTATTCCTTTTAAAATGCTGATTGCTTAGGCATTTTTCTCATGATCAAACATGTTTTTTTAACATATTATTGATGTTACTACCTAGAACAGGGCTATTGGGATCTATTGTTATATATATTTGAAACCCTTAGTTTGAATTTTTCATCGATAATTTTTGTTTCAAAAACTATTCGAATATGACAAAATTCACGCGTAAAATTAGTTTTTTTAACTTATTTTCGACTGCACGCAATAAAAGCATGAAATAGCTACGTTACTACCTAGAACTCGGGGCAAAGTATCATTCACTTCAAAAATTTGGTTGAAATTATCAATATATTAGTCATAATATGAAAAAAAATATTTTTAAAAGGAATAAGGCCTCTTAAGTTTGTCCCGATTACCTACTCGAAAGCTGGTCTGATTAGGCTTTTTTTCTGTTTAGAAATGGAAAGGTAGGTATTCTTTCTAATAAGTCCCATTCTCCGATTATCAACAGATCATTATGGAGAGTTCGAGGGAACTCTGAAATAATTTGCAAGCAATTTTTTCCAAAACTGCTTCCAGAAATACGATTTGCCTTAATTATCCGTATCAAGCATGCCCCTGATGAAGAGCTCCATACGAGTTCGAAACATGTCGGGGCTTTCCTGACAATTTCACGTGAGTGTAAGCCGCTTAAAACAATTGCTTAACTGGCTGCTAATAAGTTTTCTTTTTCATTTTCATAGAAATTATTACATGGTTTCCATTAAATACCCGAAAACGACGACTTTAGCTCCGCTACGCAAATAAACTACTTATTGAGCAAGAGAAGTGAAAAAAATATTACGTTAAACCCATCGTGTATTTCAATTTAATTTCACATCTTTAACCTTGTTAAAAGTTTTGTGAGGCATATTTAATTATTGTATTAAGCGGTTTACACTCACGTGAAATTGTCAGGAACGGTCCGACATGTTTGGAACTCGCAGTCCCTGATGAAAAACTCCATACGGGTTCGAAACATGTCGAGCCATTGACAAATTTCTAAGTATAATCGTGAGTCTAAACCGCTTAATACAACAATTCCATATCTTTACTTCTTCATCTAAGGGTTCAATAATACAATTGAACCCAAAAACTGTCCAAGTAAAATATTTGCAAAAATATTAAATATGACCTACTTTTGACCACTTCCTTCGATTAATTTTAGTTGAAATTGCTAAGTTTCTCTTCGGCGACGATTCCTGTTGCAAGTGGTCACCGCTTGGTCAAATTGTGGGTCATTATTCAGAATGAATCGCTAAGTAATATTGTATTTGTAAAAGTTATTGTTGTGGAAGCTAATAATTTGCAATATGTTGTTTGTTTAAAAATAGATGTTTAACATGTATTATGATCATATAGTAGTGTAAGGAACGTATTGGTTAGTTAATACGCAGTTGTAGTACCTAAAGTCCAAAAAAAAACAATGTACTTTATTTAATTTCCACTAAGCTGCACCTCACTACAGTAGGTACATATAACACAAGCCTTGTTGAGCTTAATTTGACCTACTCACATAATTTAATGGGAATTGGTTGAGATACAATCGGAACCATCCGGACTCACGAGAGGATTTTCGGCCAAGCTTGTTTGTTTGACATGATGCCCACGGCTACTTTCTACCATCACTGCTCGCCATCGGCAGGGTGTTCATCCTCACATACTGCAGCCTAAATGGTCGAGATCTGTGCGGTTCCAGAGGTATTTCCTACGGTCCTACCGCGAACACTCACGCTGGAAGGAGCCTGCTGAGGTGTCCCCGGGGGCTACAGTATGCGGTTCTTCAAGAGGGGAGTAAAAAGGTTCTTGAGGCCATGTTCAGATTACAAGCGCTCGACGCGCGTTTTGCTAACGCGTTTTTATATATGGAGTACCTACGCGCGTTTTTGGAATTTTTGGCTCCATATTAAACGCGCGTTGACATCTGTACGGCCTGAATAAAATATATGTAAGTAGTTGTAAACGCGCGTTGGCAAAACGCGCGTTGAGCGCTTGTCATCTGAATCTGAACATAGGGTCGGCAACGCGCGTGTGATGCTTCTGGCGTCGCAAGCATCCAAAAGCGGCGGTAACTTAACATCAAGCAGGCCGAATGCTTGCTTACCACCGTCGTCATAGAATAACAAAAAAATGTGGTGTTTCCATTATTAAAACGGATTCGAATCTATAAAAAAAAAACTATTTAAAACATTAAATGAGATGTTTACGTGCATATATTATGTACGCCATAGCAACTGAAATGATACCTATTTACAAACTAAATGGTTGTTAAATTACAAATGCAGAACAAATGACGCCGACCATTTTGCCTGTAATGTTGTTTTAAATGATGATGAGGGCGGAATTAAATGTTTATTTCATGGTCCGCGGCGCAACAGAATCAGTAGGTACGGCGTCCGTACCTACTTCATTAATACAATAGTAGATATCCACACAAAGACAAAAAAAGTTCTCTTTATTAATTTTCGCAAAAGCGGCCGGGATGGTATCCATTTCTTTCAAAGGCTTCAGTTCAAAGACAATTTTTTCTCGGAAATTATACATTTTTCAAAAATCTTGAAAATGTCATCCTATAGATTAGGTTGGATTAGGTTAAGTTTGTGTTTATAACAAACCAAAATCCGATTATGGTTAATTTAATATGTAGTACATAATATATGCGACCTCCAATAATACTAGTGCAATCCCTAGTATGTTCCGCTATGGCATCATTTTGGAGCATCACGTAAAATTGGAAGGGTTTCTTTCAATATTGTTGTTATTTTACAGAATACTGTTTATGAGTAGATAGGTACACGACCCAAATGAAGTTTCCCAGGGGTCATTGTTTGCTGACCAGGTATAAGTAACTGATGGTGATGATGTACTATCGCCCAACGCTACGGGTTCACACTTTCTCAACAAAATCGTCTGCAGACACAGTTTTAAGTATTCACGCCTTCTTTTACGACAAACCAATTAGGAAACAATTTGTAAGTATATAAGGTCGGTACGGTACCTTTTCTTTTGTTTGACCTGACCAGACACAACATCTGGTGACCATCGAATTCGGCCTTTTCTATTAGTTTAGTCGTATTTTAAACGGCTTTGTTGTTAAATTTCGAATGATTCGAAACCTGTGGCTGAGAAATGACAATTCGTGGACGAAAATTAAAAAAAATTAAAAGTCACTTTTGCTCTCGCTGGGAACCAAATCGCATTTTGTTCACTGTTATCTCGCAGCAGATTCACCATGTTTGAGCAGCACGGTTAGCATAACAATGACACGCGACTCTTTGTCGCGCGACAAATACTTACTACCTGTCACTTTTTTTTCCAATACCGTGCGAGCGAGGCAGGTGACGCTAAGTCGCGCGACAAGGGGAGTCGCGAGTGAGGTGAAATTTAAATTGCGCCCATACGTGTCCCGTGTGGTGTCCCGGTGAGGACCACGTATGAGCGCAGTAAAATTTGTCTTTGCGTGTTGATATTTGTCTTTATAGCAATATAATGTTATTATTTATACTAGTAATTTAATCAAGTATAGCGAATAAGCAAGGTAAAGTAAAAAAGGTAACGTGTTTTTTTTTTATTGAAAACTTCGCAGGCATTTAATGTCAAATTAAATTAAAACTAGCTACATTTTTAATTACTGAGGTAAAACGCCATAAAATATAGCTACTAAACACAATTGGCGAAACTTTAATTTAAATCAACAATTATTAAAGGAATGACCGAAATAATTATAGTTGAATTTATTACAAGAATGACATCAGAAAAGAACTTATAGTGCCATCTGTTATCGAGTAGTTGATTTGCGGTTGAAAATGCGTATTGATAAAAGCGCCATCTAGTGGCCAGTAGCGTTACTAGCTCAAAGAGTTCACTGCTTTATTAAACGTTATCAGAAAGCTACGTATATAGCTTGCAGTTTTAATGACGCGGCACTAGGTGGCGTTGTTTAGAAAAACATTTTTTAGTTTCTAAATAGCTCAATAGATGACGCTTACATAATATGTACTTACGCGACTTGTATAGATAGCCTTGAATCTTAAATTAATTGTCAGTTCAAGTTAAATAAGGAAAAATAATTAAAATTACCACTTTAGTTGTAACATAAAATATATTTCTTACAAGCTAAATACAATTATTTATAAGTATTTATAATTCCAGCAATTGAAACCGTCGCCTCGCCATACATATTTATTTTTAATTAACTTATTTTTCACATCAACAATATATTATAGTGTTTAATTAGTGTTCAAAACAGATATGAATGGAAATATCAATTTACAATATTTAAACATTTTAAGACGCAAGAAGATTGTTACATAAATTATATAATAAACCCAACCTAATCAATGGAATGATATTTGCAAGAATTACGAAAAATGTACGAGTATAAATGTACGAGGAAAAAAATCATCCAAGTGAAAATTCGGCGAAAAGTAATTCTACGAAAAGGCAGAATACAAATTGACAGTCCTTTAATTATGACTTCACGTCCTTATGAAATAAATATAAGTCTTATCCAATTTTCAATCTTCTTAACTCTGAAATATTGTTTCCCAATTGGAACGTTTTACCATGTTTTACCAAATTTTCATGTATTCGAAAGTTATTTTTTCCTGACACCCGTAATATTTTCAGAATTTTAAAAACATCGTTTTAAATAGAACAGATAGATAAATAACCCAATAGGTTAAAGTAGGTTTGTTTTCTGAAACATTAACAGTTTTGCAAAAAAATGGCTTTCGGACAAATGAAAATTTGCCGAAACCTTACAGATGTGAAACAAAAATTAACGTTTCAGATAACCAATTCTTACATCATGGTCCCTTCACTTCTTCCCCTTCTTCTTCTTCCTCCTCCTCCCAACCTCCACTCCACTCAAATCCTGGTACCCTTCCATCTTCTGAGTCTCATACTCCGGGAAGTTTATCCCTTCCGTCTGCTGATAGTTCTCAGTAAAGCTCTCAGAGAACTTGGTGCTTAATGTCTCACTGCCAAAGAACTTTCCGGTCAGCTCTGGCTTCTGGAGGTTCTGGTATTTGTCGGGGCAGAGGGTGCTGAGGATGTTGGTGGCGAGGGCGACAGGCGTGGCTGGATACGCCTGCTGCAGTGGTCAGAACTTCAGGTCCTGGAATGAATTTAGATTCTTTTAATTAAAAAAAAAAAAAAAAAAAAAAAACAGAAAATCTTTATTTTATAATATAAAATGTCGATATATTACGCTAAGTCAATTAACATGCACTTATAAAGCCAGAATATATGAGGGCGCGCCATATTGCGGAATTTCACTGGAACTAATTTCTTACACTGGCAATGATTTTATGATGGTTTGCCAACAATGTCAATGTCATTAGTGGTGCTTTCTTTAAAAGACAAATATTTAAAATTATCCAAAGAAAATGCCGAAAACCATTTACAGTCGTGAACGTAAGATTATAAATAAAGTGTATACACGTGTTTACTAAACGAAAAACAGTCAGAAAAAGAGTGCATTCCATTAAATGATATTACGAGGTTGACATAGTGGAACTGACAGGTATTTAAACTAATGTCGTTATAGTGGGTTGCGATTGGTTGCAAAATTGTTGCCATATAAATCTTATAAATAGCGCCCTCTTGGCGATCCTCATATATTTCTGGTCAGGCTTTACTATGATCGTCGAATACATAATTACAAAAAAATAACGGCGAAATTGATTAGAGAAGAAATGAAATAATTACATGTCAAAATTTAAACAGATTGAGATAAAAATGTCAAAGAATGACGTTAGAGTATTGTCAAAATACAAAAATTAGGTTTATTCTGTAAGGGGCACTTATACATGTCTGAATCTTAATCTACCGGCAAGAAAGCCGAAAGAAACTCAATAGTAAGTATTTTTTCGTAAATTATATTTAAATCATAATTTTTGTATGGGATTTGACATTCCTTTGCTGAATAGAACTAGTGAGACTTTACATCACTCACGTAACAAAATAATTTCGCACGTTACGTCGTACAAAGAATAATAATTGGGTCATTGTCAGTTCAAGAAACAAAATTCGTCCCTTCGGTGGTCAAAAGTTAAGAGCTTGTATGAATCTAGGCTACGTTGCTATTACATCGGATTATAGAAGAGAGAACGTTCTTTATTCTCACAGGCATTTAATCAGAAAATTAGGCCCTGGAGTCCTTAATTTCACCAATGTCCACCGGAAAGACACGAACCTAAATCTGACAATGACCCAATCATACGCATTTTAATTGTAAATTTTATTTTGTCGTAATAATTGATTTAAACCTCACGATTTTATGAGATTCGTACAGGTAAAAATAAAAAGGGAATCGGGGAGTGTAATATATAATATATAATAATGCTGGCAACACAGAAACGGATTGACAGAACCAACCAATCATAGCGTGATGACGATGAATGCCATACCTTATTTTCTTGTACCATTAGTAGAACATACCTTGATGGCCTGCGGCAGATCGGGCAGGCGCATGTCACGAAGCTGCTGCGGCAGATTCATGCTCTTCACGGCAGAAACGGCGCGTGCAGGCGCGGCAGAAATGCCAGCCTGTAATGTTTGTTAGATAATTTACAACATTTCATATTTCTAACAGATGGAAATTAATATAGATATCGAGCTTTGCGTCGTAACCCACAAATATTTGATTCGTTTTTCTGTATGTAAAGAAATATAAGTAAATACATAAAATAACCGAAGTCTACGACAACTATGCCTGCATAGAGTTGTAGTCTTCGACCTATACGCGAAAATAAGCTGTCAATAATGACAAACTCAACGTCATTCGTTTATTTTTTATTAGACACCAGACTGCAGTAACCTATCCATTGTGTTTTGGAGGTACTACATTATACATAAATTTTAATAAAAATAAATAATAATAATTTTCAAAATTTAGATTTTTATAATAGTATAAATGATAAGAGACATACTTCAGCTTTCTGCATTTTGTTCTGCTCCTGTAACCGGCTCAGGATGTCGGCCATGTTTGTTTGCAGCACCATGCCGCCCATCACCAGCTCATCCAACACCTGGACAACATCATTAATCCATATACTAATATTATAAATGCGAAAGTGTGTCTGTCTGTCTGTCTGTCTGTTACCTCTTCACGCTTAAACCGCTGAACCGATTTAGATGAAATTTGGTATATAGATAGTTTCAGTCCCGGGGAAGGACATAGGATACTTTTCATCCCGAATAAATTTAGTGTTCCCGTGGGATGAGCGGTTAACACCGCGGGGCACAGCTAGTATTTTATACAAGAAAGAAATCTAACTAGCGCGTTGAAAGAATGAAATGAAATATGAAATGAAATATTTATTTAGTACGTAAAAGCCACAAGGGCACTTTTACAATTCAAATTGTGAATCTACCGGCATTTCGCAAGAGGAGACCGCTGTTGACAAGAAAGCCGAAAGAAACTCAACAGTAGGTCATTTTTCGTAAATAATACCTAAAACAAAAACATTACATTCGTGTTATAACTAACTAATACAGTGTTAAGTAGGAACATTAAAATAAAATTGTAACGATCAATTTAAAATATTAAATATATCCAGGGATGTATTAAGTCTCTACGTGTCACAACATGCAATAAAATACAATTACTTAATTAATTTAATACCACAGAGATGTATAAGGCGTCAACGTGAATAATTTACTATAGAAAATAATTATTAAACCTACATTTCTTAGAGATGTATATGGTCTCTAGACGTCACAACACGCAATAAAATTTATACACTAAGCAAATAATAAGTGGCATTGCAAAAAATACCAGTTTGGCCCTACTGACTCGGTACAGACGCGCTGTGCATAAGGCTGCCATCTTTAAATTCGTCGAACCAGGATCAAGATTTAAAAGCCCGGAAATTTGGTATAAATCGCATTTTATTCCCTAGACGTATCCAAAAAAAATATTAAAAAAACATTCGCTTTATTTTTCATTCACATAAAAAGCGTATTTTTTTTAATACGGCCCCCGGACAGCCCCCAGACTAGGACAAATCTGAGAGAACCCGGACGGATGCGGATCCCAAGGTCACAGACGGAATCGAGCCTCTAAGTCTGTGGAGAGACTTTGCCTCCTTGTGTGTTCTACCGTCTGTATAATGGGATGTGTTCTGAAGACTTGTTTGACATGATGCCCACGGCTACTTTCTACCATCGCACTGTTCGCCATCGGCAGAGTGTTCATCCTCACTGGAGCCTAAATGGTAGAGAACTGTGCAGTTCCAGAGGAATTTCCTACCGCTCTGCCAGTGACATATTTTTTGCAGTAAATGTTCCCGTTCACATTCATCGTCATCCTTTATTTAAATTGCCGCCCGGCAGCCCTAATCGGACATGAACATCCTAATCCAGTTAGATGGTTGATTCGTATTGAAAAAATATCTATTTAATCAAACTTTAATGCACAAAACAAATATTACTACAATACAAATAGCGAAAAGAAAATTCCACCAAGCGGTGAGGGCAAAGGACCGGAGCCGAGGCAGATCGGGTACACTACAATACTCCGAAGTTACATTTGTCCGAATGCATCATCATTCCGAAAACCATGTTCTGATAAAATATAATTAGATTTTTTTTGGATAACATATGAGCCATGGAAAAAATTACCGTTTAGCGTTATTTCACTTTCGAAATTTTGAAAATTCGGAATATTGATGGTTTTGGATAAATGAAACTTCGACATTTTTGAGTGTTCCCAGGCAGACCATCAAGGCAAAACCAGCCAGTGATCACGATCCTCAGTAATAAGGGACCGATTTAAGAGAGTAAAATCTAGGTACAATACAAACCTGGTGGGCCGCGTCAGCGTGGAAAATCAGATCCAGCTCGCAGACATTCTCAAAGCATTTGTCGAGGGTTTCCACGAACACCTGCAATAAAAAGTGCAGAGCTTAATAAGGCCAATGGGGAAACATGTTTTTCTTTTTTTTTTCTCTATGATTAAACATGTTTCTTAACATATTATCAATGTTACTACTTACAACAGGGCTATTGAGATTTATTGGTATATATTTGAAACCTATAGTTTTTTTTTTCCACTTATTTTGGACTGCACGCAATGAAGAAATGAAATAGCTATGTTACTTTCTAGAACTCAGGGAAAAGTATTATTCACTTTAAAAAGTTGGTTGAAATTATCAAGAAATTCGTCATAATATGAAAACAATAAAATTTTGAAGTAATATGACCTCTTAAACAAAAAAAATGCCCTTATTTCGTCTTTTAACAACCAAAACTCACTAAGTAACAATACCTTTTTTTAAACTAACCTCATATCATGGTGTCAACCTACTTACTACATACGAGGTTTAGAAGAGAAGTGACAGAATTTTTAGTGAATTTTGCTTGTCACCAGGCTTTACCTGTATTAAATCCAGAATGCCCAGTTCACTCTCGGAGCTGTCCACACAGAAGACAAAGTAGAGGGTGGCGTAGTGCCTGTAGATCAGCTTGTAATCCGACCCCCCGATGAGACTAGAACAAGAAATCCATACTAATGTGCTAATATTATAAATGCGAAAGTGTGTCTGTCTGTCTGTCTGTTAACTCTTCACGCTTAAACCGCTGAACCGATTTAGATGAAATTTGGTATGGAGATAGTTTGAGACCCGGGACCTTTCCCGTACATAGGATACTTTTCTTCCCGAATAAATTTAGTGTTCCCGTGGGATGAGCGGGTAACACCGCGAGGCACAGCTAGTAAATAAATAAATAGCAGACAACCTCACACAAATCGATCTAGTCCCAAATTAAGCTTAAGAAGGTTTGTGTTACGGGTACTAGACAAATATTCGAATTCATCACAAATATTTGCTTCGGCCAGGATTCGAACCCGGGACTGCCAGCTCAGTAGGCAGCTGCTTTACCACTGTGCCAACCGCGTCGTCGTCGAATTTTAGTTGTATTTCAAAGATGAAATGAAATGAAATAATTTATTCAGTAAGTAGGCCACAAGGGCACTTTTACAAGTCAGATTGTGAATCTACTAGTTAGGACTTTATAGGACATCAATGTATGGGAACCAATATTTTTGTCATTAAAGCATGAGCCTTGGCACACTTGTTACTTAGGTGGACTAGAGTTGAAAACGCCCGGGAGACGAGCGCGGACGACCCGCTGGTGGGGAGGGGGAGGGGGGGAAGTTACGTTCCGCCGCGCGTTCTTTCGGTCCTCCTATCATCGTAGTTATAGAGACTATGGCATGTTTGGTATCGTTTTCGGATAAATTGAGGATGGCCAATCATTTTCTGGGACATTAATAACATGTTTTCATAGAAAAAAATAGAAATAAAGGCAAAAGTCAGAAATTCTTAGTTAAAAAAATTCCTTTCTGCACCGATTACGTGAAAATGAGCGACGATATGGGCATGAAAAAAATATTATAATAAAGCCACATTTATGTAGATTCAAAAAACATATAATTTATTGGAACTATTATAAATAAAAAGATCTAAAAAAAATTTTTTTTGAACAACAGACTCCTCAAAATTTTACTTTATAAAAATAAGGAACCAACAACAAATTTTATAAATGTTGGAATATGTAACGTAAGTAGCTTAATTGTATATTACGTTGTTTATAGCTGTATTTACGTTTGTTAGCATGTGTATTATATTTTAAATTGCGAATAATATAACCGTTTTACGACTTCAATTGACTGGTTCAAAATAAAACTAACAAGTCGCAGATCCGATTATATATTATTGTTAATCTGTATATAAATACTTAAATTCATGCATATATTTATGTGTAACATGCTCCGTCACATGTACACAACTCGGTGCACTTGAATTTTTGTTGGATACACCTGCATCTAGCAGCGCATTTCTTTTTGCTGCACCTGATCATTTCCATGCAGGCTTTGGGCTCGACACCTACTGGCAAGCTAGTCCATGTAGGTTCCCATATCTCATCAACTTTTGTACATCCCCAATCAGATGGTCTAGGAATATTTTGGATCGTTTATATTTGACCGCATACATGAACTGCTTGAAAAACGGCCCGCAGGAAATGCTGGTGCAATGCAGGATTCGTTGGTGGAATATTTCCAACTGGCGGTATTTTTTCGTAAACCACTGCTTTCTGCAATCATTTACAGCAGAAACTGAGCTGGATCTAAAACAAAAACTATTACCCTTTAAGTGACTCATTGTTTTATGAATAAAGTAAATACATGTCTACAATAAACTTTTCCACGATCGCCATTGCATCTTCAATTCTGCCGTCGTATGCTGTCAGGAAATTTTCTGTGGCATTAGGGACTGCATTTGAGGCTTCGAAGGCACTCTTTTTTCCATTTTGACGCATCAGATTGGACGCATTCTGTCGTTCTGCCTATTTATAAAAAGGGATCGACGGTCAAATGTGATAACTACCGCACACTCGCGCTACTCTCACATGCTAGCAAGATACTGCCCCACATAGTCAACCGTCGCATCCGGCCTTTCCTGGATTGGCAAATTCCACAGGAACAGGCAGGTTTTGTTAAAGGTATAGGCACTCATGACTCCTGACCTGTGTTGACTAGACATGCTTGTCGTGGCGTGTCCGCCCTCTTGACAGCGCTTGTGCAGAGTTTATACTATGGCAGTCAGGAAGTTGTTCGAGTTGAGGATACGCTATATGCGCCTTTCATTTATCAAAAAGAGGTAAGGCAGGGCTGCATGCTATACCCGATTCTCTTTAATGCCTACGAAGAATGCATCTTACGGCAAACATGTGTCCAATGGGAGGGAGGCGTCAGCAGGAGGAGTGAAGCTCACTAATCTGCGGTATGCCGGCAACACCACCATTATAGCGGCAATCGCAGCTGAAATGATAAACTTCTTGGCAAGAATGGAGCGGATTAGCAACAGGCTTGGTCTCTTCATAAACAGGTCGAAGACCAAAATAATGGTGGTGAACCGAAGTCAGAAACTGAAACTCATTGGGAGATTAAATGTTGACACGGTCCAGACTTTCAACTACCTGGGTTCCCTTATAGCTGACAACGGCTCTTGCCAAATGGAGATTCGGCGACGTATCGGGATATCCAAAGATGCCATATAACTCAGTTGCACAAGATATGGAGAGATCGGACAATCACGCTGCGAACGAAGACAAGGCTTTTGCGCACACTGATATCCTCCATCTTCCTATATGGACGATGAAATGTGGATCCTCAGAGCAGCGGACCGTTAGCGTGTTGACACTTTCGAGATGTGGTGCTGGAAGAAGATGTTTCGCATCCCCTGGACTGCGCACAAGACCAATGCTTCCATTCTTAAGAAACAAAAATTGACTACCAGATTATCGACCATCGTCTCACAAAGAGAGCTGGATTTCTTTGGGCACATTTCCAGAAGAGAAAATGAAAAATCTGGAAAAACTATTGGTCACCGCAAAGACCACGGGAAGAGGCCTTGGGGCCGCAGCCGATGCGTTGGTCCGACCAAATCCGCACTGCACTTGACTCCAACTTTCACGACGACGTGGTCAAGGCGGCCAAGGACCGGAAGAATTCAAGATGCAAGGGAGACTGCGGAAAAAAATATTGTAGGCATAAAACTATGAATAATTTAGGGTAGTTGTGTAACATTTTAGTTTTAGATACAGCTCAGTTTCAGCGGCTGCCGAAAGCAGTTATTTACGAAAAAAGACCGCCAATTAAAAAATATTCCACCAACGAATGCTGCATTGCACCAGCATTTCCTGCGGGCCGTTTTTCAAGCAGTTCATGTATGCGGTCAAATATAAACGATCCAAAATATTCCTAGACCATCTGATTGGGGATGTACAAAAGTTGATGAGATATGGGAACCTACATGGACTAGCTTGCCAGTAGGTGTCGAGCCCAAAGCCTGCATGGAAATGATCAGGTGCAGCAAAAAGAAATGCGCTGCTAGATGCAGGTGTATCCAACAAAAATTCAAGTGCACCGAGTTGTGTACATGTGACGGAGCATGTTATACATAAATATATGCCTGAATTTAAGTATTTATATACAGATTAACAATAATATATAATCGGATCTGCGACTTGTTAGTTTTATTTTGAACCAGTCAATTGAAGTCATAAAACGGTTATATTATTCGCAATTTAAAATATAATACACATGCTAACAAACGTAAATACAGCTATAAACAACGTAATATACAATTAAGCTACTTACGTTACATATTCCAACATTTATAAAATTTGTTGTTGGTTCCTTATTTTTATAAAGTAAAATTTTGAGGAGTCTGTTGTTCAAAAAAAATTTTTTTTAGATCTTTTTATTTATAATAGTTCCAATAAATTATATGTTTTTTGGATCTACATAAATGTGGCTTTATTATAATATTTTTTTCATGCCCATATCGTTGCTCATTTTCACGTAATCGGTGCAGAAAGGAATTTTTTTAACTAAGAATTTCTGACTTTTGCCTTTATTTCTATTTTTTTCTATGAAAACATGTTATTAATGTCCCAGAAAATGATTGGCCATCCTCAATTTATCCGAAAACGATACCAAACATGCCATAGTCTCTATAACTACGATGATAGGAGGACCGAAAGAACGCGCGGCGGAACGTAACTTCCCCCCCTCCCCCTCCCCACCAGCGGGTCGCCCGCGCTCGTCTCCCGGGCGTTTTCAACTCTAGTCCACCTAAGTAACAAGTGTGCCAAGGCTCATGCTTTAATGACAAAAATATTGGTGTTGTCCTATAAAGTCCTAACTATACCGGCATTTCCCAAGAGGAGGCCGCTGTTGAGAAGAAAGCCGAAAGAAACTCAATAGTAAGTTATTTTTTTTATAGGCTGTATAAACTCTTATACAGCCTGTTGCTACTTGGGAATCGCACTTGGCCGGTTTTTATTACACAATTGTAATTACCTTCCTCCCTCCAAGAAATTGCAAACATTGTCGTCCCGTTTGGACACCAGTTGAAACGTCTCCTTTATTATCTGCTGCTGCATATCTTCATTCTGTGAACAAATTAATTTATTTCCGACATTGTATTATTTTATTTTTCTTTGTGCCCTCAGCCATACAGGCCATAATCAGAACTGTGGATGTGTAATGAGTACATGGAGGGAAGCAGATCCACTGATATACTGCCCATTATTGTTTTTTTTTTTTTTACTTTTATTGTGTTTTGTCCAGGTTCATGATGTACGCCCTCTTAAGGCAGTTAGTATTGCTTGTGGTATCAGTGAGATCATGTGCCAGCCCATTCACATGTCTATTGAGCCGTTCTTATTAATGAATTTATTTCCAACATGAGTATGTTTACGGCACACAGCCTGCACAGCCAAAACAAAACACTTTCGCAACTAGGTAAAAAAAAAAAAAATTAAAAAGTACCCCCAGAAATCGCCCACCTCGAACGCCGTCAGAGCGCACCAGGTGGGCGATTTTATAGGACAAGTACTTAAACTGGTGAAAGACACCAATTTCAATTTTTCTTCGAGCTTTGATCTTTGTATCAATGGTTGAATATAAAATTGTGTGTACCCACATAAAAAGCCGAGATTACACGCTTGCCAAGCCTCGGCAAGCCTACAGCACGCAGTCATATGTAAGAGTGAGTAGTTCAATCTCATTCTAACATATAAATGCGTCCTGTACGCTTGCCAAGACTTGGCAAGCATGTAAATGAAGCAAAAGAGGCATTACATATTTCATAAATTTTAATATATTAACTGTTTTACCACATGTTTGGCCACATGATGCGGGAAAAAAAGGAAAAATGGAGCAGGAAAATAACAGAGTGGTTCCCGAGAGATGGAAAAAGAAAGCGAGGAAGACAAAAATTTAAATGGGAGGATGATTTGAAATTGACTGTGGGATTAAAATGGAGAAGAGTTACAAGTGACAGAAGCCAATGGAAGTCCTTGGAGGGGGCCTATGCCAAAAGGCACACTGAAATTAGGGATATATTGTAGTTTAATCGAAATTTTAATAACTTATTGTAAATCTACTAATTTCAGAATAAAGGGCTTTATTATTATTATATGTTTTATAAATTACTGCTCTTCCCTGCGGCTTCACTCACATTGACATTTTATACACTATTCTTCGGAATCCATGCTTTTAATGGATAAAAAGTAGCCTATGTGTGAAAATGTGGGTATAAACTGTATCTTTTCCAAATCTCATGCAAATCCATCAAGCTATTTCGGTAGGGAATGCAAATCTGTTTATTTTCTCATAGTAAACACGGTTATAACCTGTTATTAGTATGGTAAAATAACCGGGTTTGCATTCCCTACATTTTAGCGTGAAGAAGACCCAAAGACAAACAAACTTTCGCTGCGATTCCTCGCTTATAAAGTTATAATATTAGCAGGATAGGATAGATCCATAGTTCAAAATTAAAAATTCTAATTTTGCTACCCATATAACCTCTGAAGAAATATAGGTTGCACCTAAATTTCTTAAAATAATACAGTCTATTTCATGGATAACTGGAAGAATATTAACTTAACAAGCTACCATAATATTTAGATCGAAATTGTTCAATAGTGAAAGGTAAAAAAGTATAAACAAGATTTTACGAAAAACAATGTCCCGTCTCTTTTAACAATGTTCTGCTAAAGATAGTAGATGATAAGAACAAAATAGATTTGCAATATAATGTTATGCTCATGTTTAGTAGTGAATGCAAAAATAAAATGTAAATAATTCACGTATACTTACGAAGTACTGATAAAATTTTGATAATCTAGGCTTGCCATGGTTGTTAAACACCAAAATTGCCTTGATCATTGTTAAAAGCAGCAATTTATAGCTCGTTTAATGTACGAATCATGGACTAATTTTATTGAAATAGCAGACACAGTATCATCGAAAATGAAAAGTGGAATAATCAATGGATGGATGGTTTGAAATTGACAGTGACAGTGACATTTCCAAATACCGAGAACTCGTTTTTAGTCAAAAAAACGTTAAAAAATAATTTCACTGGTATTATTTTGTAATTTTGATTTAATACTTTAGTTATGACACGCAAATTTATAAATAACGGAATTCATCAAAATATGTGTTATTTACATTAACTGTAATTTTTAGTTCTTGTGATTAGTTATTAATTAGTAAAACTTTTTTAGTGACTGTCTTCGCCTTAAATAATATAAATGGCAACACAGCACCATACGTAGAAATAGACGTGCACATTTTTTACAATCTGTGCGTGCGTCGCTTCGCGCTCCGTCGCTCACGTCCGCGAGTGTCATAAAAGAAAATATTAAAAAACCAAACATTTATTGTGTGAAATAGATAATACTTGTTAACTGTTGTGGTTTTTGTTGAGTTAACCATTGAATGGAATTGCGCCTGAAAGCTGGAGACGCTGTAACACTTATAAAAAGGTTAGTGTGTTTTTACAAATTGAGCACATTTAGTTATGTCTTAATTTGGAAGGCCGGCTCTTCCAGCGGTGTCAAGTAGCCTAAAAACGTTGCTGATTACTTACGCTAATGTCACGCGTCCTTACGCACGGATTGTGGCCGACATAAGTGGGTAAAATAAGTGAAAACTTCTATGGTATGCTAGTACGTTTTGCGTTCGGCACATCGAAGGCAACTGGTTGCTGTGATTGAATTTAGGATATACGTAGTAGGAAATTGTTTTTGTCGGAGTTTAAACAATTACTTTGGCTAGGAAGCCGTTTTTGCGCTTTTGTTGATGTACTTTTTGCTGAATAACGGTCTTGGAACGCTGTTTACACCGATTCAATGTGTGCAATTGAATAAGAGAAATGATTTGCCTTGAAAGTTAAAAAGTTAACTTATTTGTTTACAATTGCGGTTTGGTCTATGGTTTGACACACTTTCTTTTTTATAGTGGTGTGAAATTACCATGTGCATTATTTATAACAATAAACTATTATTGTAAAAAATTGTGCTCTGTTTTTTACATGTTTGTGGTTTTTTTTTTGTTTAAATTATGTACCATGATAAGATGAGTTGTTATTAATAACGTTTGATTTTGTATATCTCAAAGTTGCATTAGGTGTTTTAAATCATTTTGCAAACAAAAGTAATATTATTATCTAGCTGTTATAAATTATTTACTTGAATTCTCCATTATGTTTTAAAATACCAAGTTCTGTAGTGAAAACCGAGAATAGTGATGGGTCCTAGTATTAACTAGTATTATCAGAATGTTCAGTCTAGCACAAAAAACTACCTAGCTATTCTGTTTTATTTCGCAAGGTACTGCCGTTCTGTCTCATTGTTATGCATCATATACATTTAACCCAGATATAGGGTGACCACATATCTTTGTATCACACAAAGCAAATTGGAAATATTAGCTTTCCAAAGGTATTAATATTATTAAAACTATCGGGAGACATCTTCAATAATTATAAAAACGGTTTAAAATCGCATAAAACTTGTTTATTAATTCACATTTAAATTTAGGAACGGCCTGACAGACATGTTTAAGGCGACTCCTAATCCCAACGTCCTTGAGGATCTGGGCGGAGCCTAATGTTATTCCCCCCGCCGGCCGTGCGCCCCCGGAACATTACTTCGTTCATAATCTCGTTGAGTGGCGTCCAAGCAGCTTCATACACTCGCATAGTCCGAGCGAGAGTTGAAGATCAACAAACCTTATAGGTATAATATTTAAAGGCATTGAAAAATCTCGAAGTAAAATAAATCATTTAAACAATGATATAATTATTGCGGATTACTAAATATCTATTTACCCACTACAGTAGAATATTAAAAATAAAATGCGTTAAAGCTATTTTCCAAAAAAATAAGTGAAATTGGCCATTTGGAAGTCTCGCATCGAAAAATACTTTTTAGTTTCTTTTGTATGTGTAGGTACCTACCAAAAATAGTTAAAATGCCGACAAGATTCTTGATTATACGTGTAAAATCATGCAGAAATAAAAAATACCGTTTTTTAATAAATAAATCATATCGTGACCCAGCGGATGAACCGATATTTTAACATAAGTAGTAGTGGAGGTACAGCTTTATCCCCCGGGTCATACTGCTCTAATGAAAAGATAAACTATAAATAATAGAGCGACAAACTCAACTTTACCGTTGGAAAACGGATTTACGTCCTTTACCTACTTATAAACAGTGATAGTTTTTTATGACTACATTAGTAATGTTCTCAGATTTTCCCCTATACTTGTTGATATTGACGATATTTTACTAGACGAATTTTTTGGCTAATTTCAATGTTCAAGGTCAATGGATACCCTATAAATGTTAATTTACTTGAGTGTCAAAATATGCCGATGCTGGAAAGGAGAACTTATCTAAGCGACATTTTTGGGGATATTGAGTTATACACACTGTTGGGATCGGCAGATTTTTCTGCATCGAATGGGTTGGGTCTCGTATACATCTGTCTGACGACTTTTGTGTCGCTTATCCCGTCGGTGATTTAGAGAATCTCTACTTTTTTTTCTACTAAACGACTTGATTTTTGAGTTTTTTTTAGCAAAATGGAGATAACATAAAAAGTTTTTTGCATAATAATGAACCTTAGAGCTTTTTTACTTATTTGCCAAAACAGATCAAACAACTTGGATAATTTTCTTTATTGCAACTAACCTTGCACTTGTTGGTTAACTGTTTTTATCTGATCGTAAAATATATTTTAATGTCGTTTGAGGCATTTTACCTATGTCTTTATGATAAAATTAACATAAAGGTAAATAATGAAAGAAAAATTGAATGTGATCCACTGCAATGTAAGTAGGACTCGAACCTGCGACCCTAAGTTTCCGGCGTAGTGCTCTACCAACTGAGCTATCATATCGTTACGTCAATCACACTAAATCTTTGATTCCATAATTCTTCGCTACTGGAGCGCGCTCTGTGTCATGTCATGTGTGTTTAAAATGCTTATGCGCATTAGCCAAAAAGTAAAAATGTGGTATTTCCACATTATTAAACAGAATCGATATAAGATTCTATAAAAAAAATAACATAGTTACATAAATTACCTGATTGTCTATCTTAACTATTGGCGTTTATCCAAATTTACCTGCTTTGATACTATGAAACCATTGTCGCTTATCCTTTTTTACCTAATATGACTTTGATCGACTACTGTCGCTTATCTTGAATTGCTTGAATGACAATTGAGTCGTATTTGTCGCATAGAATGTACTAAAAAACAAATATTTTCGTTAAATTGGTAGTTAGACAAATTTACCGGTTCTGATTTATAAAATATCACACATTTAGTAGTAATTCAATATGTTTATAAAGGCCGTTAGGCCCATCTGCGGCGTAAATCTGTGTCTGTGGCGCTAAGGCATTACTTTGGACTCGCTTGATGGACCCAAACGCCATCTCACTCAAACAGTGTCTTACGAGACGTCACTTATACCACACAGAGTTGTAGGTAGTTTTGTTATATATTCATATTCATATTCATATTCAAATATTTTATTTCAGATAAAATCCATATCAATGTTAGTACCAATAAAAATATAAATCTTAAACGTAATGTTAGTAAAAAATTAAAAGTAACACTAATACTAAAAGCGGCGTGGTGCGGCTACGACTGGCGCGTGCAGCCGCACCCAGCGCGCGAGCAGCGGCGACTCCCAGCGCTGCGACAACACGCTCACAATGCTGTTGGAGCTGCGGCGACAGCGGTCTAGTAAGGAGGCGCACCGTTTTCTTACTATAGCGTCAAAGCTATCTGTGTGCGCCTCAGCGAACATAGCTGACGCGCTGCAATGTCGCGGCAGCCCGAACAGTACCCTAAACGCGTTATTATATTGCACGCGCAGAGCATTGTATGCCCGCTGCGTAAAACTGACCCACAGGTTATTCTTGTTAGGATAGGATATTATCTCATTGCAATTGTAAAACTTGAAATTTCACGTAGTTCGTGATTTAAAATTCCTTAATGAGTACCGAGTGACTGCAGTCTTGAGAACTCTTGTGCTGTTCTCATTAGTCATAGCTATCGTTTGCTACCATACATTGGTCTAGAACTACTGGAAATCTTTCAGCAGATCACACATAAAAATTTATAAAATTGAAATTTCACGTGATATCTGATGAATAAATCTTTAATTCCTAAAGCAGTTTTTTTTGTATTTGCGTAGTTGGACCATAAGTTTTTGTCTTAGAGAACTTTAAATGTCACTTCATTAATTTTAATGTTTGAAAATAAATATTTTTCTCTAATTAAAACATTAATTGTGAGGTTTTATTGTACGATAAATAGCTTTTCATGTCTGAAATATTTCCTACAAAGGCGATTAGATAATTTATCTTGATTTATTTCATGCAAATTTATGCACATTTATATATTTACCTGACTATAAAATGAGCATGCACATATATATTGTTAACTGTGTTGATTGTTGTGTAATAGATTATACTATTTTACCTGACTAATTTCTCGGGAAACGTGTCGTTTAGATAATTTTACCTAATTCTATTTTGACGGCCATTTTGCGTAAGCGACGCTAAATCCTAAAATATTCCATTAATAGACAAAATAACAAAAGCAACATGTAAAAAACATGATATTGTTTATATAAAATGAGCATCGTATGCACATAGATATTGTTTACTGTGTTGATTGTTGTGTAAAATGTAGATTATACTATTTTACCTAATATCTCGGGAAACGTGTCGTTTAGATAATTTTACCTAATTCTATTTTGACAGCCATTTCGCGTAAGCGATGCTATATTTTAAATTATTCCATTAATAGACAAAATAACAAAAGCGACATGTAGAGAACATGATGTTGTTTATAATTATAAATGCTTCATTTAAAAAGTAGGTCCACAGAATATTTAAAACTTTTTATTTTTTTTTAAAAGTTCGTAGTTTTTTAGATGTCCTGTAAAGTTAGCTCCGTGTCTCTTGGATAATTTTCCTTTCCAGCGTAGATACGTTTTTTTTGCGGCATAAAGAGCCGTATCTTTTTTTACGTTAACTTAGAAGTTCCGAATTTTATTGGGTGGGTGTAGATTTCTTGATCTGCAGATCGGTTGACATGCGGCAAACGTGTCAGCCCTACTTTAGTTTAGCGGTTGTCTGAGTTACGTAAGCTATTTGGGTTTTGGCGTTCCTTCCGCGATCGATTAATTTGATCCAAGATCGTTTCATTGCCCTCTGGCAAACTTAGAGAGAAAAATTCTGAGCATTAGTCAAAAATCAAGTCTGGGCATTACGATGAGTCTAAATAAAGTTATATATTTTTTCATTAATTCAACTGTAATCCGATCATTAATATATGGCTTTTAAACGATATGTAATAAAAATCAGGTTTTTATTTTATAAACGGTAAACAATTGGAACAGAACTTATGGCCAGGCTAGGTATGTCTAGCTAGGCCCGGCGGATATGTCAATAATTACTAACGCTCATTTAGATTTAAATATGAAGTGGGAAATTTATTGATGCAAATATGTATTCTGACTATATTTACATAAATAAGCCCTCATGCCCAGATTGTCACTTGCCTTCTTGAACTAGAAAATTATTGTAATTTTTGATAATGTATTTTTATATCATATGTCATGTACTGTACTAGTGAGGCAACGAATGTGAATACTTATAAATATTCGTATTCGTAAATTAGCGTTTTACCGAATATTACAATGGTATTCAAACGAACAATACTTGTTCTGCATTACGATATTCATATCTCTTAGGGTTGAATTAATAAAGATCATTAGACGTTATCATACTTAAATATCTGTATTATCAGAATTTTTTACTAACCGAAATACCTACGGTACTCTAATATTACACAGAGAAGGGCCCTAAAACCCACACCAAAAGTGTTATTTTCTGGGAATCCTGTCTGGTGTGGGCCCATGACTGAGAATATCTAAGTATCCAAATGTGTCCGGGAATGCTAAGCTATGACAATTTTTTTTATAAGTACTTAAAATTAATAGATACCTAAATACGAAAAAAAACAGTTACTTACATTTAATTCTATATGAAAATGAGTGCTTTTTGTTATGTCGCATAGCGTAGTCGTAAAAAACGAACTACACTCTCTTAAAATACACTTCAAACGCACGAAGACAGATCGAACCTCCGCGGTATCCGGTACTATAACAATTTTCCGTAACTAGATGGATCGCGAGAGCAAGTGACACAGCCTTCCCCTTCGACGGTTAGATTTACACTGAGCTCGCAGCCCGGGCACGGCCGCGCTCGCGGAAATTCAGTTTTTTTGATGCTTTATTAGACCGAATTTACATTTTACAAACTTTTAAACAATACGATTAAAGATCAATGAATTGTCAATATTCTTGCGAAAGAGCCGTGTAAATATCATTTGTAGTTTAGAAGCCTTAGGGAATTGAAAATTGAAAACGACCCTATTTCAACATTATTTTTTCCATAGTAATTATTGCTTTAAAAAAAAATCCAACTATAATTTTTTAGAAGAAATAGTCAAAAATAACATATATTTTTTTCAGATTTTTCCGTTGGCTAGATTACGAGCCTTAGGACTTTAAAAATCACCATTCCACGTACGGAGTCGCCTTAAACTCACTTAAAAATAATTATCACTTTGCATTCAAAAGGTTAAATATAATGTTAATGATGTCGGCATCTGAATGTAAAGCCAGATTCATATAGTTAAAATGTTCACTAGTATTGAACATCTATAATCTATTTCACATAGCTTTCTACATGTGACATCTGTCATTTCTGTACATTTCATATTCATACTGACAGACGTCACGCGCTGGACAGGTCAGGATCCCAAACATGGTGAACCAAATATCTAGTAAAGATAACAGGAAACCACCATCCTTCAACCTTTGAAAGAAGGCTGTACAACAGGAAATTGTGAAAATCCTTGAGACGCCTTTGTCCAGCAATGGACCTTGCAATATACCTTTTACTTACATAATCCTTAGTATTTTCTTCGGTTACCGCGACTGTCAACCATTTAAATAAAACAATTTAAACGGATTATATCTCATATATTAATTATTTGAGTCTCCCTGACGTTTCGGTAGCTTTTCAGTTACCATTGTCAAAGGTTGACTGAGAAAAACATTTTTGTTCAAACTACTTATTTTAGAAATATGAATTAAAATTAAGGTTTACATACATGCCAGATGGGCCTAATGTGTAAAGGCAGTTACACATGTGCCAGAAGATAGGTTTCATCACACAAGTATTTGCCCTGGTCGGGATTCAAACCCGGGACTGGCGGCTCAATAGACAGACGCTCTATAAACCGCGCCAATCGCGTCGTCAAAGTATAAATATTAATGAATGAAATATTCTGAAAACTGTGTTTATTATAAAATTCTGAATTATTCCAAGGAAACAATAAAAATGCAATAACAAGGCAGTCTGTTTATCTTGCAAGATAAGAATAGTGTTGTATATCATAAACATGGTAATTGTTTATTCAGTTGTCTCAATTATAACTTGTGAGTCTGCATTTGTATATCAGAGATACTCCAATAATTAAATACTCATATAATTGACATTTCATATTTTTATGACTACAATTTTATTACTTTTGCGTATTCCGCTTACAAAGAGGATGTAATTACTGTTTTTATAGTCTTGTGGAGATAACTAATTATTTTAATATTCAGTTATTAAAATGTACTCATTCTAAAATGTAGTAACTCCAAAACTATGACACAATGGAAGGGTAGTTGTCTGGTGTCTAATTAAAAAAAAACGAAAGACGTTTTGGTTGGCATTGTTAACAGCTTATTTTTTTCGCGGATAGGGTTGCGGTTTAGGTTATTTTGTCTTTTCATATATTTGTTTACATAAAGAAAAAACCGGCCAAGTGCGAGTCTGACTCGCGCACCGAGGGTCCCGTACAAACTTTCACTTATCCCATCTTATTTGGCCTGGTTGAGTTAAGTTTGCACCTGAAATGTATGGCGCCGGATACAAACGAGGTGCAAACTTAACGCAACCGAGTTCTCCAAATATGATGTTTGAAAAGGACTATATTTTTTATGATTTATAAAATAAATAAAATCCGATTATCCGATGCATTCGTATCTTTCTGGGCTCAAAACAATATATTTTTGCAAGCCTCCCATATTTTTACTCGTATAAAGCCTGTCGACTTTCGTGCCAGTTGTACGCTCAGTCTTAAAGCTAGTTGTGTTATATAGCTATAGTAAACTCAGATTAACATAGACTGTTGGCAATAGAAAGCACCGTGAAAGGTCTCCAAGATATAGTTACTATATCAAGCTATATGTATGTTGCATTAAACCCTATCACTCCTATCGCTTTCTAAGAAAATAGGTACTTTATATGTGTGTTTCATGCTCGTACTATGAACAAATACAAAAATAATGGGTATTATTGTAACTACAGATAGCTCACTCTTTAGATCTTAACGGAAACCGCACGTTAATACGAACGAGTTTATTGCTTTGCAGCGCTCATAATCGGAAGTTCGTGGATTTCTAGATGCGCGTTAATCTACACCGATTGAGTGTGAAGTTTTAGTAACATTTTCTATAACACTATACAGAAAATGCTACTAAAATTGCAATATTGGCTGAGATCTTGTCAGTCCTATTCCTCCAAACATAGCTAAGAACCATCTTGACGGACAAGACTTTGCCACAGATAGACACACACATGTACATGTTAAAGTTATAACACCCCTTTTTTTCGTCGGGGTTAAAAACACCTAAATCATCATAGATATGCATGCATAGGTCTACCCCGTAGCTCGCCACAAAGGAAATGAGGATATCTGCAGAAGAACCAAGGTAAAGGCTGACCAGATATATATGATTATCATGAGGGCGCTATTTATAAGATTTGTATGGCAACAATTTTGCAACCAATCGCAGCCCACTATAATGATATTAGTTTAATAATACCTTTTAAATACCTGTCAGTTCCACTATGTTAACCTCGTAATATCATTTAATGGAATGCACTCTTATCCTGACTGTTTTTCGTGTAGTAAACACGTGTATAATTTATTTATAAATTATAATCTTACGTTCGTGACTATGAATGGTTTTCGGCATTTTCTTGAGTTTTTTTTTTATATTTGGTTGTTAAAGAAACCACCACGAATGACATTGACATTGTTGACAAACCATCACAAAATCATTGCCAGTGTAAGAGATTAGTTCCAGTGAAATTCCGCAATATGGCGCATCGCATCCTCATATATTTCTGGTCAGGCTTTAACGTCATAGCTCACAGGATTGCAGGGTTGAAGGGCAGGGCATGTGGCCTGCCGGTATTGAAATTCAGTTTTCTATGGACATGATTTGAGGCAAAATCTTAAAATAGCGTGATGCAGAATCGTCATTTGTTTTGTAAGGGCGCGCGGCGCCATGCCAGCCTGGCGTCATCTGTTTTCATAATTTTCCTTTGTCCTCGCATCACGCCGAAACGGCAGGGCACCTGGAAAGTCTAACCAATTTTGATACAGGGTCGTTATATTTTTTGCCCGACTACGGTAGAAAAAGAAATAAGCGTGCGAAGTTGCGGGCACCATTTAGTGTATATATAAATATCTGGTAATAAACCAAGGCGATACACGCGTTTGATAGCTAACGCATGCAACTTATGAACGACGACTTACATAGTTGTAATTAAATAATATAGATAATTATGACAATAATAGATAAGGAAAAATCTTTTACATGTATATGTAATAATATCAATATCAAAACTCCGACCGATTTCGGCCATGGCGACCACTTCCACTCCTAATTTATTTGGCGCTCATGCGCCCGAAGATGGCTTATGTAGCCGATCTTCGCGATAAATTTACGCGCACAATGTCGGCTCGTAAAGTTCACCGTCTACATAATTGTATGTTATGACAGCAGGTGGTGGTATATGTAATAATAATAATTGACGACGCGGTTGGCGCAGTTTGCAGACACCTGCCTACCGAGCACCGAGCCCCGGGCTCGAATCCCGGCCGGGGCAAATATTTGTGTGATCAACTCGAATATTTATTCTTGGGTCATGGATGTTATCTAGATATGCATTTATATATTATGTCTATGGTCGTCTAGTATCCATAGTACAAGCTTTGCTTAGTTTGGGACTAGATCCCCTTATATATATTTTTTATAGTAACTAGTTCATTTATTTTTAGAAATACAATAGCTATCATTGAAGTCGGTGTTTTTTTGTGAAAATGTGATTATTTTAAGCACTTGATTCACGTATCAACGTGTTACGTGAGTCACTCTATATAGAAAACTAGCTTCCCGCCCCGGCTTCGCACGGGTACAATGCTGAAACATTATGCATGTATTATACGTGTAAACCTTCCTCGTGAATCACTCTAACTATTAAAAGCATCAAAATCAGTTGCGTAGTTTTATTAAAGATCTAAGCATACATAATAGGGACAGACAGACGGAAGCTACTTTGTTTTATACTATGTAGTGATTTATTTTATACCAACTTGTTCATTTGTTCTTAGAAATGCAATAGCTACTCGTTAAAGTTGGTTATTTGCTTATAAAAAAGTGATTATTTTTAAGCACTTGATTCACATCAACGTCTAGTCACTGTATATAGAAATAGAGATAATCTACGAACGCTAGAATGTACTAGATTGACAATCTAGCGGCTAGATCGACGCGTGCGCAGTGCAGCGTGGGAGATGATTTACAGTCTGACTCGCAGTAATTATCATTCTAATTTAGATGTGTAATAGCTAATTATAACTGGAGATAAAACTGGCGCAGTTTTGAGAAGTTATTTTAGTTCTTATCGAGGAAATCGTGAGGGTCACACAAAGTTAAGAATAGAAAGAGAATTATTTATTTAACGCATAAGAAGTCACTGGAAGTGGATAGATTCGTAGTCTATTGATATTATAACATTTTAGGAAATCATAATTCATACTTTATTAAACCGTTGATGCAAAAAGCCGGGCTCAAAGAAAAATTTCAAGGCGTAACTTGGCGGAAGATACCTTTGATCGAACCCGGTACCTCTGGATTACTGATCCACCGTGTTAACCTCTCCTAACGCCAAATAACCATTCGATTTTTTTCCTTATGCTTTTGTGTGTCGATCTTTGCATTGTTTATTTGAAAGGTTTAAAAGGGCACGCAAGACCGGTAATCCAGATGTACCGGGTTCTATTCCCGGTCTCTTCTGCCAGGTTACGCAGTTACCGCCGCCTATGGACGCACGCGACGCTAGGAGCATCACATGCGCGTTGCCGACCCTTTAAGAACCTATTTACTCCCCTATTAAAGAATCGCAAACTGCAGCCCCCTGGGAAAACCTCGGCAGGGAGCTCATTCCACATGCGGAGCGTTCGCGGTAGGAAATTCCTCTGGAACCACACAGTTCTCCACCATTTAGTAAAAGTCCGAACCCATAGCGGGTTTCTACCTTTGACTAAGAAATATATCTAATTCTAGGAGAGACCAATTTGTACAGTCAACCATTTAAAGTCTAACACAATTACAACTTAATGCGGGGTGACGCGAGACAGTCCTCGAAGCCCTGCTGCGCGGCGCTTCTATTTCTTCTCTGAGGACCGGAAGATACGAACCTAACCAGGTTAAAGGTGGACTGTTTCCAAGTATTGGTTTTTAATGCGGCTTCGAAACAGCTTTTGAGTAACTTTAGAACTTCTAGGTTAGGCCTTAAAATATGTCAGTGAAAGGCAGAAACTTGAATATATTTCTAGGCCCAAAAGCCATTCTGAAACCTAGGACAAACCATTCTGCGAACAGGCCAAATATCCGGCTCAAACTAACATATGTATCACCATCTCGAGATAACAGATGACACGTGAGCGCGACCTGCATGTCTGCAATTCGGTCTGTCACATTGTATTTATAGAGTCGCCGAAATAGCGACTGGCAGTAATCACTCGGCTATTTATAGACGATGCGGTTCAAATCGCGCGCTTGTGTTAACCTATGAGTTCTTGTTGAGTGGCGTTGGAATAGGTTTGAATGACACAGGACTACATTAAATGGAGCACTAGATGCTCCACTAGGTGCAAGGAGCACTAGGTGCAAGGACAGATTGAGGGCGGTCTCCAACGCGATGGATGGATCTGAAAGACAGCGACAGACCAGCATTTCAGAGTGATCTCGAGCTGCTAATAGAGTAAAGTGGAGACAAATCGCGAAGGCCGCCACTCGAGTCGAGAGGACCGCGGTCGAAGATCACCCGTGTACAAATACATCATCATCGAGACCACGACCACTCTGACAAGAGTGAGACGATTAGAAAGAAGAACGTTAAATGGGGCCCGACCTGAAAGGACCATTAATGTACAATAATTTGCCTAAGTTTCACCTATTATTTTGTTAATGCCTCGAGAGGTGGCGTCAGAATAGGATAGAAGGTACGTAACACGACCACTCTGAGAGAGTGAGACGATTAGTAAGAAGAACGTTAAATGGGGTCCGGCCCAAGAAGACCATTAATGTACAATCAGTTGCCTAAGTTTCCCCTATTATTTTGTTAATGCCTCGAGAAGTGGCGTCAGAATAGGATAGAAGGTACGTAACACGATCACTCTGACAGAGAGACGATTAGTAAGAAGAACGTTAAATGGGCTCCGGTCCGAGAGGACCATTAATGTACAATCAGTTGCCTAAGTTTCTCCTATTATTTTGTTAATGCCTCAAGAAGTGACGTCAGAATAGGAAAGAACGGGCGTAATGGGACCGCGACTAAGACTGCCCCTGAAGCGGAACGGATAAAAAAAACCAATGAACCAATCAGGCTGAGTCTTGTCTGAGCCCATAAGCTCTAACTGATGTGCCAACGGAAAATTTCCAAGATTTCAAATCTTCCACATGAGAAAATCTTGATAGAGCCTCCTAGAGCTTACTGGGAGACTAGATCGATTCATGTAAAGTTGTCCCATTGTTTATCTGATATCTATAATAATGAGTATTTATTTGAGGAATAAGTATGGGTTACAATAAGCTGGTATAATTTAGAAATTACGTGATCCATCATACTCTTACTTAAAAAACCGGCCAAGTGCGAGTCGGACTCGAGCACCGAGGGTTCCGTACAAACACTTTCCATCCCTAAGTGGTTAAGTTAAGTTTGCACCTGGTATGTATAGCGCCCCATATAATTAGGTGTGCAAAGTTAGGTATTAAAAAAACTACTTTATAGATCTCGTTCAAAACAATTTTCGTTTTTATAGTAATGTACATCATATGTTTTTTTTAGATTTTTCATTTTCTTATTTTAGAAGTTAGAGGGGGGGGGGGGCAACTTTTTTCCACTTTGGAGGCGTCTGTCACGCAAACTATTCGGTTTAGAAAAAAAAAATTTAGAAACCTCGATTCATTTTTGAAGACCTATCCATCATACCGCACACGTATGTGTTTGATGAAAAAAAAAAATTTGTGTTTCAGTTCTAAGTATGGGGAGCCCCCAATATTTATTATCATTTTTTTTATTTTTGCATCAAAATCTTAATGCGGTTCACAGAATAAATCTACCTACCAAGTTTCAACAGTATAGATCTTATAGTTTCGGAAAATGGCTGTGACATACGGACGGACAGACGGACAGACAGACATGACGAATCTATAAGGGTTCCGTTTTTTGCCATTTGGCTACGGAACCCTAAAAAGCATGAAATCAAAAACTTGCTACTGTAACAGTTGAATAAAATAGTGGTGCCTAAAAGTAGATAATAGTACATTACTGCAGACGCCGGGAAATAAGGGGCTTGCCGGGTGAGTAGGTATAGACGGATAGTGATACGAAGCCGGCAAGCCCTTTTCACGGCCAAGGCATGTGTATAGCTCTTTTCTCAAACATATGCAATGAAATAAATAATACACCACTCAATAAAATATAATTCAGCCGTTTAACCTGTTCCTGATGCCATGTTTAAAAAAAATACTTTCCCGGCCTAGGCCTTCAAATTTGTATAAAATTCCTTTACAGTCGAGTTGTTTCGCCTGAAACGTGATACTTCGAAGCCTGTTATAACGCACGTTATAACGACATTTTATTGCATGTTTAAGTAAAACTTATTATAATGAGAATGACCAGCTACTTGCGTCTCGAGTGTTTAAAGTTTTTAATTTAGGTTATTTCAATTATGTTGCAATAAACGGCGTAGGTTTATATTTTTTTTCTTGTGACTGAATTCTGCCAATCTTGCCAAGACATTACGCAATATAACGATAACGCGCAGTACATCAACTCAAGGCCGACCAATTATCTGACAGCATATTAATCGAGAATGTCTGGTTTCTGACCTACCGTCTGAGCCTGACACACCCACGACGTGACGTCAGACACGATAGTAACACGTTATTTTTATAGTAAGACTACGCACGCAAACTAAATAGTTCTTATTAATGTAATTTTGTCGAGACGTGTCCGAATTATATAGGTGCTTAGCACTCACGCCGCAGCCCGCTGCGTGGTGCGGAGGGTAATAGAAAATCCGAGATGCGAATTAAGTCTGTTGTAAATAGGGTTGCCATCCCAACTAGCAAAAAAGTCTTAGATTGCGCACTTTATAAGAGTGGTGGGCTTATAGCGCTCTTATAATTGTTTTGCTGATGCTGCTGCTCTTATATTAGCTTTAGATAAGATGGTACGGACTCAAGAACTCTCAGTCTTATTACCTAGTCTCATATATGTATATAAGCGCATTTTATAATACTATTATAAGCCTCTTACTCCTACAACAACATTTACGAAGACTCATTGTACTTGAGAATATCTGTTCTTATATCCACATTCTCTAAGTTGATTTGATTTTATAATGGTCTTGATAAATGTTCTTA
Source organism: Apotomis betuletana (assembly GCA_932273695.1). Lineage (NCBI taxonomy): Eukaryota > Metazoa > Arthropoda > Insecta > Lepidoptera > Tortricidae > Apotomis > Apotomis betuletana. The sequence continues at coordinate 7,472,280 of OW026325.1, forward strand.
TAAGAATGTCAGACTAATATCAGCATAACATAAAAGCACTATAAGTGCATACTTTTTTGGTCTTCATAAAACTATTATTAGATCAATATAAGATGGTTTGATCTTAAATCGATTTTGGGAACACAATTGTAAGAATAACGTTTAGTTAGCCATATTGTTTTGTGAAAAAGAGAGTGCTGTGATTTTAAATTTTGTGTAATAGGCATGGATTACAGAGATTGGAAAAAGCATTCCAAAAATTAATGTTAAAAAATTTACTTTTCATGTAGGTTAAGCAAGAAACCCTAAATTAATTCAATATGGCCGTACCACTTGTATTCAGAATGCTAATATTAGCGTAAATGATCTTACAGTAGTCTAATAGTGCGCTGGAAAAATGCAACTATCAAAATGGCACCGTTATCACCACAAATAAATAAATAAAAAAATATAAGAGGATATTTAAATTGAATATTTGAGTAGGCGCATGAAATTTGAAGTGTAAAACAGGGTCCACTTTACAGTAAATAATATTTTCCAACGTAAAAACTTACCGCCCAACGCAACATAAACACACACCAAGATTTTCACAAACACGTTATTTTATTACGTTACCATCACTATTAGGGAATTCATAAACAGTTGTGACAATAATATTTACTTTTTTACTGTCACGCTGCAGTTTCACTCAAGACATAAAAGTAATCAAAATAAGCTTGTTTAGGCTCACAAGATTCTAACGTTTGACCAATATGCGTCTATGTGGGCTTACAAAATACTTACGTGAGAGCGATATTAGCCTAAGGCAGCTTAAATTAGTTTTGACAAGATTACTGTAAATGCAATCAGTATTCAATTAGACTGATATTAGGACGATATAAAGTAAATACACTTATAATTTGCGCCCAAATCCAGGCTTATACGATGATATAGGATCAATATAAGAGCGAAAATTTGTAGTCTTTAGACTGTTGTTAGTGCGATTTTGCTGGTTGGGATACGTCCGGATTTGTCCGGATTTTGACCCTTTGTCAGGATTGCGGCCGGACTTCGCAAGTGACCCGATTGTTAGAAATTCATTAAATAAAAAAAAAAATTATGATGCATTTATTACAATGTTTACACATTTTTGAAGAATGAAATGGAAAAGGTAACTCAACAAAAACAAGCATTCAAATGTCCACTTTTTTTCATTAATATAATATTAAAACACAATTATAAAATCATGTATAAGTATTTATGATATTTTAAACAGAAGTCAGGGCTTAGGGTGATGTCCGGATTTTTATCAGCATATTCATTTTTCCATATGACAAATCCTAGTTGTAAATCAAGGTACAAATGAAAAAATAACTGTGAGCACGTTGGCAACCTTAGAGCATTAAACCAACCGGAGAAGCATTTGCCGTATATTTATAATTAAAAAGTCTGCCAAATCCTGAGCAGTGCGAGGTAACACATATCTAAACAATCTGCACACAAATTCAAAACTGTCTTATTACGCACTCGCACTAAAATAATACTCATCTCATTTAATTTACTTATATTAATCCGCTACCCAAAGGTTGTCTGGAAGAGATAGCTTTTTAGCGATAAGATCGCCTATTGTTTACCTCTATTGTAATGATAAGTGTTATCTGTATTTGTATTTATTTCTTCTTGAGGTGTGCGTGTGCAATAAAGAGTAATCTATCTATCTGTCAATGGCTACCCCGGTTGGTTTAATGCTCTAAGTTGGCAACCCTAGAAGCCGGCGTGAGGGATACATGCCTAAATTGCCGTCTTCCATGATATCCGGAAAGCCAATATTGCCAAATTTGGCACAGTTATAGCTCATGACGCATCGAGGGAGCACCGTCTTGGCACTAGGTAGACGCTGGCATTTCGCCTATTGGGCCAAATTCATAGAGCGTAGATCCATGCGTGTTCTTAGAGAGTGTGACACAGCGGAATCTTGGAACCTTGGAATGGAAAAGAAAATCGAAATGCATTTTTAGGGTTCCGTACCCGAAGGAACCGTATTACTAAGCCTCCGCCGTCCGTCTGTAACCAGGTTGTATCTCATGAACCGTGATAGTTAGACGGTTGAAATTTTCGCAGATTATGTATTTCTGTTGCCGCTGTAACAACAAATCGTCTGTTGTCAAGCAAAACTCACTAAGTAGATAACAAATACCTACTTAAAACAAAGCTCGTATGTCAGTATCAATCTACTAACTAGATACTAGGTTTTTAAGAGTGGTGACAGAAATTGTATTTGTGGAGTGTCTTTTGAAAAGGGCTTATTTCACTATGAAACTCACACAAAACTAAGTCCTTTTGAAAAGACACTCCTCATTTAGTTTTGGTTGTCCCCTGGCGAAATACTAAAGAACAGAATAAAATAATTATTTGAGGGGGCTCCCATACAACAAACGTGATCGGTTGCGTTCACGCACCTCATTTGTATCCGGCGGCATACATACCAGGTGCAAACTTAACCCAGCCAGTTAAGATGGGATAAGTATTTGTACGGAACCCTCAGTGCGCGAGTCGGACTTGGCTGGTTTTTATTATAATCTTAACAGCGCGATGCAGGATTAGTATGGCCGTACAGCGCCATCTGATGGTTAAAGTTCTTGTATCCGTTCATGACGCCGAAACAGTGTAGCGGATCTTAACCAATTTTGATACAAACAGAGCTGGATATCAAAGGATGGTTATAGCATACTTTTTATCCGACTACGGTAAAAAAGAAAGGTTTCGCGTCGACGAAGATGCAGGCTGGGTGTGATAACCACACATTTGATTTTGATCTCACGTTATCGTTAAAGTTGTTTATGCTCTAAATTGTATACTCACTGTTCCGGCATCGAAGTCAAAATTTTATTCTAATTCTTTTACTGTGCAAGCTATTTTACTGTGGAACTCGCTTCCGCTGGATCTAAGCTAAAACTTTGGGAAATTTTAAACATAAACTAAAAGATCACTATTTGTCTCTACCGTAGCCTTGGTCTTCGCACATTATAACAACTCAACGGCGACTCGATTCTATGCCAAATATTGAAATTTAAGCCCTATGTCATATTCACTAGGTTTAATTTCAAAAAATGATATTAGTAGTGGACGACGAGTGGACGACGCGTCGGTGCATCGTCGAAATTAAACCTAGTTAATATGACATAGGGCTTAAATTTCAATATTTGGCATAGAGTCGAGTCGCCGTTGAGTTGTTATAGTGTGCGAAGACCTGACCATTTATAATTCTATGCTGTCGTTTTTCATTATAAGTCTAATGTTAGCCGTGATATTCTTTTCATTCATCCTTTTTGTATGTATGTACGTCTATGTATGTTTATATATATATATATAGATACTTATTTGTGTAAGTGTATGACCTATCTGTCTTTAATATTTTGTACTTATGTATAAATTACTTGAAGTTCTTATCTCACCACCTACTATTTTCTGTTTAATTTTGTTTTCTCCGCTACCCAAAGGTTGTCTGGAAGAGATCGCTCTTTAGCGATAAGACCGCCTATTGTCTACCATTGTTTAATTTAAGATTTCTCATGCTGAAAATAAAGCTTACTCACCTAGCCGGCGCCTATTCACCCGCTTTGAAGATAAGAACTGACGCCAGAATACGCGTGTAACAGGTGTCTTACCAATACAGCAACTAATCACAACTAGTTTCAAAAACTAATACACAAAACTTTCTTCCGCAAGGAAACGTGGTTTACGTAAAAAAACAAACAATATGAAAATCACCAACTTACATCTAACGTTCATTAAATTAAGCCTGCACACTAATCGCCAACTACTGTTATACGAATGCAACATTTTAACCGTAAACTAAACTTTGTTACAGATTATACCAAATTAATATTGCCAGTGGATAAACTAAACTAACTTAAAATAGCTTAAAGAACGTTGTCGTCTTGGCGGTAAAGCTAAGTTTGTAAAAGGAAAACCGAACAAAAGGGCGCGAAACAATCTGTCCAATGAAGCGTTCGTTAACTTCAAAACGTCGTATATAATTAAATAACACCATTGTAAAAAGAACCTTAAGATGAAGCGTGGATAAAGTTCATAATATATACAATGAAATAGGATGTGAGTTTGAAGTTAATTTGAAATTGGAACAAAAACGCATCCTTCCGCCTTCCGTGTCTATGGTCTTTTCGCGCGCTTTTTAATATAAAATGGCGGTTGGACCGTTTCAGCTTCAGTCTCGGGGTGAGTTTCATCCTTCGAGGTTCTATTGGTATCTTCTAGAAGTTTCTATCGGTGAGTTTTATTTATAAGATGACTCACAGTTTTTAATGAAAACAAAACAATTTATATGTAAATATAATATTGATTGCTCATTAAGAATAAAAAAAACTAGTTAACTTTAACAATATTTTTCCATTATACCTACATGCCGATCTGAACAAATAAATAGCACACTATACTTACTAAAATACTCACTTAATAAATAAATATCGGGCAACCTCATACAAATCGACCTAGTCCCAAAGTAAGCTCTACTAGGTTTGTTTTATGAGCACTAGACGACGATATACATACTTATACATATATAGATAAGTATATGCTTAAATACATAGAAAAAATCCATAACCCACGAACAAATATACGAGTTCATCACACAAATATCCCTGGGTATGTCGAAGCACTGATCAGTGCAAATCATTTAAAGCCTATGTCTTTGCCTAACCATATCCTTGAGCTTCAATTTGATTGCCAATTTTTTTACATAACATATAAGATCCCTTGCCGGGATTCGAACCCAGGCCCGACGGCTCAGTAGGCAGCTGCAATACCACTGCTCTAACCGCACTTTCATGAATAACAATTCACCAGAAATTACACAAATTGCGAATTGTGATGTGGTCCAATCGTACATTTATCTGGGAGCCTTAATCACTAACAACGGCGGATGTGTCGACGAAGTGAAGAGGCGTATGGCAATTTCTAGATCTGCAATGGACAGGTTGAGAAAAATATGGAGGAATCGCAACATATACAAAGCCACAAAAATCCGGCTCGTTCGGGCACTTGTATTCCCCATATTCCTATACGCTGCAGAAACGTGGACCCTGCGGGAAGTCGAGAAGAAAAAGATAGACGCCCTAGAGATGTGGTGCTGGAGGAGAGTGCTCGGAGTATCATGGACTGAATTCCGCACCAACGAGTCTATACTTCGAGAACTCGGCATCGAGCAGCGTTTATCATCTTTAGTACAGTCCCGTATTCTTAGCTTCTTTGGTCACGTATGCCGCCGAGGGGAGGTGGCTATTGAGCGACTTGTGGTCCAGGGAAAGGTTGAGGGTACCAGGCCACGAGGCAGATCGCCTATGAGATGGACAGATCAAATAAAAGCTGCAATAAATGGCTCATCGTCACTACACGAATGTACGAGGAAGGCGGCTATCAGAGAAGAATGGCGGCGTGTTGTGAAGCTTGCCACCAACATCTGAAATGATGACCACGACCACTCTGCCAAGAGTGAAAACGACAAAGAAGAAGAGAAGAACCGCACTTCATAATCTTAAACGGTCTCAATTGTACCTACTGTAATCAAATTTAATCACTCATTACCCAAATTGCAATATTAAGTGCACGAGCACTTAATAACACAATTGAACCAAAATTAAACTTTAAAGTAACCCATTTATTGTCATTACTCGTGGTTATGGTAATTTGTACGTGTTTGTAACTAATGATAATGAATCATTTCCTTATTGGAGTATAATTTTGTTTTCATACGTAGCAGTTACACTTCAAATATTATCCTTTGAATGTTATGGATATTTAAGTAATTGCGAACATAAAAATGCGTGACTCAGGTTGTTCAGACAGAATTGTATCACATAGTACATAAAGAAACGTCTAGGAAAGACCCGACTTTCATCTTATCAATGATAGAATATAAACAAATGGGGTGTACCCAGGTTAAAAAATAATGATAAGTAACCTGTTTCACGAAATAACTACATAGTATAAAACAAAGTCGCTTCCTGCTGTCTGTCTGTCTGTCCGTATGTATGCTTAGATCTTTAAAACTACGCAACGGATTTCGATGCGGTTTTTTTTATTAGATAGATTGATTCAGAGGAGGAAGGTTTATATGTATAAAACATGCATAAAAAATTTAAGCATTGCACCCGTGCGACGCCGGGTCGGCATGCTAGTTAAAGGGGTCTATATCTGTTTGTCTAACATTTTTTGGCCGATATTTTTTTCGGCACATATTTTTTGGCTTAATAATCTTTGGTCGATTGTTTTTTACGTCGAAAATTGTTTTGCATATATTTTTTGGCCGAAAATAGTTTAATCTAACATTTGTATGGAATAACATTGTTTGGTCGAATGTATCTATTTTAGGCATAAAATTGGTATTCCGAATATTGGTGTCACTAATAATCGCATCCAAACTGTCGCATTTATTAAATTAATGTTACTTAGATTTTGTTGGGGACGCAGTTCTAACCTAACCTAACCTACTGTTCTGGGAGCGCCTTATTTTTGTCAGGGACGCAGTTCTAACCTAACCTAACCTACTGTTCTGGGAGCGCCTTATTTTTGTTGGGGACGCAGTTCTAACCTAACCTAACTTACTGTTCTGGGAGCGCCTTATTTTTGTCAGGGGCGCAGTTCAAACCTAGGAGCGCCTTATTTTTGTCAGGGACGCAGTTCTAACCTAACCTAACCTACTGTTCTAGGAGCGCCTTATTTTTGTTGGGGACGCAGTTCTAACCTAAACTATTGTTCTGGGATCGACTTACTTACGACTACTTTCACTTGCTCGCTTCAGCATATTATGGGTTTTTGGGTTTTATGTTAGGCTAAAGAGAAATTATACCTAACAATATTATACTTTTAGCCTCTGTCATAAAAAAAATATACTATTTTTTTTTAGGTCAGACATGTTTTAAGATTTAGGACAAAAAATATGTATGTATGCAAAAAAATCTTTGTGCTAAAGAATAAGTATAGGTACCATTAAATATTATAACAAACATTTTCGGCCAAACAATTTTAGAACATAAAATTTTAGACCAAGCGAAGGGCACCCTAGTTAAAGATATTGAGACATTACCTGTTTTATAAATTTACGTATAAAATTCAAATTTTCAGTCATTTCGAAACTCGCGAAGAGCGCACAAAGCCTGCATGTCTCAGCGTATAAAGGACATAATAATAGTATACGAAAGCATTAAAGTATCATAATTCGAGCTCACATGTCGCCATAACGTGATATTCAATGATGTCGTTCCGCGAACGCAATTTTATGGACATACCTACATAATATGATACTGTGCAGATAATAATAGTGGCACTGAACGACCAGCGACGCGGTGAGCGGTTGAGTGAGAGATCCGAGCGCGGCATATGAGTGAGCGAGACACGTAGCCCGCGCCGTCAAAGAATATATGTACTAACGTAAAAAGAAACGACAGCGACACTTGTGTGCAGTAACAAAACTCGCGGCTATGTGCTCGTGTCGAGGGGCGAGCGCGGGACGCGCGCGGTGGTGAAGGGCATTCACGTGAATGCCGTCGAAGGATTCGGCATTACAAGGTCACCGACGCCCGAGTTACACCGATAGGCCGCTGTCGCGCCTGTGGCGCCGCTGAGACCGAGTTCGTTACCACGTTTAGATACGTGTCTCGCTCACTCGTATGGCCGCGCTCGGATCTCTCGTTCGACCGCTCACCACGCCGCTGGACGCGCAATTTCGTGGCATCTCTGTGAGAGCTGTATAGTTGTATACCTCGCGATCTTAGTTCGACATCGCTGAAAATATGTCGTTATTTACATTTTCATTTCATATCTCTGAAATTTGGAAAAAAATGAAAAAATATTCTTCTATTTCTAAGCCAACGCAATCAAAAGATACAGCCGTTTATGCTGCAATTTTTCGACACTCGCAAGGGAATCAAAACCTACAGGGTACTTCGCGTGAACTCAGAATCTTGAACTTTGGTACGAAGCAACGTCTCATACGGTACGGAACCCTCGGTACGCGAGTCCAACTCGCTCTTGGCCGATTTTTTTAACTATCTATAATTATAGCATGATATATATTAAACACCAGTCTACATATTTCTTAGAATTAGAAGCAGACAAAGCCGCCAGCACGGGTAGTGTTACACGTGTCCATTTTTTGCCCAGTCTGTCTGTTGGAGTTCGTCGAACCGTTTGCAGGGTGAAGGTCGGACGGACAGACACGTTTTTATCTATATTTGTGCAGTACAAACATTGAGGATATATTTAGGGGAAATAATAGTTTTTTAGACATGACGAACTGTCTGGGCTCATTTTGTATGGAAAATGAGGATGTTTCTGGAAATTTTCGAAAAAAAAACATCACTAGTAATAATAATATTCTTTATTGCACCACAAATAACAAGGAAATAACAAAAACATAAAATTGGTAACAACAGGCGGTCTTATCGCTAAACAGCGATCTCTTCCAGACAACCTTAATATCACAGAACCTAAAACTATTATTATATTTGATGATAGATTTAAAAAAAAAGGGTGAAAGCAGCGTCGTAGAATCAGCCCTCAAAAGACGTCACCTTGTGGAAAAACTGATAGTCCTACTGTATGATTTACTGCGCTGTGATCAGTTACTTGTCGCTTACGCTCTTTTAGAATAAGGAACTTATCAAAAGGATTTTTAATCATAGATTGGTATATATTCGAAAATGTAAAAATTTGTTATTTATGTTATATTAAATTTTTTATCCTCTTTCTCTGAACTCGACTGTACCAAGCTCCAGCGAATTATCGTCCAATACAAATCCAACAAAACTAAGTAAAACTCCGCAATAAAACAAATAACTATGTCTGAAATACACAATTGTATGTCACAATTGTTTTTTATCGATAAACATTATTTTATGTAACACGTGCGCATCTTGATACATTACCCTTGATATATCAAAGAATAAATTAACTATAGTTTCGCGTTATACTGGATACTTTCATGTTGCCTCACAGATGAAAACTAGAAATAAAAAGAAATATGTTTATGTGGCCTGAAATATTTTACATACAAGAAATGTATTTGGGATAAAACGACAAAGACTAATATTTCTGAAAAAAAAATCCACACGTTATAGAAAATAATTATTTTTATAACCTAAACTTTTGTTGTAAATTTTAATTATTGTATTTGTAATTTTTATTCACGCTATTTGCAATTACACTATGTCCACCTTTCTTTCAATATGTCCACCTGCAGTGGCGTGCACCTTATAAAGACAAAAAGACACTGCCTACCCTAGTTGATTACAGAAACGATATATATTATTTATTGTTACAAACATTACCTTTTTATAAAATTATATAAAACAAATGTACAAAAATAATCAATTTGCGATCCGCGCCATCTATCGAGTCGGTGCGCCAAAATTTCGTACGTATTGGTCGATTCCGTGGAGGTTGACTTGAACGATTCCGCGGCACTAGCGCCGCTTCGCGCCGTAAGCGGTAAAGACAGGCGATTTTCTGTCTAAATTTATATTTGTGTGCCTCGTGGTAACACGGACCGCGTGTGTGTGCGTTCTTATAAAAATATTGCACACAATAACAAAACTCACGCACACAAATACAGAAGTAAGACATTGTCTCAATGTCTTTTACTTCCTTACGGAAGTAGGATGTTCCGACCCGCGACTAGACACGGCGAACAACATTCGGTGCGAGCGAGGCGCGAATACCGCGACGCCCGATGTTAAGCGAAAAATTCCGAACAGGTAGCCTGTCTCGCTCTCTCCTTAGCTATTATTTGTAGATTCGAACTTCCGATGTTGACTATGTAACGAATTTAAAAAGACGCTTTTTTGTAACTTTAATTAGCGCAAAAACGGTACTATTTAAGTTTGTCGTATTTTGCTACCTATAGGTTTTGCATACTTGGACGCCATTATTGTTAATTGTTTGTTTTGATTATTACGTGTGATAGTGGTGACTAGTAGTAAATAAGCGAATAAAAACTTTTAGTGTATTCTTTTAATTGTGATAATTGTGGTGGTGTTTATTGTTTGCGGTCATCAGTTAATAGAAAAAAATATTTGGAGATGGTCGATTTGCTTGATATTTGAGAAGACGAAGAATAAAAACTGTCCCGCAGTATTTCTGTAAGTTATTAGTTTCTCAAAATTTTGTGTCTACCCTGTCGTAAAACTCTGTGCACGCCACTGTCCACCTGCAGTCCGACCAAAAAGAGTAGAAATTAAAAAGTGGCGATACTATAATGTCATCCCTTTCTAAACAATATAAGAAAACGGGGACGACACTACAGTATTGCCACTTTTTAATTTCTACTCTTTTTGGTCGGACTGTACGTCCTTCGAGGTAGCCATAACTCTCGTGAACAGTGTTTTTTTTTATCTCTGAGTCATTTATTATATATAGGTAACCTCACTGCCACTCTGCGCGCGTCTACTCTATGAGTAACGCTCGTTACGCTATAACTATAACGCGTCGTTATCCGATTGATAAGCAGAAACTGTGCGCCGGCGCACGCGCCGTTCGTTTCGTTCCATATTTGAAATTTAAATTCGTATTCGTTTGCTTTTTCTTCAGTTAGTTTCTCTTGCATTCCACATTTGAATTTGAAGCGTTCTTTATTAGTGGCCAGCATCTACTTGTAAGTATTTTTATTTAAATAAATAATAACTATTTTAAACTTGGAAAACAATGTTGAGTGTTGACTCGTTCGTTTTTATTTTGTCGTTGTGGTTTCTGTGCTGTAACTTCTTGCATATTTTAGCGGTTGGTATTGATCAGATTAGATTTGTTTCACAAATATGGCTCTACATTCTGGAACACACCAAACACGATTGATTTGTGATTTATCATGTATCCATTTCTTTATAGATAGATAGATAGAATATTCTTTACATTACAGAAACACAGATAACATAGTATTACAATAAAGCTAAACAGGCGATTTGATTTTGATTTGATTGTGTTTGTTATATAATTGTATTTACATTGAAAGTATTTGTTATCCTGTTCGAGCATAGTGCCCCATTTAAGAAATTGTGACATATTTTCCTGTAGTTTCGTAAATACGAGAGGCACGCCACTGGTTATATGTCAAAATATGCGTCTGTCGGAGGGCTTCAAAGTGTAATTAGAATACCCGAAATTGGTCGGTAACTATTTGAGATTTTCTAAAATTTTACAATATTTGAAAATTTCGCTGACTTGGATCGAGAATTTCCCCATATATATTTTTTTTGAGCGCGCTATTCAGGAAACGGAAAAATTGGGCAAGTGCGAGCCCGACTCGCGCATGAAGGGGGAACCTATACATATATATAATCTATAACAAGTTTGTTGTATGGGAGCCCCCCTTAAATATTTATTTTATTTTATTTTTAGTATTTGTTGTTATAGCGGCAATAGAAATACATCATCTGTGAAAATTTCAACTGGCTAGCTATCACCGTTGTTGAGATACAGCCTGGTGACAGACGGACGGACGGACGGACAGCGAAGTCTCAGTAATAGGGTCCCGTTTTTACCCTTTGGGTACGGAACCCTAAAAAATGAATTAAGCTAACAGTGTGAGCCATCTTAGGAGGCGGGCGGACGTAAAATGTTGGGGCGTTGCGCGCGAGGTCATTGGTCAAATTTTATCATGCGCATTTCTAAATTGCATTTTCAATGCCTTTGATAGTTGAGCGTAATGTAAGATCTGTAGTTTTTTCTATACTCCCATTATACCTTTGAAGGATTATTAATAAATAAATAAATATTAAGGGACAATCTTACACAAAGCAAAGCTTGTACTATGGGTACTAGACGACTACTAATAACATCGGCAAGGCATCGTTGTTTTCGTGTGACGCTTGTTTTTATTTTTACATTTGATTTATTTTTATGTCATGAACTCGATCGGGCAAGTTTTTTATGAGACAACTTTACGTCTTTGTTTACGTTACGCTGGCTTAATAATTCATCTATTATAGTTTTGCCGAATTATGAGAATTCAAAAAAAAAAATAGTTTTTGGATTGAAAAATTGCGTACATTTGAAGCCTCATTCAAAGTCCCTTTACGATTGTGGTTTTTTTCTTCGTTTATTGATATTAAGTTTTTTTTTATTCATATCACTACAGTATGTTGTAGCATTTATTATATCACGAAAAAATCACGACAGATCACGTTGGGGGAGGGAGGACCTCACGTGTATTTTTCTACAGTGAACGTAAAAAAAATCTACAACATCAGTATTTATTTATCGTATGGCTTATGTTATAGTTCTCTGCTTAAATTTTTGAAGGGTTAGATTTGAGGTAAGCTACTGCATCCGTCGAGAGTTTCTTGATATCCGCCATTGTTCCGCTAAACTTAGTGATTGGGCATTCAAAGATAATGTGGTGTACTGTCTGGTCTGGGTAACCACACTGGCATTCCGCTGACTTACACCAATCCCATTTGTACCATAGAGAGGCACAATTTCCGACGCCTGTCCTGATTCTGTTTAGAAGGCACCAAACCCTTCGCAGCAGCAACCTTGCAGAAGCAACGCTGGAGAGGGATCTGGAACTGCTAGGTGACTTTTTCACCCGCTGGCGTCTTTGCCCTAATCCTTCAAAGATCGAGGTATCCTGCTTTCACCTGTGTAATAAGGAGCTGCGAGTAAAATTCAGGGACAAAACTCTTCGCCACAACTTCTTCCCCAAATACCTGAGAATCACCTTGGATAGGAGCCTGAATTACAAGGAACATCTAAAAATATATCTTCACTTGTTAAATGCTTACCTCAAAATAGCGATACTATTTTACGAAATTCTGGCGAAAAAAATACACGTGAGGCTGTGAGGGGGAGGGAGGGAAAACAAAGTACCTCACCAAATATCACCTCACGTGATTTGTGCACGAGCCCAAACGTCTCTTCCACGAATATTTTAAATCTGAGATCATTTATCCTTTCTCATCTAAAGTTATGCAAGCGTCCGTAAATCAATTTTATCTTAATACTAAAAATAACAACCAAAGGCTTTGATTCCAATCTAGAATATTCTTAGTAATACCGTGCGACGACATCATTGAATATTGAAGCTTATTCCTAACGGCTAAAACTCAGTATTATTCAGCATCGTCTAAGGAATTTGCAAATATGTTAAACGATTGACGAGTCTGATAGTAATTTTCAGTCGATCTTTGTTTAAATATAACATTATATGTTTAACCTTTTGCCCGCCAAACGATGAAGCAATTCACAGTACCTACGCCTGGCGCCACAGCAATAAAAAATATCGGCCAAGTGCGAGTGGGACTCGCGCACGAAGGGTTCCGTACCATTATCTGTAAGTTTTTTGTATGGGAGCCCCCATTAAATATTTTATTTTATTTCATTTTTAGTATTTGTTGTTATAGCGGCAATAGAAATACATCATCTGTGAAAATTTCAACTGTCTAGCTATCACCGTTCTTGAGATACAGCCTGGTGACAGACGGACGGACAGCGAAGTCTCAGTAATAGGGTCCTTTTTACCCTTTGGGTACGGAACCCTAAAAATAAGGCGCTCCAAAATCAGCAGCGGTTGAGATATACTTGCAGCACTTTGAAATACGAAGTATTGAAGAAGACTAAACGCATTCAGCCTCAAAAAAGGATTCCTACTGTACTATCGTAATGAAATCCCAGTTACAATAATATTCATCAATCTAACGAAACTTGTATTTCATTACCCCCTACAGGAATTTCTAATTTTACACAGGAATGTATAATTCCATACATTTGCTTCCTCATAACGACGATAACGCTTGAGTTGTAAGGACTAGCCAAGGTCATGATGACTTCATCGGTATTCGGTACTAATCAAACATCAAACATGTCTGAAAGTTTGAATAACTTTTTTCTTTACTCTAGTCGAATAAAATGAAATAAATAAATATCAAGGGACAATCTTACTGAAATCAACTTAGCCCCCAACTAAGCAAAGCTTGTACTATGGCTACATATAACCTCATGACCCAGGAACAAATAATCGAGTCCATCACACAAATATTTGCCCCAGCCGGGACTGGAACCCAGGACCGCCGGCTCAGTAGGCAGGTGCTCTACAAACTGCACCCGTTTCGGCGTGATGAGCAGACAAACACTATATCAGCAGATGGCACTACAGGTCCCAATCGCAAGATAGGTATTGAATACTTCTTATCAGACTACGATAAAGAAAATAGTTCTACGCGGACGAAATTAGCTTCTAATTTCTAGTTTCTGCTTTAGGTACAGTTACGACATAAAAGAGTAGAAATAAAAAAGTAGCAACACTGCAGTGTCGTCCCGTTTTCTTAGATTTATTACAAAGGGACGACACTACAATTGCCACTTTTTAATTTCTTCATTCATATCGTATTGTATACTTACCTATTTTATTTTGTGCACACTTTAATGTAGCCGCTTCATTACCATCACGGGAATCGCTAATTTTCCACACTAAAATATATAATGCCACTAGCTGTGCCCCGCGGTGTTACCCGCTCATCCCGGGAACACAAAATTTATTCGGGATGAAAAGTATCCTATGTCCTTCCCCGGGACTGACACTATATACCAAATTTCATCTAAATCGGTTCAGCGGTTTAAGCGTGAAGAGGTAACAGACAGACAGACACACTTTCGCATTTATAACATTAGTCCGGATACATTTTTTCCTCATAACGACGGTACAGTACTGTAACGACGAGCCACGGTCATGCATAATTAATTCATTGACACTAATCAAACGCGAAACATGTGTCTGTACATTTGACGGAAAAACCCGTTCGGGTAAAGGTCTCCCTGCTACGGATTGGCAAGTTGCTAAAAAGCGGACATTTCCGGAAAATTCTGGAAACACTTACAAAAAATCAAAGGAACGTTGTAATTGGGAAATTTCCGTGTGGAAAGTTTCGCAATTTTGGAAACATTCGGTCGCCACATCATTACTCCAAACACAGACTAAGTGGCAGTGGGCGGGGCTACATTGCTCGTAGAACCTTATGGCCGTTGGGGCAGAAAGGTCCATGAGTGGCGACCGTGGACCGGAAGACGCAGCGTGGATAGAAATTAGATGAGGGCGCAAGACTGATCGTTGTGGAGAACTTTGGCTGAGGCCTTTGTCCAGCAATCGGCTGATATGACGATGATGATCATTACTCCCTCTACACGTCTAAGACTCCCGATTAAATGCTTCTTCCGGGCAGTTCTTGAGAAACGCGGCCAGATCGTCCCACCATTCGCTAGGTCTACTCCTGTTCGTCTGCTCCCACTTAAACTCACTTTCACTTGTAATTTAGTTCCACATTTACCGTTGTCTCTATATCTATAATCATATCTTGCAAGTCGAGGCCCAGTTACTCTGAAGGCCTAGCTTGCATATCTTGCCGCGACTTAACGTCTCACGTCTTGCTCGCACTGTATTGAATGGAAAGTGACAGGGAGTATTTAGCGCGATAGAGAATCGTGTCACAGTTATGCTAGAAGCACTGGTCTAATTGATTCAGTATGTGCTAACCTAGTATCGACACTAGGCAGTGGACTATGAAAAACGAACGAGGATTTTGACAAAAACAAAGTAAGCAGCAACATATTGCATTTTATTTAGATTTTTTAGCTTGATTCTGTAAACAAACAGCTACCTTACACATTTCCTCTGAATTTCACCATAAAGTATAAAACTACAAGCATATATCATTACAACAATCCCACAAAAATACCCCACCAAAAACCCACAGGAAATCCGTTGTAATACCACAATCATCGCCATTTTCTATACAAGTAATACATCGTAACGACGCCAGCGGCGTTAAACGAAAACTCGACTCACGAAGCTATAAATATGCCGTGACGTCATACCTTATGCGCAAACGCAGCTTGAACAGCGCAAACCGAAAGAAACCTTATACATGTGAAGATAAGGTCACTTTCAGTATGATCCCACTTCTGATATTAGAACAACGATAAATCAAACGAATATCCACTGTATGATTCAGTTTCACGACTTCAAATGAAATGATAAGGGACTCTATTAACACACTTCGGGGATCTGATTCAATTTTGGCTTTGGTGTTGTGAAATTGTGGTCGGTTTTTGGTTGACCGTCGTGTAAATGTGGAGTTATGCGTTGTTTGTGTTCGTTGGGTTTCAGCGCGTTATAACGATTGTTTGCCTTACTTGGAGGTTCTAGTTTATGGTAACATTTTAACTTGTATACTTAAATACCATTGTAAAATGTATACTACTGAAATTGTAATCATTTATTCAACAAACACGCAATAAATTGACAATATTATCTATACCATTACAAAATTCTAGATTTGCATTACAAACAGTTTTCTATGGAAAGGGGGCATGATTTCGAGAAGAATGTTAATAGCGCAATGTAGATCGTCTTTTGTTTTGTATCGGCGCTCGGCGTCATGCCAATCTGGCGCCAACTGTTCGTCATAATGTCTTTGCCTTCTCATCACGCCAAAACGGCTGGACAAATTTTAACAAATTTTGGTACAGGGATAGCTGGACATCCAAAGATGGTTATTGGATATTTTTTACTCGACTAAGGTAAAGAGAAAGAAGTCCTAGTTGCAGATAACACTTAGAGAGTAGAGTTTACATGCAGGATACTTCCTGACGGCCCCAAACTAGACACACCCCGTATCTTGGGAACCGGCAATACAGAATTACCAGTTCAATGCTAAATTTATATTCGATAACTGTAAAACAATACTCAACATTCCCTTTGTACTTGTATTATCTTATTTATTTATTATCTCTTCTGGATGTGTTTTAATCTGCTATTGTGTACGGTGAAGTGTTTACCATACAAAAATAGTCGTTTATTATTATTTAATTATTCCAGATAACAAAGGTCCATGTAATATGTTAGTAAACTTAAGACAGAGCTGTCTCGAATGCGTTGCATTATGAAGGTCCTTTTCCTCAACTGTAACATAATGAGAGCATTTAAATGACGACTTACAAGCCGAATGAGTTTCGTAATAGGATCACACGAATGTGTTAATGCCTAATTATTACACTATTTTGTCTACATACATATTCATCATCATATCATTCATAATATCATACTTTTTTTATAGCACTACCTACTGGTAACCCCCGCGGAGCGGAGGAATTAATGAGGCGATTCCGCCGAAGTCACTATAAAATCGTCAAATATATAAAAATCTGTGATTTTAGTCTTCCATGCCCCACCTCCGTCGCTAACAAGTGGGTGTGTAATGATCGATATAAAAATAAATGGTATAAGTATGTTTGATATAACAACATTTGGTATAACAACATTTGGTATAATGACTCATTTGATATAATAAACGTTTGGTATAATTTCAAAATATCTATTTTTATTTCGTATACTTATCATTTGGTATAAAACTTATTTCCTATAACCATCATATGGTATAACAACATTTGGTATAACAACATTTGGTATAATTTCATATGGTATAATGTTCATTTGGTATAACAACATTTGGTATAATTTCATATGGTATAACAAGATTTGGTATAATTTCGCTCGTCGTCGTACCTAACCATGACTCTATTACAATTTAACTTTCATGTTTGAGCGGGTATTGAGCCTAGCCTTTAAACGTATTATATCCTTTTTTTATATATATGTTTTTTTTTTTTTGCCACTTTTTTCCTTTTATCCCCTCTTTTTTCCTTTTTTTTTATATCCTAACCTAACCTACGTTTCTCTTGAACTTTCGGTTTAAGTTTTTTTTTAATGCGGCCCCCCGCCCCCTATTTCTCTATACCCTATACGTTATGCCATTTGAACGTTAGATAAAATAAACGTTATACCATAAATTCATTAGACGAAATATGCATTATACTAAAAGAATGTTATATTAAATGTTATTCGATAAAATGATCAGTATATGAAACAATAATTATATCAAATGTTGATATATTAAGTGTTGTTATATCATTCAATCATTATATCAAATGAGCGTTATACCGACTGAAATTATATCAAAAGTTGTTATAGCCATCGTTACGCACCCCTAACAAGTAATGTAAGTCTTTACCTATAGTATCTGAACTTATTATACCTAGTAAAGTAATTTAACAATATGGGTGATAAATAATAGTAATTTATCAATATAGGTGTATATAAAAGAGGGTTAGGTATGTTATGTCGCCTCTTCGCCGCAAAACGAATTTGCGTCTTCTAGTAAGAAAGTAACCGTAATTGAGATAATTTTTTAGGGAATTGTATATTAATCAATTTATTATTTATTTATTTAGGAACTTTACATTTTACTTTGTTCTAATCTTAGGACAATGTCCCACAAAACCTTTGGCTAGTTGGATTGTTGGATCTCTGTAGGGAATCATTATTTTAGGTACATAAGTACGTTTCTTATTTAGGTACAAAGGTATATTACGGTAGCAGTGTAAATAAGTGTTTTTTTAACATTCTATTGAACTTTTTCTTGTTTGGCTCTCGTCGTATTTCCTCCGGTAAATTAACACATCAAAACAAGCTTCACTTGAATGTCAATCTGTGGTATGAATTATGTCGTTTATCATGTTTTCGTTAAGTGACAGGAATCAATCTGTGACATGAATTATGTCGTTTATCATGTTTTCGTTAAGTGACAGGAATCAATCTGTGACATGAATTATTTATTTGATCTTTATTACACAAAAGAAAACTTATCGTACAAAAAGCGGACTTAATGCCATGAAGCATTTTCTACCAGTCAACCTTAGGGCAAAGCGGAAAAATTGTAGGCGGTGCAACTAACTTACACATAAGTAACAAAACATAATTATAATACTTATACATAATTTAACGACATATCGTTTATCATGTTTTCGTTAAGTGACAGGAGCGTTCTCAATTACTTTCGGTCACGACAAGAGTTATCTTATCTAGGTACAGTTGGAAGAGATAAAACAAATAATAAATAAACTACAGATACAGATGGCATAGTAAGATATTCGATATAGGTCGACGAGTGCTCGTTTACTAAAAAGTAAAAACTGTTTTATGCGTAACCTGAATAGTTTAAATAAAACCATTGAAACTGATTATATCGCGTATATGAATGACTAGCGACCCGCCCCGGCTTAATATATAAATTATGCATGTATTATAGTATTATGTATTATATTGTATAAACCGTCTTCTTGAATCTCTTTACCTATTAAAAAAATGCATCAAAATCCGTTGCGTAGTTTTAAAGATCAAAGCATACATAGGGACAGACAGCAGGAAGCGACTTTGTTTTGTGCTATGTAGTAATTTTGAGCCTCCCTGACGTTTCGGCAACTTTCCTGTTACGGTTGTCAAAGGTTGAACACTTTGACAATGGTAACAGTTACAGTTATAGAAACAGTAGTTGCAAACTGCCTCTACCGCTGCTACGCGGAGATAAAATCCCACTTTCTAGCCAAGGGTAGACGCAAAACTTTAGACAAACAATGGTATAAGAAAATAAGGTATGGCACTCCGGGGGTGCACTACAATACTCCGACGTTTCATTTGTCCGAATGCATCATATTCCGAATTTTCATAATTCCAAAACCCATGTTCTGGTGAAATATTTTGACTTTTTTAAGCCACAGATCGCATCTGCGATCTGGGACATTCATGAATTCACCCTAGGTATTCATTCATAATTTAAGAGCTTCGGTCTTGTCGGTGGAGTAATCGCCACTCTTCCCTATTTCTTGATAGTGTTTTGGTCTCCTGATACGACATAGTGCCCACTTTCTCTTTCACTTGACTAAAAAACGTGATTCTTGGTCTTCCTCTGCCTCTTCTACCCTAGGTATGTAATGTATTATTGGCTATTGCTATTATTTCGATATTATTTCGAGCACTGTATATCAGACTCTAGGCGCGGCTTAACTTGGATTTTCAGAGTACTTATTACGAAACAATCAATAAAATGATAAGACACGTTTCCGCTACCGACTGTATCGTTGTTTTATCATTATCAGACGGCACTTACTGATAATGATAACAGTAACGTCGTTAGTCGTTAAGTTTTATCTAGAAGGTATCTGTAACATCGCAGAAGGAGAAAAGGTATAACCGTGTTTTTTTTTTGCTTTTCTGTAGTCGGGTAAAAGGTTTTTTGGCCAAGTTGAAAAGGATTCGCGGCGCTCGTTCGGTTAACAAATAATACCAGCGATTCGAGGTTTAGTCAATTGGGCCTTTTTTTTTTCAGCGAACCAATCAATTGTGCTGAAGGGAATCAAAAGTGCCCACGGCACAACCAATTGAGCATAGTCTTGAGGTCTGGAAGTTGGGTTGCCAGGTCGCCAAACCTAATAGCCGGACGGACCAACCAGTTTAGCCGGACATGGGTAAAAAGGACGGACACTACATTATTGAGGATTTTGTGTCGACTCGCTTGCGCTCGGCGCTCGCTCGTTTGCGAAATGTAACCGGACAACCCGGACACGCAATCAAAAAGCCTAACTATGTCCGGCTTTCCGGACGCCTGGCAACGCTATCCGGATAGTTTAATACTCGTAAATGTTACATAACTCGCTGTGGCCATGAAACTTTGATGCTCAAAGCCAAGGCTGCGTCATCGATTTGGCAGCCTGTCTATTTAAAGACCACCGCCATAAGCGGGTGATGGTACCGGTTTTCACGTACGGGATTAATGATTCCGGGTTTTATTCCAAGGAAGAACAACGAAAAGATGGATGGTTTTGTGTGTAAGAAGGAAGTAAACAACGAAATGAAGAGTAATGGGGAATAATGGAGGATGATCACAACTGCGCCCACCCCAAATAGATGGGATCAATAAATATGGGACAACCTCACGCAAATCTATCTAGTCCCACAGTAAGCTCTAGTATGCTTGTGTTATGGGCACTAGACGACGATAAACATACTTATATAGATAGATACACACTTAAATACAAATAACGGCCATGATCCAGGCACATTTATAGTCGAGTTAATCACACAAATATTTGCCCTTGCCGGGATTCGAACCCGGGACCGCCGGCTCAGTTCAGTAGGCAGCTGTTCTACCACTGCGCCAACCGCGTTGTCAAAAATATTATCGTATTCTTGTTCAGGTGTCTCCATCGGTCTCGATCCATTGTTGCTCTCACAGCTGGATGGATATTCATTGAGGAAGAGGCTTCTTTAACCTTTTCAGTCCATCTAGTTGGCGAGTGGCCGCGGCCTCTCTTGCTTTCCAAGCCAATCATGACCATTTTCTAGAGGCTTTCAGCTCCTCTTCGCATCACATGTCCAAAGTATGAAAGCAACCGTTGTCGGCAGATAGTAAATAGACGAGTTTTGATACCTAGTTGGGAAAGAATTGACACATTTGTGCGCGTGGCCGTCCAGGGTATTTTTTTTTATTTATTTTTTTTTTATTTTTTTTTTATGTCATAGGGGGCAAACGAGCAAACGAATCGCCTGATGGAAAGCGATTACCGTCGCCCATAGACACCTGCAACACCAGAGGAGTCACAAGTGCGTTGCCGGCCTTTCAGATGGGAATACGCTCTTTTCTTGAAGGTTTGAAGGTCGTATCGGTCCGGAAATACCGCAAGCGACAATTCATTCCACAATGCAGTCGTGCGAGGCAGGAAATTTCTAGAAAAGCGCACAGTTGTGGACTGCCAACTATCTAAGTGGTGAGGATGAAAGGATATCCTAAGCATTTGCCTCCAGCACCACATTTCGAATGCGACAATTCTCTGTCTTTCTCTTGCCAGTATCGTCCACGTCCTCTCTACTCCATACATAAAAATGGGGAAGACCAAAGCTCTGAACAGGCGGGTTTTTGTGTGAAAGCGTATGCTACGGTTTCTCTAGATAACTTGCAGTGCACGTATAAAAAACGGATTAAACAGACTGTCGAACCCTACAGCTCAATAGATAAGCTCAAGATCGTGGGAATAAATAAACAAACAAACTGGTAAAACCTGCGCCCGCAAATATTGGACGAGATATATCGAAAATAACGCAAATATCACTTCCTGTTAACACCGTGACGTATTTTTAGGGTTCCATAATCGATGGAATTAAGCGTCGTAACCGGAATCTAAAAATTGTGAAGTTTTATTTGTCCAAATAAATATAAAAAAACCAGCGAAGTGCGAGTCTGACACGCGCACCGAGGGTTCCGTACAAATACTTATTGTCGATTCAGATTTTCGAAAATTTTGAAGTTTTGAAACCGAAAAAAAATACCAATTTCAACCATTTCTAAATAACGAGGTCTACGGCTCACAGAGCAACGAATATTTATTTATTTATCGATAATAACCGATAACAAAGCGTACTTTCGTTTGGCAAAAGCCGGAAATCAAAACATGTCATTTGAAAGTTATCAACTTATCACAACAAAATGGGGCTTAATGGATAAATATCATAATCAAAAATAAATACTGTTTATAAGCGATTAAGGCTGTCGTCCACCAAAGCTGAGGTGGCGAAGTAAGATAATGTGTAGCAGAAATGGGAGATCCACTTAATAGAAAAAAAAAAACATATACAATTTTTTCCTCAAAAGTCTTGTATTATTCAGAAATCTTAAAAATGACAATCTATAGAGTAGGTAGACCGAGGCGATTCGGATCACAGGGCGAATTGGATCAAAATAAGCTTTTTGCCAAATTCAAAAGATTGCCGCTAGCTACGGGCAGCCAATCACCGTCCAGCGTTGGATTTGACCTTCCCGCACACTATGACACAGGCGGCCATTTTTTCGGACGCTTGTGTCAGTCTCAGCGATGCCTCGCATCAAGCCACTAGTGTTGATGTGCTGTGATTTTACTGGTCATGTAAAAAACGTGGTTAAAAAAATTACAATATAAAAAAAGTAAGTTGACTGAAGTTTAATATTTATTACTCAATATTGACATTAATGTGTCCTGTTTTCGTAATTAATGTGTAATAAACTGTATTTTAAAGAATATTCGGGTTAGGTATAAATATCGTAAACCTATGGTTTGGGGCTATTCGGATCACTTTTGCGGGGGCGATGTGGATCACTTATTTAAATTGCTCTTTTCTAGTTTATACCAATAATTATAACTGTTTGTGTGTTTTAAATGGTGCGTACGTACAAAAGAAAGACACACCAAGGAGAATGGAGTACAAAAAATATGACAGAAGCAGCTAACAAGGTGTTAAGAAAAGAGCTGTCATTACGTCGGGCGGTCGAAATTTATAATGTACCGTTCACATCTTTACAGCGAAGAGTTACCATGTCCCGTGGTGTTATAAAACATCGAGACAGTATTTAAAGAAGATGCAGAAAAACTATTTGCTGGGAGATTACTGCAGTGATCCATACAACATTAATTTAATAGTCTCTAAAATGGCAGGAGAGGACTGGTATCATCGATTTCTGAAAAAAAATCCGCGTTGTTGTGTCCGCGAAAGTTGAATTTTCGCAAACCTGAGGGTCTTTCTAGAGCGAGAATGAACGGGATGAGTAAAGAAAAAGTTAATGCCTACCTATTTTGCTACATTAGAGAAAGTGATAAATGAAAATAATTTAAGAGGAAAACGTGTGAAGTAAGTGAAGAACGGTGCCATGAAAACTGTGCAGATCGTGGAGGTGCTGTAGTTTCTTTATTATTCCAAAGATTTAAAAACTGTTTGTTTGAAATGATTTTGTCTCCTCTAAAGGGGCGAATCGGATATTTTTAATGTTTAATGTTGAGTTTATTACAGATAGCAATTTAAGTTTCAGTTCAGTTTTTGTTGTAAAAACGTATAAATTAGAAGTTTCTAACACCTCGTAAATTGGTCTTTGATACTCTAGTTAGCTTTGAATACCTAATTTTATGTTACATTTATAATAAAAAAAAAATGTTAAATTGTTCTAGAGGAGAAAAGTAGAAATGTTAGAAAATTACCTCTTATGTCGTGTTATTAGTACTGATCTATAATAATATGTCATTGATTTTTCCAAACGTTACTAATACATGTGTTTTTGATTCAAAACAAATATTTTATGGACGAGTTTTCTGTGATCCGTTTCGCCTCGAAAAATGGGGCGAATCGGATTATTTCAGTGTTTTTCTATTTTATTTCTCAAAATTAAATGACATGGTTCATTTTTACTTTGATAACTGGATTTTATAGTTCGATAACCACTGTATCCAGAATAATATTAATATACATGATACACTGTAACAAACTGGTTTTATTTCACATTAACTAAAAATTGATCCGAATCGCCTCGGTCTACCCTAGGTCAGGTTTGTGTTACAACATTCCAAAATATTTTAAGGTTCTACAAAAAATGCTGTCTATGAAATGAAAATTCGATGAAACGTTTCTCTATAAAACAAGGAGAAACCGTGATATATCCTCTTAATCGATTTATGATTATCATATTTAATATTATTAAAACTATCGTGAGACATCTTTAAGAATTATAAAAACGGTTTAAATATGTCGGGTCGTTCCTGACAATTTTTACGTGAGTTTATAACAATTTTTATAATTACCATCATATTTGCTGGAAATGCTTACCTTCTCAAATTTTCGCTGGTTTATCCTAAATAAAGTAATAGTTTATTTTGAATTGTCAGGAACGGCCTCTTATGAAATGTCGGTAGACTCAGACATGTAAAAGTTCCCTTGTGGCCTTCATTCAAAATAAACTTCATAATTTCATTACAAAAGATTTCTATCCAAAGCTAAAACGCTTCACTCGCTTGGTAATAGTGAAACATATCGCTTAGCTACCTCGTACCGTGGATGAGAGACTTTATTATCAAGATATGTTTTTCTAATCATTAATCAATAACACCTCAATTTAGTCGGATTGCGTCGCCTTTGATGTAACATCGAATAGATAGCTAACAGGCGCGGACAGATAGAGTTTATCTATATGTGCCTAATCTGTTTGATTGTTTGTTCCGCAATGGTTTGAGTTTATCATTTGGGCTAATATGATCTGTTCTGAATGTTTCTTGGGGTTAGATTGAATAAATGTTTGTTTTCCTGATCGAGTAGTTTGGCAGATAAGATAGGTAGGCGGTTGGGCCGTATGCACAGACAACCCCCACTAGACGGAGCATGTAAGGCGACCCGCGCGCACCAACGATATGGTACGGCAGAACATTAAAGTATCAACACGGCGACCACCGTTTAGTTGCGTCCATGTTTATGAGGTCTCTCTACACCACTTAACACTACAATTTACCATGTTATTTATTTAATTTCTTTTGTCGTTGACGTACGCATGGATCATAAACAAGGACGCAACTAAACGGTGGCCGCCGTGTTGATACTTTAATGTTCTGCCGTACCATATCGTTGGTGCGCGCGGGTCGCCTTACATGCTCCGTCTAGTGGGGGTTGTCTGTGGCCGTATGTCAAAATGTCCGTCTACCGAAGGGCTTGAAAGTGTAATTTTAATTCCTATAACGTAAACGTATAACTTCTGTAAGTTTTTGAGATTTTCTAAGATCAAGATTTTGCTTTCAATCTGTTAAGATTTTGCTTTAAATAATTTTCAATACAATTTCAGAATAAAAATACGTGCGAAACTGGTTTACTAAAACATCGTAGAATCCGTAGAAATCGAATTTTGATCGACTTGATTGGAATCGGTACACGATTCGAAATATGTAGAGCGTTAGCGCGCAGTCTTCGATTGCCCGACTGATCGTAGCTCCTGATGATGAATCGCGTACCGATTCGAAACATGTCGAGTGATATTCGGCTTCTGCGGCGTGAGTAAAGCCGTTTCGTATGTATTTTAATATACCTGAGACTCAAGAGAGTTTTCTATATACATATATATAACATTTCAGAATTATATTTATTAATAGTATAGATGCTTTAGTGTTTCTGCGTCTCGGCCTCACCTCTACAATACGTTATTTAGGACTAAGTGGAAAAAAATAACAAATAATATCATCGTCGGTCACGCTTGACGAAAAAGTGTACAGTTTTCAGTTGGGCGCAACCAATCAATGTCACGGCACGATTGCCGTCGCGAATCGGGAATCGGTTCCACTTGACGCCGACGTGACGTGGTCATCGTGACGTAAATGTGACGATTAACGTACAAACTTTTCAAAGGACTGACCATTTAATGTTATTATCTGTTTTTTGTTATTGATGATGTCTTCAATACAATACAACAATAATTTGCCAACTAACAAGAAAAATGTTAAATTAAACAACGGTAGACAATAGGCGGTCTTATATCTCGCGGTCTTATGAAATAATAAATATAAATATCAAACAAACTCACACAAATCGATCTAGTCCCAAAGCTCAAGAAGGCTTGTGCTAAGGCTCTTACAGAAAAAATAAACATACTTCGAGACATACTCAACTTAGACTTAGACGTTTCTTCTAAACAGTGGTCTTGTGAAATGCCGGTAGACTCAGACATGTAAAAGTGCCCTTGTGGCCTTCTTGCAGAAAGTTCATTATTTCATTATTATTATTATTTGACGATGCGGTTGGCTCAGTTTGTAAGCACCTGCCTACTGAGCCGGCGGTCCCGAGTTCGAATCCCGGCCAGAGCAAATATTTGTGTGATAAACTCGAATATTTGTGCTTGGCTAAGTATATATTTATCTATATTAAGTATGTATATCGTCGCCTAGTACCCATAACACAAGCCTTCTTGAGTTTTATTTAGAACTAGGTTGATTTGTGTGAGGCTGTCTGATATTGTTATTAAAATGATTTGGTCCCAAGTGAATGAAATCAATCGGTAACTGGGATTTCACAATGCATTAATCATGCTACTTAAGTGCCTATTTAGTACAAGGCTTAACAGTAACCTAGTTCGTCTAGAAGCTATAAGCAAATTGTAACCCTAACTCCCTAAAAACAAGCACCTTCGGCATTGCTATACCAACTACAGCGACCTCGGACTGACACTTGACACGGAGCTCAATTTCAGACAGCACGTGACGGCCACATGTGAGAGCGCGAGCAGGACACTCGGTTTTATTATGAGAATCGCATACCAGTTCTCTGGTGTAAAATGTGTCTTCATGCTCTACAATGCTTTCATTCGTAGCAAACTAGAGTTCGGTGCTATTGTCTGGGATCCACACGAGGTCAAATATAGCCTAATGGTCGAAAGAATACAACGCAAGTTCGCAAGGTTCATGTATAAGCGCTGTTACGGCTATTACCCGTTTTTGTACCCGTCCCTCTTCGTGTCCGGAATGGTAGGGATCGACACCTTGGCGCTCAGAAGGAAGATGTTGATCATAGTGCACTATTATCAGCTACTGAACAATAGGGTCAACAATTCGTCGGTCTTAGAGAGAATGGGTTTCTATGTCGGGTCGGGGGCACGGCGCCGGCCGCCGCTGCTCGCGCGGAGCGTGGCGCGCACGACGCGCGGGGACAACACGCCCACGCGCCGGGCGACCGCGCTTTTAAATAAAATGTACCAGCATGTTGCCGAGGTGGATGTGTTCGCTGACAACACAGGAACTTTCCTGAGACGGGTGATGCAGTTTCTTAACAATTGCACTATATGACATTATATGTAGGTACCTGACATTCATTTTATGCTTTAATCCTAATAATTTATTGTGATTCGGAATTATATTGTGCTAGATTGTATTATTATATTCCAATTTTCAACTTTTATTCAATTCTGACATTATTTTTATGCAATAATCCTAATTAATTTTGATTTGTTATGTTAATGTGTATTTTATTTTAAATTGTAATTTTATTTTAGTACCTATTATTGTATAATTTCTGTGTAATTTAATGTGTATGTGTTTTGGCTATGTGCTGTAAACATACTCATGTTTTTAAATAAAAAAAAAAAAAAAAAAAAATACAGGACTAAGAAGAAAAACAGGCTAAGCCCATATTTTTTTTTTTTACTGCTGTAAAATTACCCAGTTCATCATGACTATCTGAAACAAGGGTAAAACACGATGGGGCTCGCTTGTTTTTATTTTTATTTCACCAAAGTCCAGCTCACGAGCAACACGTGTCTATGATTGGTTCGTAGACACGCACACATGGCTTATTTTTTTGCGTATGCCTGTAAAAGGTCTCCACAAATACTTCATAAGTCGGTTTAAAACTTCAATCCATGCACGAAGGCAGAGCCATAGTCCCCCGCCGTTTGCACAACTGGGCAGCCAATTGCCTTCAATTCGACATAAACTATACGCTCAATTGTTTCATCACTTCATTATCGATATGTTGTCGCCGTTTAGCGAAATTACATGGAGAATGGCTCGTTATAGCTTTTTATGAGCGTTACAGAGGTTATATGACACAAATATTGTAGAGACGAAAGTTTTATTTGTTATGATTTTATTTATAACCAGTTACAATACAGTTACAATAAATTGTATTGAACAAAAAAGTAATAATCAGTAAAACTAAAACTAAAGTAGGTACGTTCTAAAGATCTTAAGTAAGTTAACTTGTAAGTTGTAACTAATGTAAACCTCTCCTTGTCCACAGATCTCGCTCGTGACGACTAATGGAGCATTTAGACTAAGCCAACACTAGTATAAGCTCAAAATGTCACACCACCTCGTAACAGTATGCATGTTCTGCCTCCTATGCGCAGCGCATACATGCGGCGCCCACGTCGACACACAAGCCATACGGACATTCGAACCTAAGACACACGACTATGACCTAGCTATAGACTTGACAGAGAAACGAAAGCTAGAATCCAGAGAGCGGTATAACCATAAACTGCAGAAGATCAGACAGGGTCGGCCTAAGAGGCAGCTCGATGAAGTCTCAGATACTTATATCGGAGAGATATTTAGGGAGTATGGTGATGCGGATGGGATGACGATGAATCTAACAGGGTTTAATAATATGCTGGGGACGTTGGAGCTGGAGAAGTTGGTGTCAGGAGGTTATGAGAGGAAGACTGCGCCATCGGTTTACGAGTCTGCTTATGTGAGTATATCTTTTATAATTCCAAGCTATAGCCCGATTCTCTTTCCTATCTCCCGCCCTATAGCAGACTGATTCGGTTCATGCGCCCAGTGCGTCTACCTCTCCAAATTATTCCTGAGGCGCGGAGATAATCCCATTAACGGGCTATATTCCCACACAAAGCCCGACTACTGGCAGTGAGGGCTAACCAGCCAACAGTTAAAGTCCTGTCTTAAAAAAAGAAAGAAATTATCCAAGCCGTGATCGCCTATAGTGACTACTTCCTACAGATTATGTATCATGAGAGCGACGCTGGTGAGCTCTCTGGTGACTGACATAGCTGATTTTAGCCGTGAACATGCAACCATATTCACTGCTTGTCAGCACCCCTCCGTCATATTGTATGGCCGCTGGTGGTCGGGGTTAAAATCAAGCTCATTACGTCGTCCCGTTTCAAATTCACGCACCTGCCTGTTCACAGTGTGCCTCTATTGTTATCTTTATTATTCTTACACCACTTCTTCAGAAGGAAGCATGTATTGTGCAATTTTTGACGCTTTCCTTAAATAGATTTACTGAAGTAGTTAATTACCGTTGCAGTAACTGTTGTTCGGCCTGAGAGGGTATTGAGACTCGAACTAAGATGTAAATTCGTAAATTGTAATTACTTACCGTTGAATGTTATGGCTGTTCGCCAGTTTTAAGAATCTTTTTTATTCTTCCAGTGCCTAAACAGCTCAGAACTGATCACAGCCGTTAACAACGGCCTAAATCCGGACGAACATGACCACAACCACAAACACACAGATCCCAGCCATGACCACGACGTACTAATAACGGAAGACACATTACGAGCTGTCTGTCCCATACTCCTCTACCAGAAACTCGGGAAAGACGATGCAAGTCGTGATTGCATCAAACACACTAAAGTCCACACGAAAAGTCTCAAATCTGTGATAGATGTTAAAGAGAACAAGGGTAAAAATAACAACATGCTGGCCGTATGGCTGTATTCCTTCTTAAGTATAACTGCAATAAGTGCTTGCGGTCTTCTGGGTGTAGCAGTGATCCCTATAATGCACAAGACATATTACAACCACCTGCTGCAGTTCTTAGTGGCGTTGGCTGTTGGGACACTTTGCGGTGACGCGTTGCTACATTTAATGCCACACGCAATGAGCCCACACGAGCATGACCACGAAAATGGTGTAGAAGCGCCACCACCATCTCATAACGATGGCATGTGGAAGGGACTGGCTGCAATGTTGGGTGTGGTATTCTTCTACTTCACCGAAAAGGGGCTCACGGTTGTCGTTGAATGGAGGAAGAGGCGCCAAAAGCTGGAAGACGACAAACTTCCTTCCAGGGTTCGAGTTTTGAAAGACGAGACTGGTGGAGGTTGCTCCGGTGGCTCCAAAGCACCAATCGGTAACTCCACTTCAAACTCCTTCATGAAGATATTTAAGAAGGACGAAAAACATGATCCTACAACAAAAACCTGCAAGCATAAGTATTCAGAATACCCATACTGTTACGATGAAATTGACACCGACACCCACGATGACCATCATTTGCGGGATGGTCAGATACCGCCCAGTCCTAAAGCAAAGAAACAGAACAACTCTGTTAGCGTGGTGTCTTCCAATGCCCTCAATCCTGAGGGTAAGGAAGAGCCGACGGCGAAGGATTGGCTGTTGAAGGCGGAGCCAGCTTCAGTGGTGGAGATGAACAATATTAAACATAAGGAGGATGGTGCTAAGGATCTGAAGGATGGGGACAGTTACACTGTTATATTGAGGTAAGTGTTCTTACTACATAAAGGCTTCTAGACAGTCCTAACATCTGTATGGTCATAATTAAGCTTTTCCAAGTCTGCACACAGTCATAGCCTAAGAACAGAAATCAGAAGTGGTATCCCACTCACGGCCACGTCATCACAGCAGAAATCAGAAGTGGGATACCGCTTCTGATTTCTGTTCTTAGGCTATGACTGTGTGCAGACTTGGAAAAACTTAATTATGACCATACAGATGTTAGGACTGTCTAGAATCCTTTATGAGGCTCATTCATTTAGAATATTGGATTGTAAACTGATTGATAAAAAGTAAGATTAGCTATCTACACCAGTAGTACTACCGTTCGATTAGTGACTACGGAAAGACCTTCGTTACTAAATACATAGAGACGGTTATTGCGACTTCTATTATGAAACCATGTTCAGATTGAAAATGAGAGAGCTGTCACTTAATACAGTGTGATCTTTGTAGGTATACTATCAAATTACACCTGCCTACTGAGGCCCTGGGTTCGAATCCCTGGAAGGACGAATATTGGTGTGATGAACTCAACACCGTTCGATTAGTGACTACGGAAAGACCTTCGTTACTAAATACATAGAGACGGTTATTGCGACTTCTATTATGAAACCATGTTCAGATTGAAAATGAGAGAGCTGTCACTTAATACAGTGTGATCTTTGTAGGTAGGTATACTATCAAATTACACCTGCCTACTGAGGCCCTGGGTTCGAATCCCTGGAAGGACGAATATTGGTGTGATGAACTCAAATATTTGTTTCTGGGTGTTATGTATTTATGTAATATGTATATCTTCGTCTAATACCCATAGTACAAGCTTTGCATAGTTTGGGACTAGGTCGATTTGTGTAAGATTGTCCCTGAATACTTATTTATCCATTTATTGGGTCACGCACTGATCATTTCTAGCCCTGGAGGGTTATTCCATTCCGAACTTCGTTGCGTGCTGTCCCGCTCATTCAAATATGGTTTGACGCGAGATTGAGCGCGACAAAACTTCGAGTTTTGATCCTCGGAGTAGCCCTGGCGCTGTAAAGCTGCGTTTCCACCTGAAATGTAGCGAAGGATGTGTTTTTGTTAACCAATGGAATAACTTCATTTACTCAAACATGCAATGAAATATCGTTAAAACAGGCTTCGAAGTGTCACTTTTCGGGCGGAACAATTAGAGAGAACTGTAAAGGAATTTCATACAAACTTTAAGGCCGGGAAGTATATTTTTTTTAAACATGGCGTCTGTGTTCATAAACGGGCTAAACAGCTGAATTATGTTTTTTTCTTATTTCATTGCATATGTTTGAGGAAAGCACTATACCTACATGCCTAAGCTGTGAAAAGGGCGGCTTCTTATCACTATCCGGTCTCCCTACGGTCGGCCGTCTATACCTACTCAGCCGGCAAGCCCTTATTTCCCTCTCGCTACACATCTCTGGTGGAAACGCAGCTTAAAACCTGTGGCGCTCAAAATGTTGACATGGCCTGTTCTTTATTACAGAGAACACTCGAGAGCCCACCATGGTCACTCCCACGCTCATGGTCATGTTCACGCGCCTCCGTCAAGTATGTCATCGGTAGCCTGGATGGTCATCATGGGTGATGGTCTCCACAACTTCACTGATGGAATGGCTATAGGTATGTATTTATCCTTTATACAAAGGGAAGATTTATTTCTGGTTGTTACACAAGTTAGCACACAAGTTAGCTGGTCATCATGAGGCCATCATTCCATGAGTGATATAAAACTGCATATAACTTCTTTCGGACTTCTTAGCTTCAATATTGGTTGAGAACTTGTCACTTGTTCCAATCTGAATATATTGGAAACTACTCGTCCTATTTCCTCCTACTCGTCCTATAGGTATACTATTATATTTTTTTAAGGTCTATCTGTTGCTACGAAAGGGTTGTCAATACGGTATTTGACTATAGTGAAAATAAATTATACCATTAAAACCACTAAACATTCATTCAAAAATACACGGAATCAAATAAACTACCACTTTTGGACATTATACTATTTTTAATTGGACAAAAACTAAAAATAAGACGTGTTTTGACTAGGTCACAAGCCAGTATCTTCATAGAAACTTCATAATAGGAGATAGTTTTTGTCATTTCATAAAGAGTAGCCATCAGATTGGAGCTGTCATCAAATACCGTATTCTCATCACTACATAGTATAAAACAAAGTCGCTTCCTGTCTGTCTGTCATGTATGCTAAGATATTTAAATTACGCAACGGATTTTAATAGATAGTGTGATTCAAGAGGGAGGTTTATATGTATAATACATGCATAATTTATCAGCATTCCACCCGTGCGAAGCCGGGGCGTGTCGCTTATACATATAACAATCTGTATCATCTAATGACTTCGATGGCATAATACTGTCAATGATCACTATAGAGGTCGCCATGACATTGGCCCTGTCAAGGTCCATGCGTAACCAGGTCAGTCGTTGTCATTCCGCGATAGTTCGGTGCGGCCTCACAGTCTCAAGGAAAGTAGACTACCTGAATCTAATTTAGAACTCAGTTTCAGTATGAGTATTTAATTAGTATGTACAGCAGACGTATGATGACATTGATGACGTTCATCATAAGGCCCTGTGATTTATTATTATTTATTTATTAATTACATGTCACTTACAGTTAATACCAGGCATGACACATATTGTCTATATTAAAATTAAAATTAAATTATATTCCATATTATACAATCATAAGTTTACAGTATCAAGATATATTTATCTATTAGTTGCCTATAGAGCTCGCGAGTACAGTAGTCTCGAGGTGTCGCCCGGCTGTGGCTAGGAATCTCGATTCGGGAGTCGAGAAGAGGTCTAGTGTTTCGTCGTGTTCCAGTATATCGTTAATAAGCCGCACTGCGCAGTAGAGTGGTGAGTGAGAGCGTGCCCTAGTTCGGGTGCGTGGTAGGGTAAGCAGAGACCGTTTCCGAGGACGTAGACCGTGCAAAGGCTTAGGAGGAACATTTAGGGAAATCTGTGATAATAGGTAGCAGTTGTAGATGTTACCTCGCAGTAGCCGAAGGAAGTAACGTACTAACGTAAGATTTCGTCGTGCCTCCAGAGTTTGGTATCCCACCATGCCCAGCACAAATAGTGATGGGTAAAGAGATGGATAAAAATAATACATTTTTTTGAACATAAATCTGGCGAAACTCTTTTGTACCTTTTCAAGTGTCAGTGTGTACTTGGCTTCATGCGGATTCCAAACGATAGCATTACTGTCTATTTTACTCCGTACATACGAATAATAAAGCACGTCTAGGGTTCGTTGACTATTGAACTGTTTGGTCTGACGCACAATGAAACCCAATCGATTGCGAGCCGCTTTACAGATTTCGTTCACCTGGTGGTGAAATGTCAATTCTGAGTCGAACCATGTGGCAAGGTCTTTCACCATGGTTTCTCGCTTAATTTTTTCGTCCCTTATGAAATAATCGTCATACATAGGATGCTTAGATCGCGTGTAGGTAACTATTGCACATTTTGATATATTAAGCGCTAGACTGTTTGAATTACCCCACTCATATACTCTGTCTAAATCAGCCTGAAGCAGATGAGTGTCCTGAGAGCAGTTCACGGGCAAAGCCAGTTTCACGTCATCAGCGAATATTAGACAGAAGGAATGATTAATACATGCTGGTAGATCATTAATTAGAATTAAGAAAAATAACGGTCCGAGGTTACTACCCTGCCCTATGCCTGAAGTGACCTGGTAAGGTTGTGATGTATATCCCATATAATTCACAAACTGGGCCCTCCGTGTCAGGTAATCCGCTATGAATTCCAAGAGGTTTGACGAAAAGCCGCGTAACGCCAGCTTGTACAGTAATGTTTCATTGTTCACTCGGTCGAATGCTTTTTGGAAATCCAGATATGCTACGTCTACCTGTCTTGTGTTATCTAGATTGTTCGCAATGAATGTAGTGATATTTAATAAATTTGTCGTGGTTGATTTTTGCGGTAGGAAACCATGCTGCTCGTCACAGAAGCCAGTTTTAAGTTGATTAAACAGTCTCGCGTGTATCACTGCCTCAAAGACCTTCCCAAAAACACACAGAACTGCTACTGGTCTATAATTGGGTATGTCCGATTTAGACCCGGTTTTATGTATTGGGATCACTTTTGAAGTTTTCCAGAGAGAGGGGTATTTACGCTTCCTGATTGACAAGTTAAATATATAATGAAGAGGCGCTATAAACGCTTCCCGGCAATCTTTCACGATGACTTGGGGAATGCCATCAGGTCCCTGCGTAAATTTGGGAGACAGCTTTTTAAGAGCCACCCGTACATCATTCATAAAAACCCGATCGATATTCACAGAAACCGAGTTACCCGCTGACTGGTTAGCGGCCGTCATCGTTGCCTTTGCGTCAAGGGCAGGAACTTTATCTAAAAACACGCTCTTAAAATACTGAGCAAATGAGTCTGCCACCTGCTGGGTTGTGAGGCTGCCGAATGCGGCCGGTTCCTTGGACTCGCGAGTTGACTTTATGTATGACCAGAATGAAGTTGGGTCGAGAGCGAAATTTGATTGAATTGTGTCCAGGTAACTTTTAAACGCTTTCTCGGAGGAGGTCTTTACTAATTTTCTATAGTAATAAAATAATGCATAATATAATTGATTGCCAGATTGCTTGTACAGTTTATGATAACTATTTTTCAATTTATGAAGATAAATTAGATCCGGAGTAAACCATTTCGGATATTGAGTGGGTTGTCTATGTTTGTTTTTGCGTGGAACCGTTGCATCTAATATGCTGTTAACCTTCTCATATAAAAAATCCACCGCCGTGTCCACTTCATCAATGTCATACAGCATAGTCCAATCTATCTCGGACACTTGGGTATATAGTAGCAAGAAATCAGCTTTGCGGAAGCTCCTATTAACTGTGTTGACGAGCTCCAATGAATCGCTATCAGCTTTAGAGAACCGCGAATTCAACCCTATGATGATGTCTAGTGGGCTGTGATGTAACTCCGCTGGGACTAGTCCGTGTGCACTTTCCGATATCGAGATTGAAGCCACTTCCGGGTTTACCAGTATTAAGTCTAATAGACGCTGATTTCTATTCAATATTGAATTTTCCTGTGAAAGGTTACATGTTGTTAGTAAAAAGTCGAAATCTTTGCATACAGATGTAGTTGTCGAATACAAATTAAAATCTCCTAAAATTACTGCCGGTAGACAATACGAATTAATCAGTCTTTCAATACATCGAAATATGGACCGGTATCTCGAATCGGGTATACGTGGCGGGAGATAAAGAACACAGCAGATAAAGCGCGTAGCGCCTGCGGAAACTAGCGCACATACGATCTCGTCGTCCGGTGCGGCGGCGCTCGGCAGCCGCTGGAGCGCGAGTGGCGCGCGCGCCGCTAGCAAGACGCCGCCTCCGCCGCGCCCTCGCCTGTCGGTGCGCAGTGCTTGCCAGTTCCCCGGCAACAGCTCAGAGTCAAAAACTGAGTCATCCAGACGTGATTCTGTGAGTGCCACCAAGTCAGCGTGAAACGTACAGAGCTCTTGTTTTATGGTGGTAATTTTTCCTTTTAGCCCTCGTACGTTTTGATAAAAAATGCTATATTTGTGTATTTTCGGCTTCTCCTTGGCTTTTGGTACGAAAAAACGTTTTTCCCTGCGTTCGTTTTTTCCCATGTATAAACCATTCTTGCAGAGCCGTGTTCCGAGGCCAAACCGCTGGCGACATGAAGTACTCGAATTGTTCAGATGAGACCGTAATGATAAAGCATGTGTGACGACTGTGCTCTGGACTAGGTTTTTTTACTATGAATTCTTGGCCCGGCATTTTATTTTTCATGTATTTAATTATGTCTTCCTCCGTGGTATCTGCGTGGAAGTTCCAGGCGTGAATGTATTTACGTGGTTCCAATGTTTTTAAATTTGTATCAGCTTCGCCTGTCGCTCTTATGACGCTTCGGCGAGAACGAGGCCGGTAGGATGTTTTTCTCTCTTGTTTGGTGTTTTCTGCTCCATCCGTTGGACTAACTATATTCGTATTAAGGGATGTGTGCGTATAAGGTTTTAGAGGTGTACGCTCCCGTGGAAGCTTGGAGGCCGCCATTCCTTCGGGTGGTGAAAACGCGATTGATATATTTAAAACCTGACTTTAACGATAACAAATCATAACCTCATACTTTTTCAAATAGGCTATGTTAATTTGTAGTAGCTGTTTCGCGCGATGTTATTCGCTCACTCATCCCACGTAAACACTAATTTTTTTCGGGATAACAGGTAGCCTATGTGTTAAGCCAGGCTAAGCTACCTTCATACCAAAAATTTATCAAAATTGATCCAGCCGTTTGACCGTGAAAAACATAAATACACTCACAAACTTTCGCCTTTATAATATTATACTGTGATTAAACGTCTATAATATTGAAGCAATAAAATATTGAAAAAATAAAAAATATTTCTTCGAACGGGATTCGAACCCGCTTCTCCAGCGGCTCTCCGGGCTAACACGAGCGCCTTACTTATTAAGCTACTGAAGCTAGTTAACAACAAAAAAACACAGCTGACTTGGCAACTCTTCCTTTTCTGAAGTCTGTTTATTTAAACTTTATTGCACAAAACTTAAACTTTATCGCTGCTTAATAGCTGTAAAAAATATATTGTATGCTGGCGACGCGGTTGGCGCAGTTTTTAGTGCACTTGGGTACTGAGCCGGCGGTCCTGAGTTCGAATCCCGGCCGGGGCAAATATTTGTGTGATGAACTCGAATATTCGTTCCTGGGCCATGGATGTTATCTATTATGTATATCGTCGTCTAGTACCCATAATACAAGCTTTGCTTAATTTGGGACTAGCTCGATTTGAGTAAGATTGTTCCTTAATATTTATTTATGTATTCGACGTATAACCCTGCCGTACAATAAATAAACATGAAATTGTTATGTATTTCAGGTGCTGCCTTCGCGTCCAACATTGCCGGCGGTTTCTCTACGGCCATCGCTGTGTTGTGCCACGAATTACCGCACGAGTTAGGTAAGCGAACGAATTATGATTAATTTTACCATAATTATTACCCTAATTCCATTTAGGGGTCAAACGGTTGCCTATCTGAAACAAAAAAAAATGTTACGCATCTGTATTTTTTATTCCATACAAAGTTGAAGTTCTAAGCCTGGCAGAAATTGTGATTTTAAAGCTTTTATTTAACTTGCATGGTATGTTTAAAGTATGTTTGTTCGGGTGAAATCTTGCAACTCAATTTTGAAGCAGATATCGTCAACCGATTGTGCTGAAATTTTGCATACTTACTTAACTTTGATGACAATACAATAATATGGTACCATGGGGCTGATCTGATGATGGAGCCGGAAGGTGGCCATAGGAACTCTATAATAGAAAAAAGCAATCCTACCGAGCTTGGGCTTTTTAGAATCGTCTCAGTGAGCATTTGATGGATATCGAAAGAAAAGTACAGTCGGCTATAAAAGCTTGCCACTAAGATGTCATTTTTGACAGAAACTTATTTCAATATCATTGCATATGTGTTTGAGAAAAGCATTGCTAGCCGTGAAAAGGGCTTGGTGGTTTCGTGTCACTATCCGTGTCTATTCCTACTCAGCCGGCAAGCCCCTATTTCCCGGCGTCTGCAGGCTACTAGCCTAGCACATGCTGAGACTGGTACCCATTACCAAAAATGTGCACTAACTATTAAAAACGTGTTTTTTTTTTGTTTATGCAAATTGTACCTACATTTGTGTATTTTTTACTGTTTACTTTAGATTTTTATTTTATTTTATTAAACCAAATTGAACTAGGGAAGGCCTATATCCAGCAGTGAACGACTCCGGGCTGATGATGATGATGATGATGATGAAACCAAATTGTGTACATTCCAGGTGACTTCGCCGTACTGCTGAAAGCGGGGATGTCAGTGAAACGGGCAGTGTGCTACAACATCCTGTCATCAGCGCTGTGCCTTGGAGGGATGGTGTGCGGGGTCCTAGCGGGCCACGCGCCCAACGCCACCCGCTGGCTCTTCGCCGCTGCCGCTGGCATGTTCCTGTACATCGCACTGGTTGACATGGTAGGTGTTTACATTTAAGAGCCTTGATTCCTTTAAAAAAAAATTTTTTTTTTTCATATTATGACGAATATATTGATAATTTCAACCAACTTTTTGAAGCGAATAATGCGTTACCCTGAGTTCTAGAAAGTAACATAGCTATTTCATGCTTTCATTGCGTGCAGTCGAATATAAGTTAAAACAAAAACAGTTTTCTGCGTGAATTTTGTAGATTTTTATTTATTTATTTATTAATGAGGCAGGCAGTTTAACAACTGATAATGCCTATATCCAGTGATATATGTCTTAAGATCGTTGCTCAGTGGTATGCTTGTCTAATTTATTGACGTATTAGTGATTTTGAAACAAAGATTATCAATGAAAAATTCAAACCGTAGGTTTCAAATATATACCAATAAATCGCAATGGCCCTGTTCTAAATAGTAACATTGATAATATATTAATGAATTGTGATCATAGAGAAAAATGTCTAAATCAATCAGCATCTGAACGGATAAGGAGCCAGACAAAAAGAACTTTTACTAAAACTTACCATCCTTCACCCACAGATGCCAGAACTCAGCACATCTCACAGCAACGAAGGCACTCTGTGCCAGTGCCTACTCCAACTCATGGGCCTTGCTACTGGCATTGGCATTATGCTGGTCATTGCCTTGTACGAAGAAGACTTAAAGACGTTGTTCGGATAAACAGTGATTCAGTGAAGTGAAGTGAAGTGATTAGTGATAGTGTCTTATGTGAACTATGAAGAGAATTGGCAAGTATCCTGAGTAAAATCTATTTAGTCCTTCAGTTAGATTCATCAAAAAATACAATACAAAACAATTACTCTTTATTACACACATCTCAAAACATACAGGAGAAATTTAAATAAAACAGTTGAGGTTGACTGTAACTGGAAAACTACCGAAACGTCAGGGGGGCTCAAATAATTAATATAAACTATACAATCTGTGTAAATTGTTTTTTTTTTTAATGTGTGTCAGTCGCAGAAGCTGAAGAAAATATGATATAAAGAAGAAATACAGTATAACCTGTCCAATCTCTAAGATCAAATAAAGTCACTTTGGCACAAGGTACAAACAACCGTATATATGTTAATTTAAGGTCGTTTTTCACTTGTGCCAGTTTGACAGAATTTAATCTTAAAATTCTGGATAGACTATACACGAAATTACAATTAGAGGTAAACAACAGGACAGTCTTATCGCTAAAGACCACCTTTGGGTAGTGAAGAACTTGAGAATTTATATTAAAAATATTGTACATGTATTGTTTTTTAGTGAATCAAAGAAAAAATTACATAGTTAGAGTGTGTTAAAAGTGGGGAGTAATGACGTCACGACTACGTTAAGAGTGTAGCGTGGTATGACGTCACGCGCTTTAACGGGGTATCCTCATTATTTTTGATTAATTGAGCAAAATATGTGACAATTTTTTTTTTGATCATCTAACTGATGGACTGATTCTTTTTTAGGAGACTAGCGTATTATGTAAGTTAACAAGCAAGTTCCTTATTCGGACATTTTCAATCCCCGATGCTTAGTTTCTTATGGAACCATTTTCAACCCAAGTTAGATTTAAGACTTTCCGGACTTAAGTTGATAAGTGTTAAATAAAAAGTGCTATTAATATTAAGTGATAAAATCTGACTGTGTCGACTTTGACGGTTGTCATTTTCTAACCCATCAAATACCCATGTCTACTCTACTTGACAGTTTAGTCATGTAAAGTTGACAGAGAAAAAACAATAGTTTAAGGTTGTCAAATACGTTATGTCAAATGTTTACATTACACTAATACACAATGTAACATGGGTAATTTTTGAAGCTGTAAAAGTAATATCTTTGGCCACAGATAAATTCAGACTAAAATTATGAAACGAATTTTGGTATCATCCAAATTATGAAATTCGGATACATTTTTGCATTTATTATAAAATGTCAAATCCACCCAGAAACGGAGAATAAAATATTATAATATTTGTATAGCAAAATCACAGCACTAAATACGGAAATACTAGTTTTGTTGGTACTTAACGAGTTTCGGTTTACAATTAAAACAGACGATATAATCTTATTAAAACTTTCGTGACATATATTTAATTATAGTATTAAGCGGTTTACACTTACGTGAAATTGTCAGGAACGGCCCGATATGTTTAATCGGGGACTGCTACCCGTACAGCGCGGTAACTTTGTCACTGATTTGTTAATCCTCCGCCCTAATAGCGCTGAGTTCACGTGAGTGTACACCGCTTAATACTAAATAGCAGACTATATGATAATAGTGAAGCCAAAAATTGAAAAAAATAATAATTCGCGCGGGATGAAGCAATATAAGAATTCAATGACTCTTGCATACGTTGCCGGCAAACTTTATGAACAAAAATGGCGGATCTGCGCATATACATTTGTACGTAAATCGGCTACTGCACAGTCAAGGTTAAACTCAAGAAGTTAGCTGGCAAGTACTCGGTAGCTAGACAGAGAGAGAGACGCGGGTTCAAATCCCACTTGAGCCATTAAGTTTGTCAATTCTTTGCTTCAATATTCATCTGCTTTACGATACTTTGATTTAAAAAAAATAAGTCGTTATTATATGTGGTCATAATTTTAGGAAATTACCATAATCATGAAAAAAATGTGATGTACTTAGATTATCTTATAAATCATCAAAGCTCAACTCGAATACTTAATTATTATAAATACTTGGATACACAAAAACTGTGTAGAAATTATATTTCTACTGTATTCATCAACAATAACTCTCTCATGCCGTTTTATTTTGGTCCATATTGTTTAATATATAAATTACATGTATAAAAATTCGCAAGCTTTATACTACAGTTTAATCGGTGATACTTTACTGCGGAATCATAAGTACCACTGGTACCATTGACATTGTATTAAAAAAAACTATGAGAAAGTTATTGTCTCTTTCAAGTTCCTTTTCATTGGACTGTACATGTAAAATCCTAACTTCAATAAGGCTTACTATATCAATATCATCGAATGTGTTTTGTTTAGATTTAGTATCAATATAAACTTGTACATAATCGTAATAAATTGAAAGTGAAACTTTTAATAGTAATTATTAAAATGGGCAATTCTCTGTGAATATGGCGTCATTTTTAACCCTACGACTGCGTCGCCTACAATATGACATTGTGACAACGAAAATTCACTAAAATTTCTGTCACTATTCTTCAAAACCTCGTATCTAGCAAGTAGATTGATACTGAGATAGGAGCTTTGTTTTAAGTAGGTATTTGTCACTTAGTGAGTTTTGGTTGTCAACAGAAAATAATTATGACTATGGCTAAACCTAACTACTTTGTGTGAAACCTAGTTCAAAAATCGAGAGAGCTGAAAGTGGAATCATTCCATAGGTTTGTTAATTAACTTGGTTTTACAAGCGCTTGCCTACTGAGCCGGCGGTCCCGGGTTCGAATCCCGGCCAGGGCAAATATTTGTGTGATGAACTCGAATATTTGTGCTTGGGTCATGGTTGTTCTATGTATTTAAGTATATATTTATCTATATAAGTATGTATATCGTCGTCTGGTACCCATAACACAAGCCTTCTTGAGCTTAATTTGGGACTCGATCGATTTGTGTGAGGTTGTCTGATATTTATTATTGTTATTATTTATTATTTAACCTTTTGGCCGCCAAGTGGTGAAGCAATTCACTGTGCCACTGAAGAAAAAAATAGAATAGCTTCAAAATCAACAGAGATTGAAAACACTTGAGAAAAAAGTTCTGGATCAAAACGATACACTTATTTTAATTCTCTCCTAAACGGCACGAGATAATCATCGTGTTTGGGTTCATTTCATTGGTCATCAGAGCAATTAACGAGGCGACTTTTGTGAAATTGTGAATCCCACTCCCAATGATTTAGCTCTGTTGGTCTGATTATTTACATGTACGAAATAATTCACAAAACATTGTAGCAATTATAGAGTTAAATCGCCAAAATTAACAGTGAATTGTCCAAACGCTTGAAAAATAATTACAAATAGGTAGATTTTTTATCTCGAATTTGTCTATTTGATATTGAATGTTAAGTGCCGTTTGATAGGGGCTCTCTATCGTTTGCACGAATTTCATATGCCATAATCTATCACTTGTAATAATATTCATTTGCCATGAATTTATTTTTCTCTGTAAGCTGAAACTTTTCGGGATTATCATAAAACAACCCTAACCTAACCTATTGATTTCTCCATGAATAGTATTAAAGAAATCCCGAAGAGTTTATGATTTACGAAATAAAAAGTTTATGGCAAGTGATACATTTATGACAAATGAAATTCGGGGAAGTGAAGATATTCGTTTGATAGGACCACCCGTGTGGAGAGTGAGCGACAATTGTCAAGAAATCGAGACAAGTACTATATTTGGGTTCTTCTAATAATTCATGACAAATAAGAGTCATTTTCAAAAAACATGTATATAGTTAAAGGCAATACCGTCTTTACCATAAGGGCACACGGGCCCGTAGCCAGGGCCCCCATTCTCAGGGGGCCCCGAAGGATTGACAATTTCTCTCACACAATAAATGGTCATACTTAGTAAATAAATGATATTATAATTCGCTTTTTTTACTTTCCAAAAGGGCCCCAAATTCTTGTGTGCCCGAGCCTAGTTTAAGACGGCCCGGTGGTCAAAGGCTTAATAAAAACAAAATTACGATCGCGTCTTTTGTGTTACGAAAGTTACTCATACAAAAGATATGGGTAACCTATCGTTGCGCAAAGGAATCAATTAAGTTTTTTTTTAATTAAGTACATGTTTTTTGTTGTTCAATCTTAAAAAAAAACAATAATTAGACACTGTTAAAAGAAGCTAAATATAACCTAACGGAGATGAGATGCCACGGCTTTGTGCGGCGGCCATACGAGTGAGCGACACACAAGTAAAGCCTGAGCAGAATTATATGAGGATGCGCCATATTGCGGAATTTCACTGGAACTAATTTCTTACACCGGCAATGATTTTATGATGGTTTGTCAACAAATGTCAGTGTAATTCGTGGTGGTTTCTTTAAAAGACGAATATTTAAAATAACCAAAACAACTTGTTTCTATAGACAAAATAACAATAAATGTTTGTTTCGTCTTTTGTTGTAGATTCACATCAAAGTGAACGTGTCATCTGAATATACCGGCCAAATTCTTAATAGTTAACACGTGTCTTCTTTAACTTTGACATTGGCGGAATCATCGACGATATCGATGGAGCCATAACCAACAAAAATTTAATTGAATTAAAAGTAACCAAAGAAAATGCCGTAACCCATTCACAGTCGTGAACTTAATATTATCAATAAACTATACACGTGTTTACTACACGAAAAACAGTCAGGAAAAGAGTGCATTCCATTAAATGATATTACGAGGTTAACATAGTGGA
This sequence comes from Apotomis betuletana, assembly GCA_932273695.1. NCBI lineage: Eukaryota > Metazoa > Arthropoda > Insecta > Lepidoptera > Tortricidae > Apotomis > Apotomis betuletana. The sequence continues at coordinate 7,516,453 of OW026325.1, forward strand.
ACTGACAGGTATTTAAACTAATGTCATTATAGTGCGGTTGCGATTGGTTGCAAAATTGTTGCCATATAAATCTTATAAATAGCGCCCTCTTGACAATCCTCATATATTTCTGGTCAGGCTTTACCGCGCAACTTTTGCACAAAGTTGTGGCAACTCCGTACAAGTCTGGCCCGGCTTCACGCGACCATAGGCGACCATAGGAGTGAGCGAGACGCCGCGATCGGATCTCTCGCTCCCACCTATGGTAGCCGCTCGCCGTAACTGTCAAGCTAGAAAGTTAATTTATGTATGATATTCAACATGCTTGCCTTTTCCTTGATTTATCAAAATGGCGGAAAAAAAATCAGATAGCAAAATTTTTCTTTAACGTCTGTGTAAATTATATGCAGGTAATTTTTTTAATTTCTCATAATTAATATTTTTTTCTCATCACTACTATATGAATGATTATATTTGATACAAACTGGTCTTCAAATTAACAATAACACAAATTTAGTTTTTCAGTGCGAAGACAAAATATATGTTTTTTATTCCTAAAGTTAAATTTGACAACCTGTATGACACGCCGTGTAAACTACTATAGTTTATTTCACATAGCTTCGCCCGTCTGACATCTGTCATCTTAGTACATTTTATAACCTAAACTAGCTACCAGCACCGGCTTCGCACGGGTGCATGTATTATACATACAAACTCTTAAATCACTATATCTATAAAAAACGAATCAAAATCTGTTGCGTAGTTTTAAAGATCTAAGCATACATAGGGACAGACAGGAAGCGACTTTGTTTTACACTATGTTATAGTGATTGACTAACATTTTCTGAGATGAGAGAAAGCTATATGAAATATAATAAGTATATGAATCTAACTAGCTAGCATATGCCGCGACTTAGTTTGTCTCGCGACTCAGCGTAACCTGTCTTGCTCGCACGGTATTGAAAGGAAAGTGACAGATAGTTTTTGTCGCGCGACAAAGAGTCGCGTGTCACAGTTACAGTTTGACCAAAAAGAGTAGAAATTAAAAAGTGGTAATACTGTTGTGTCGTCCCCGATTTCGTAGATTGATTAGAACGGGGCGACACTACAGTATTGCCACTTTTTAATTAATTATCAGAGCAAACCTAGGTTTCAGGTTTCGGTACTGTCCTAAGTACAGTCAAGATTTAATTTAAATGTCAACTGGTACTTAAAATGTCACTTAATTTTTATTACGTTTTTACTTAAAGTATGCCTACTTAAGTATGTGTCACGTAAACTGTTATTTTAATTACCAGTATTATTTTATTGAGTAATTTAAAACCTCCAAACATAAATGTTTATAAATGTATAATGACTATGGATTTTACTGACTAGGCGACTAGTCAGTCTATCTCTAATACTTGGTTATTTCGATTGCGAAATTCGTATTTTCCCACAATATTAGGAAATTCCAATTTGAAACGATATCAAAGCATTTTACTTCGAATTTTATTGTAATTTAACTTTATTTAAGTATAGTTGTTTAATGTTAATTTTAAGTGATTTAAGTTTGCAATCATGTTGAGTGTCGTTGGTGCTGAGGCGTCAGTATTATTGTCAATATTTATTGTTAACAATAATTGTCAGTCTGGTTCCTATGTAACTGTCATTGTAATTTTACGAGCGGACCACGATCTAGCGGCGAGCGTAGGACTGCCATCTCTTAATTCGCCGAACGCGGACAAAGACTTAAAACACCCGGACATTTGGTGTAAATCGCATTTTTTCCCCGGACGTGTCCGAAAATAATATAATTAAAAAAACAATCGCATTATTTTTCATTCACATAAAAAGTGTCCGGGTTTTTCCCGGACACTTGGAAAACCCCCCGGATGGCCACCAAACTGGGATCCGGATGAATGGCAGCCCTACGAGCGGCGCGGTGTGGGAACAAATAGAGCGGCAACCGCGCGCGGCGGCCCGTGGCTTGCTTCATATATCGCTATGATTTTGTTTATACCGCTCACCGCTGCCGCTGGTCGTGGCCAGGCCGTCATACTCTTATAAATAATGTATATGTTGTACCGTACCTTTCTATTTGATTGTGCATTAAATATTGTCATAGTGGTTCGTCAATTTTGACTGTCAATATTATCCCAGGTGCATAATGTACAATGGAATATTGTCAATAATATTGGTGTACTGTCAGTAAGGTTCGCCCGAGCTATGTGTGATATCTGAGGACTTGATGATAGTTATATTGTATTATAATAATGGTTATTCGTATTTCACCTGGTTTTATTTTTTCCCCTATTTACAAAAGCACCATCTAGGCGTCTAAAAAACATTTACGGCATCCTAAGCCGTAAGCGGGATTTACTGGGGACAAGATGTCACGTCCTGGCCAAGGCAAGACGTAGAACATTAGACAAAACACGGGCGGTAATTCGTAAAACTCCCAGGTCGCAAATTTATGATCCTCTCCTTCGGCTCGGGCCACAAACACCTACGATCTGGGAGATTCACGAATTTACCGCCCTAGGTAGGTATGTAATGTACTATTACATCACCCTAGGCCGTAAGTATGATTTACTGCCATTAAATCTGACTGCCTGGCCAGGGCAAGAGTTGAAACTTAGACAAACCACGGGAAGTAATTTGTAAAGCCTCAGGTCGCATGCTTATGGCCCTCGCCTTCGGCTCGCGCGATCTGGGACATTTGCTTATTCACCGCCCTAGGTATGCAAAGTGTTATATTTTAACTTTATTGCACAATCCAAAAAAAGTAAAAATGGCGGACCTAATGCCTTTATGCATTCTCTACCAGTCAATCACAGGGTTAAACAGAAATATGTAGTCGGTGCAGGATCAAAGGTTACAGACAAACAAAATAATTAAAACACAAATCAATTTCCTAAAGATATATTAATAAGGTAGGTATATATTATTACCATAAACTTACACGAATATAAAGTATTCGTATGATATAATTACATACATTATATTACGTATGTACCCGAAGTAAAATATTTCGAACAAAGTTTAGGAAGAGAGATCATCCGAAAGATGCTTGCGCAATATGCGCTTGAAGGAATATCTTTTTACTCTGAACTTGCCTAAAGTTGAGTGAGAGAGCGTTCCAGAGGCGTTCATACTAAATTGCCCTATCCGTATGACTACGGGGGTATACCTATACATGTCCTCGTAGTAAGCATAGTAACTATTTTGAACTTCCTGAAGGAATGCCAGCCCATAAAAAGATAATAAAGATGACCTAGAAAGAACTAGACCGAACTTAAAATCCGTATTTTATAACAATAAATAATGGCATTGTTATTTGAAAATAAGAATAATAAATATAGTACAACCTCACTCAAATCGATCTAGTTCCAAATAAAGCTCAAGATGGCTTGTGTTATGCCTTTTTCTATAAATATGGTGACATACATACTTACCCTCGTAGTCACTGATATGACAAATTAGTATGACTACCAAGATACCATTAATTATAGCTAACGAATTATCTTCTAAAGCTGTGTTTTCATTTCAATAGCTAGAATCTGGGTCAGGCTTAGCTGATATTAAAAGCGCAGTGATAGATAATTCACAAGAAGAATTCAAAACAATTTTGTTTACAGCCAAAATGAGGTACTTTTTTCCGCATAGCGGCAAAACTGTCAGCCAATGACTGACCTCCATGTGTTGCCAGAGATAAAAAAATATTTTAAACTAGTAAAAAAACACCTTTCATTTCATCTTTAAGCATTCTAAAAAAGTTAGCAAATGTATGTGCGTTATTAATCTGTTTAGCTTTCGGTATTACATATTTGATCAAAATTATAAATAATGTGGCTCTAGTCATTATGACATTGCCACATTTTTCTTCGCTGGCAAACTTGTCAGTCTCATAATTTGAGCGCGGCGTGTACTGACGAATATTGTCCGCAATCCCTCATAAAATGGGCTCAAAATCGTTTTTTAACCGGAGACATACATTATAGAATTCACAGAACACATAATTTATAGCAAAATTATGTTCGAAGCACAGTTATAACGTTCGTTTCATTGAATAATAACATAGCTAGTGTTTTTATGTTCACCGATGTTTTTCGGACTTTAAGATGTTACTGGCCGGTAAGAATCACCAATTTTAATTTAAAAAAATATTAAATTCGAATAAGGAACGCTTTAAAAGCGCGCCAAAATATAGCTGCAATATTTTTTTTGTCTATTGATAATTGTTTTTTTAATGGGTTATTACTGCAGTGGTGTTTATTGATCGGTTGAAACAAGTGTTCGTTTGATAATTAAATATTTCGTAAGGATCGTGGTTTAATCCCAGTTATGCTGTAGAGGCGACATTGGTACCGCTTTCGGCTTAAAATCAATAATGTGCGCGCATTGGATCTCCGCACGGCCTACTACGCTAATGCTACGAAAACTGGATAGCGTGAAATACTTTTTTTTTCACAGACATTCCTATTAATTCCATTACTTTTATTCATCTTTTAATCATGTTACATATTTTCTTAATTAACGCCTAAGTGACATAACCTTGATTAATGATAACCATATGTTAGGTAACAATAAAAAAACAAGTGTTTTCTTTGTAGCATCGCGAGAAATAGAGAAAAATTATTTTGTTAAAAAAATATGTCACTCAAATATAGTTTATGGTTATTATTGTTTCATAAATAAGACGAAAGAGATGAAATTATGTCATTTCGCGCCGTTATGCCGTCTGGACGCTGGTGCTCTCGATTGTTATTTAAAAAAACTTAGCAGTGACGGGAAAACAAATGTCGATAAAAATAAATCTGATATTTTAATGAAACCAAATTGAATATCTCAATTTATTAATCTCATATTGTACCGAAATGTATTGTTTCATACCTATTTCATGAATTTAATTTTTGTCATACGTAATCTATGTGATTAAGACATAATATGTCATTGGTTGTACTAATTAATTTATAAAATGAGTCAGTAGTTAATTTCAGTGCAGACTAGCGCTAAGTTGATTATGGTTTTCGGAGCTTAAACATGACCTACTTATGTAACTTAGGCTTTGCTTGCTTGCAATATGTACCTACAACTTCTTTCATATATTATTTCTTATATGTATTGTGTTTAAAGTACTGTTTAACACATTTAAAATAATGTAGCTAAACATGTTTTATAAAATCGTAAACATAATATGACAATAATATTTTACATAAAAATAGATTAAGAAAATCACGCAACATGAAAAAGCTTACGAACCAGTTTGTAATAGTAGTTTTTGATACAAGTGTGGAAAGTATGTCATTTTGAACGAGTCCCGAGGAGTCTTGGCCTGAGCCGCAAGGCGAGGGTCAAGACTCGGGACGAGTTAAATTGACACTTCCACACGTGTACCAAACAACGTTTTTTAATACATTTGCGAAAAATTGCAATAATACAAATTTAAAACAGTAATTGAAAGGGGCAATTATATTTATTTCTGTCTGATAAAAATTAAGAGTACCTACCTACCAACAATTTTTAGAGCAATTGTCAAGGGTCGCATTTAAGGCCTTTGCTGGTAAGTTTAAAGTTTCATTCAAGTTGTTAATAATTCTCTTTTTCTCGTTTCCAGCCAATAAAATGTTCATAGACGGCTATGTAATTTTTCTTTCGATTTTGCGGGTAAAATACACTCACTTGCAATTTTTGCCTTGGCTCGTATATAGGGTGGTGTTAAATCTATTCTGGTAACATCAGAATCCATCATTTTCTATCAAAAACTCTTATTTTATAAATCTTACGTGTAATTTACACATAATTAAAACAATCTTGAATGAAAAGGAAAGTTTTACTTTTAATTGTAATCTTTTTTTCAAGATGGCGTCGTCGGCTGTCGTCATTCAGCCAAATCAAAAGAAATAGTTTTAATATTTTAGAAGAGATATGATAATGTGACACAGTAATTTAATTGATTCCAAACAAGAAACATCGGGAATCTGTTTTTAGTTCCTTACACTTCATATAATTGTAAATAAATATATTATTTAATACACAAAAATAGCGATTATTCTAAGAATTTATAAAGCAGCGCGTGGGTCACGCTTAATACTGTATTTTCTAATCTGTGACAATACTTTTCTTTTTAATTTTTTTAGGTCACGCATAATACTCATTTGCTCATTAAATAATAGTCAAACAAACAAATTATTAAGACCGTTTTTGAGTTTTTTTAATAGATAGCCCTTTGATTGATCCAATATGCAATTTAAATATTTTAAGCATAATTATGAGATATACACCTGCAATGCTGCATGACGTAATAAATAAAGTCAGAAAGTGATTGACCTTTGTTTGGATGTATGAGGTATGACGTGTTAGTACAACAGAAAATTAAAAAAATTTGAAAAGTAAAAAGCACTAGTTCGAAATAACCAGGCCTCGGACTTTCGTTCGCACGGTAAGCAGAGTTCGAAATTATCAAGATAATAACGAGCCGTGATAATTATCTGATAATTATCCGATAATTATCGGATAATTATCACCAGTATTAAAAAATCATTTGTTAAATTGTTTCATAAGAAATATCGATGGTTGATGGCATTGTTCAAATTCAACACAAATAACACAATAAACAATATTTAACTTAACAAACCAATGACATTCGAGTTCACTTGGCTTTGCATAACACCAACTGACGTTTTTTTTTCGAAACGTTCGGATAGACGCAACAAGTGCGGAAATACACGTTTGGATACTTAGAATATAGTTCTATTTCACGGGCGCAATGGTTTGTTATTATCAATTGATAATTATCCACCTGTTATTATCACGATAATTATCGTGAATTATCCTTTCGAACCCTGACGGTAAGACTAATGGAGAGCTATGGAGCCGATATTAACATTAAAATACTATTCATACTCATACTCATACTCATGCTCATTCATTTATTTCATTCCAAACTGCCTTTATGGTTATTATGGTTAACATTCCCAAGCATTAAATGACTAAATTTTTTTTATTTATTTTTTTCAATATTTCAAACTCCTAATTTAACTCAATTTATTTTCAATATATTCTTTCTAGTCATAAATGGATATTCGATCAATATAGAACCCAATTTACTTCAGAAAACATGGATAAAGTGGCAAATATTTACGTATTTTATGGTGGCGAAAAAAACAATGCCTACACAAATCAGGTCTTTGTATATTCTTCTGAATTTGTCCTTGACTATCAAATTAAAATTCCGAATGAAATACACTTATGAGTATGAATAGTATTTTAATGTTAATATCGGCTCCATAGCTCTCCATTAGTCTTACCGTGCGAACGAAAGTCCGAGGCCTGGAAATAACCAACTTTTCGCACGATTTGCAGCTACGAAAAGTACCACTTTTTGAGCAACTGTATTAAAAAGATTTTTTGCTGTGTGTAGAGTTTTATATTAATATTAATAATAGGATTTTTATATACCTGAAAATAACATTGCATCTGCGTGTCATGAGAAACGATGCATATTAATTCCACTATTAGTCTGCAAAATTACACAAGCCATCACTTAAATTACTTACACTTATGAACTGTAAAATCAGAGTAAAATATTTTCGTTTTACGAAAGTTCAGGCAGCAATCCTAAAATATGTTTTTTAAGGCAATACATTTTAAAGTGGTATGAGAATAAGAAGTTATCCATACAAAAGATGGGCGCATCTAATGTGTAACCTTGGTTACGCAGCAAAATGGAACATATTAAGTGAAAAATGGTTATAACCAATACCCAAGGCCCAAGAAACCTAATTGTAGAAAGTCATTCCACCAATGTTTTTGGCATATTTACCAATTTTATTGTCGACAGAAAATACCTGGATAAGTAATATTATATAGCAAAGTAGAACATTAAAGCTATTTTACATAGAAAGCTAAAATATCCCGGTAACTCATGATAATGAATCGCGAATCGATTCAAAACAAGTCGAGCTATATTCGAATGTCGTGATTCAACCCGTTTCATATTTATTCAACAACAAAGCCGTAATTTGTGTGCCTATCAGCATATCATTTGTCACAAAAGATCTATGCAAAATTTAACTAAATATACCACCCTCAAACAACTACCCCGTTTAAGTGAGCTACAGTAGATACTCGAAACCTATCTTGAGCGTGATACTTGGTTTGGGGTTGATTATTAAGGCTGCCACTTCGCTTGGCTGAATATAAATGTCATTCAAATAGTTGTATTCCTTATTTCACACGTAAGAGAATTGGGCATCATTTGCAAATAAGGCCAGATCTCACGGGTTTGGGCAAAAGCAACCTAAACCCTGCCAACACATCGCACGAACTGCGATCGGACTTTATGACATGACATCTGTCCATTGCCTCTTTGGTCTCACTTAATCACAAATACCCTAATAAGCCCTTTATTTGTACTTGACATACTTATACAAGGCTATGTCTCATGTAATTATGCCAAAAGTGTGGAATCTAGCGTTCGCGTGCGGAATTCAGTCTATGTACAGAGTGGATATGTCAAATTCGCTCGTTCGAGAAACTATTAATGATATTTTTTATCAATATCGTAAACATTTTCTTTATCATTGCTGCCCCTAGAGCACAATATGCCGTTTCTACGCTTATCGCGTGACATAGTGTCATCCGTCTTTCTTACTCAGTACAAGATAGGAAGAGATAAGTATTAAGTAAGTTACCGTTGTCAAAGGTCAACCTGGAAAACTACCGAAACGTCAGGGAGGCTCAAATAATTAATATACGCGATATAACCCGTCAATTTTTTTTAAATGTGTGACAGTCGCGGTAACCGAAGAAAATATAAAGAGATTAAGTAGTATGCACGAGATATTTTCGCGCCCCGCAGTTGTGCTAAAGGGGCAGCAGTGATAAAGAAAGGCATTACGGTATGACGTGAGGAAACTATAGGGGTATTCAAGGTCAACTGAAAACCACTGATTGTTTTTAACACGCTGTATATTTGCTTGATATGATTGAATTGTAATGTTGAAGCGATGGCTGCGCGCAGCTGAGTCCAGTTAGCTCGAGCGACGCGCGCGACAAGATGCGCTGGATATTTCCAGTACCAGGTGAGTTCTTTATTTGATTATCAAATTCAAATTCAGTTTATTGCGATTATGTGTCTCGATGTTGTATGTAAAAGGTCTTAAATACTACCACATACTAGGTGGGTTCAAAACATGAGCCCTGTCGGGCACAGCAATATCTTACAACTAAAATGGAATATCATTATGTCAATTACATACAAACATTATTAAACTACATAAAAATATATATCATACATATGGTTACGTTAGTTACATTATTTTAGTTTAAGTAGCAATGTAATGTGGTTTTTTAGGGTTCCGTACCCAAAGGGTAAAAACGGGACCCTATTACTGAGACTTCGCTGTCCGTCCGTCCGTCCGTCCGTCCGTCCGTCCGTCCGTCCGTCCGTCCGTCTGTCACCAGGCTGTATCTCAACAACGGTGATAGCTAGACAGTTGAAATTTTCACAGATGATGTATTTCTATTGCCGCTATAACAACAAATACTAAAAATAAAATAAAATAAATATTTAAGGGGGGCTCCCATACAACAAACTTGTTATAGATTATATATATTATGTATAGGTACGGAACCCTTCATGCGCGAGTCGGGCTCGCACTTGCCCAATTTTTTTTATTTACTGATAATCAGCTCCGTAGAATGTTGCGTCATTATCGGCAGTGATGTTAAATTTATGACTTCCATTTGCGTTTTATTAATTTTTCTTTAATTATTATTTTATTTTATTCGCTCGTTGTTAAATAAAATCCTTATCATTATTTAATTAATGATAAAATATGTATTTGTATTTGTATATATACGTAACTCATGAGTCACGTAATAGTGACGCATTAACGTTCTCATATTTGAATTTTACAAGCAATACATTTTAAAAGAATAATTACCTATTATCCGTAAACTAAACCCGATTTTCATTAAACTCTTTGAAAGTCAACAGCTTAAATTATGGTTAATATTCCCTCAAACTTGTTATTGAGCCTTGCCAATTCCTCTGCGCTGAATCTCAAACGCAATATTTATCTTTTTGTTTTTAGAAAAAAGTGAGCATTTCATCAAATCCACACCGCAATAAAAAAAAGTGAATAATCGGTGGTACTCTTGTTATTAGTATTACATAAATTAAATTAAGGTCAATAAAAAAAATTAAATAAACATCGATAATGTTAGTGACGCTCTGTGTGTTATCGATATCAACGCGGTCCCACTTTTTCTGATTATCAAATAGCGTCATAATATTAATGGGCTGTCCGCTTGCCAAAATCATGGTAGCGGCCATTTTATTGTCCCTATTAAATGTGGGTTAAATTTGGATTTCATTAGCTTTAAATTGTACTAAGGGCAAACACTTAATAGGACCGTGCAACTGAAAACCTACTACTTACAATGAAAATCCATTTTTTCTACAGTACAGAAGCCAATGAGCTTACTTATGTACAAAAACGTTAACATTTCTACATGTGTGTTAATAAACTAGCTATTTATTCAAGTAATAATAAACTAGCTATTTATTGAATTGATTCTTCGTGCTATCCGATCATAACATTTCTAGAAGAATTCAAACAATTCTAGAAGGTAGAGCTAAAAAAAATTATTTTGCGTCATAAATAGCGCCAGTTTGGAGTTATACAATAAAAAAAAACAGTATCGACTTGAGTTGTGTATCACTTCTCTATAATATACTTTATAACCCGGTCACTGAACACGATCCCAGGGACACTTCACAAAATATTGTCAATTTCTAATAATATTGCGTGAATGCGAAGTTTTATTTTAGACTTACGCCATTAAAAGGTGAATTTTTAAAATGTCAAATAAAGTGTCCTAAGGACACGTCTGATTCGCCGACCGGGGTAAGCATGAAATTAATGTTTTTCGTTTCTGATAGGTATCACAAATCAATCACCGCCCAAAGCGGCCGCATTGTTTACCAAACCACGGACATTGTAACGCTAGTAGTGGTCGAAAATAGCCTATTTCATATTGATACAATCGGGCTAAGTATAAATAGATCGTCTGGAGATACATCGACACTGTCGTCTCGGATTCGAATATTTAAACACTATAAATTAGCGGCACTTTTTCACGATCTCATTTCATACTTTACGATCAAACATTCTAAAACAATCACTCATGTACAAACCGATTTTGAATCAAAATAAGAATAAAGTTTATGTCGTAAAAGATAGTTTTGGGACTTCCTTTTATTGCTGACTGCACTTTATTAAATTATTATACAAACATTAATTATTGTTCATAGACTAACTAAATGAACTGACACACAATGGGTTTATCTTGTGCTGGGTAGGAGTTCCTACGGCTGCCTTCCGTTTCCATCATCAGATCAATTCTAAGATACCTGAACTACATACACATGCAAAATTTCATTTCGATACAACAATTAGAAGTAGGTTAAAATTGGCTACCAAGATTTGATTACATTGTCGGTTACTTATACAAACTTAGTTACAAGTGAAGCTAATAACAACGTGTTAAAACACTTACATTCCTATTGGGGGAATACCTTTTTAATTGAATTTCATGCAGACTTCAGAGTATGCGGAATTATGAAAAACATATTTAGAGAATCCAGTCGAATCAATTTATTGATTGGGTAGGTATATCCTCTTGTATAAGTACAATAACACTCGTTCGTGACAGATTTACGTTCTAAATTTATCGCCTCATAAAATATCATCACACGTATATCGAAAGGGCCAATAGTTCTGTAAACACGATGTTTTTATTTCAGTTGTATCGTTTGTCGTATATATCCCAAAAAAGTGTAAGGTTTTAGGTTAGATCTAGCTTTCTGTTTAACCTAGTTCTGGTTACCGCACCAAAATGTAGGACTACAAGTTCGATCCAAAAATCCAAGCATATTAAATTCTTCGTAATTATCTAATTAACAAATTAATACATTTAACAATTCCTACATAGCCTGTGTATGATGTGGCAAGAATAGGCTACTTAGATAATGTTTTAAATTCAGTGTATTAGACAAGTTCAAGGACAAACATTTGAAAATTGTAAAATAATATCCTGGTCACGGCACCAAAAGTAACAGTTTACTAGTTTGTAAACAAATTAAAAATATTGTTGTTACCTAGTGTAATATATTAAATCTTATTTAAAGAATAAATAAATCTTGAGTTGCAAAACCGCAGTTATAGTAATTTTGAATTATCCAGATGACTCCAGTCGGTCCATACAAATATTATAAGACGGCATGTCGCGTGATTCAAAGTTCTAAATTTAGCAACGTTCGCCTACTACGAGTATTTCTAGCGCGACAAATAATTGACCTAGATAGTGTCAAAATACGCGAAATTAATTGAAATGAACGTGTATCACTGAAGATGATTTATATCCAAGTCTTTATGACATCGGTTCATCGGGTCAAGTAGCCGACCCATTTTTGAAATGGTGAATAATTATCTTAATAGCACTACAAAATGTATTGCATTTTTTATTGAGAGAAATAAGAGAAGTTTCATGAACAAACAAAAACGCCGTTCGCCATTTTTGTCTTCAGTTTATCTGTGGCGTGACGTAGGCAATCCCGTAAATAAAGACCACTCTTACCTATGATGCGAATGTTTTTTTTTAGTTTTAAGTTCTTTTTTTACTGGCTTGGTGGCGTCACTATCAAGGATGAACATGGCGAGATGCGTTTTAAGCATTTCAAAGTACAGAATAAAAATCATATTTTCAATTTCAATGCGTATCAGCCATCCAGCCAGACTTTTATGAACTGAATAATACATAAATATAAATTTAGGTCTTCGAAAAGTTACCTCTAATCTGCGTTCATGGAAATTGATGGCTAATATTCTTTGGATAAGAACTTACCGAGTTACTGTAATTATGAGTTTCATTCATTGTTATCGTAAAACTGCCTATTAATATCATTGTCACAACAAAAACGGAAGTTATCGCGCATAAATATTGTACAAGAGTAAAAATGTTTATATAGTCGCCCAGATTAAACGAATGTCACCTTGAAAAAATAAACATATATAAAGCCTGACCAGAAATATATGAGCCATATAAATCATATAAATAGCGCCCTCTTGTCAATCCTCATATATTTCAGGTCAGGCTTTATAAAAATTTTTTTAGTGCGGTTAGAAACCGAAGCCATTTGAAATTTATGAACGTTGATTTCCGCCAGTTCCATTAAGGATTTGAGGTAATCAAACCAATATAATTGGAAAAGTAATAAAGTGGTTTTCTTTTACACACACCGATGAAATGCTAGAAGTAATTGCGGCAAAAAATATATCCTAAGGTATCTGTGTATTTTGTATGAAAGTGCCACACTTTTAAGGTAGCAAAAGGTTTTACACTCAAATACTTTTGGCTATTGAAACGTCTACTACCGGTTCTGTATGCTATTTTTATTCATAGAAAAAAGGTGTCTACGTCAATATGTATATTAATGTATTGTCTGCTATCTTTTCCAGTTCTTCTGATGTCCTGGTTCGGCGTGGAGGACGTGAAAGCCAACTCCTGCATCCGGACCGGTAATACCCAAAACACCCATTGTCTGTCCGTGGATAGTGTCGATAGTCAGTGTTGTGCTCGTAGCTGCAAACATCATCGACATCGATAGAGGTGCCGCACTATGGCCGCACTGCCGGCCACGACTACGCGCGACCAGCGGCAGCGGTGAGCGGTAAAAACGCTACAAGCGTGTGCGTTTGCTGCTTTATTTGTACCAACAACGCTGCGCCGCTCACCGCCCCGCTTGCCGTTAAGACAGGAGTCGTGGCCGGACCATGAGCCAAGTTTTGGCTTAGTGCGGTTTTTTTGGTAGTGTTGTGCTCTTTAGTGTTGCACTGAGGTTTGTCAGTGTAATGAGTGATAGATATTTTAAAGTGGGTGTTTTTTGGATTTGTCTTTAATAAATACATGTATACCTCACCATTATAATATTTTATAAATTAATTATTAAACAATATTCATATATTTTTTATCCATAACTGATAATTTTCTCACTGAAAATCTGTTAACCCAATGCCTTAATTATGTCACGCACATTCCTTTTAAAAGAATCTGAAATAAACTAGTGTAAATAGTTAACAGAGGTAAAAAATCTAAGAAACACCTTATTATTTGTAAGCAGTGTTGCCAGTGTATTATTAAAGAGCAGTGTTGTAATACTAAATATTTCTAGATGTGTTTGCAGCGCGGTTAATGTCCACAGGAATGAATGTTGCCATGTTTCAACGAATGGGTAATTTTATGCATGCTCCGACTGTCAAGTACCTTTACTTAGGAATTGCCAGAAGTGTGAAAAGAAAAACAAGAGACTTACTAATCACGAATCCAGTTTTGTGCAGAAATGACTAGATATACAGAACACACTAACACAGAATCAAATTTTCACAAGAAAAAACGTATTTACCAAATTACCACTAGTAGCATTTTACTCCGCAACTTTGGGAAATTGATATCTTCCTAAAAAAATAACTATATGAAATACAATAGAAAAAGAAAAATAACAAACTAGATCTTCCTCACGTTTCGGTATTATTGATCCACTTTTAAAAAAATTACTCGTTTTGCAAAATTATTTGGGTTTATGATCAGGGATAACATATTACATTCAATTATGATTTAATAGTAACATTTCTGGCCTTTTCTAAACCTCCGAGATAGCCACAAACACTTACATATATTACATATATATCAACTTCCTGTGAATAACTGAAGTGAATTTTTCAGGGAATTTAGTTCACTACTTATACATCACTAAACGACGGTAGGTACGGTGACGGAGCGTTTCGTGTGACCTTTATGTTATTCAGGCGTAGACTATGTTGGCTCAATAGTTTTCGGATACGTTATCGTATCCAAGTATGAGCCATCCAACATGAGCATTAATCGACACGGGTACCCTATACACTTTCATTTTCTTGTTCTCATTATGAATAAGTTAGGCATTGATCTCAAACAATATATGTAATGATACGTGATTGTTAGCAGTATAATAATGAGTTCTAGTAAAATTGGTATTAATTTAAAAAGTTAGCTAAGTGTGACACGAAACGTTTGGTCGTAACAAATGTCTTAAAGTTAAATCTTCTAGTGTTTTTGTTTTAGCTTTAGAGCTCAGTCTACGGTGTTTTTTTTTAATTCAGTTATTTACAGGATTCAGGGTTTCTTCACTTTTCAGTTCACTGTTACCTATGTATTTTTTTTTCTTTCTTTACTAATTGAAGCATGGATTTTCAGCATTATGGGCAATAAGCCTCAGTCCCCTGGCTTCGGCCGAATGTCAAAGTAAGTACTTGTTTATATACGAAGCTTTAACACAAGCTTGTATGCTTAAAAACAATTTAAACACTCGCCAGTAGACAGCAAATAGTGAAAAACTAATAAATATTTGAATATTCCAATTTGACCAATGCTCTAACACAAGAAAAAAACAAAAAGAAAAGTATAATATTCATATATTTAATTTAGACAACGACTAAAATGCCGTAGACTGAGTTGCCTTCTATTTATTATTTTTTATACTCTGCTTTTTTGTTTTTAATATATTTCTGTACTTATAGCTCTTGTACTCATTGCTTTCCCTTTTTTATAAATTGGGTACAGCAAATACATTTGACACTAACAAATTACCAAAACATTAGTTTCCAGAAGGTAAGTGTTTTCGTTTATAATTTGTGTCTTATTTATTAGAATGTGCATGCTATTGGAGTCTAGTGTCATTTAGAGTTAAAAAATATCAAGGCCTGATATTTAATGCTTTTGGGAGATCGGTATCGCATCAAAGCAAATCATATATAGTAATACTCATATCATAAAAGAATAAGACTCAGGAATACATGTCATTCATATATTAAAGGCGTTAAGACGCGCGCTCTTATTTGTCACCCTTTTTAATGAAACTGCTTAGCATTTGTTTTATGGCTTAAAATTCGATGAATGTTTACGCGTCTGGGAAATTTCTTACAATCTGATTTTGACTCATACGCATTATATTTTAGTTATAGCGCGGAAAATTAAACGTGTCTAAACTGTCTATGATAGAAGCCTCTTTGGGGCTACTTACAATTTAACTGTACAACATGTCGTGTTGTATTTTTTTGCAATGTAAAGCGACATCTAGCGAATGAGTATTTGCCCTCATTTAACCTACAGCTCGTCGGCGTATCGATATTAATTGAATTTGCCCCATCACTACGACTGCGACTAAAGGTGTCTACTGCTAACATGGTTCCGCACTAATATCGACTCTGTGGAAATAGCGTAAGGTTTAATTAGATAATATTACTTGTAGCCTTTTATAATTAGAATCTAAAGCGATTAGACACTGGGTTCTAAGCTTATTTACATCCACTAGTTAATCTTATTACAGCTGTCACACTCAACCCCCCCCCCCCCCCCCCCTTAACGTCATGGAAAGAAAGAATACTGTTTATTTCGCACTTCAATAAGAACAAATACAATACGAACTCAGACTTCTAGAAATAATACAGTATCGGTAAATACATTTTGACGACGCGGTTAGCGGTCGGTCCTGGGTTCGAATCCCGGCAAGGACAAATATTTGTGTGATGAACTCGAATATTTGTTCCTGGGTCATGGATGCTATCAATATATGTAATTATAATATATTATGTATGTATATATGTAATATCTTCGTTTAGTACCCATAGTACAAGGATTGCTTAGTTTGGGACTAGATCGATTTGTGTAAGATTGGCCCATTAAAAATATACCGTTTTAGACATAGTATAGTAGTAGACGACATAGTCAGAACATTATAATAATATAGCATAGTCATTACTCATTAGTCACAAAACAGGCTAGCGAACATTTATAGGCGTAAAACTACAAACCCCCCGCCCCCACCTTGTCGCCCATGCGGGAGTAAATGAAATGGTGTTGATTGATCTAGAAACCTGGTCAGTTTTTCAAAGATTGCATTATTTTAGGTTGGTTTGATATTCTTCTGTTCCTTTTGTTAGCTCTTCCTTTAATGAAGACAGCATTATCGCAGTATTCAGACCATACAAAACAAATGACAATCCTGCATCACGCTATTAACATTTTTTCCTGAAATCATGACCCCTAACCATAGAAAAAAAACAATGTAAATCTAGGATTTCATAATGGTATAAGTATATCGCAGCCAGTCTAGTACATCAAGGTCGTTGGTTCAGTTCGCGTGTCACCAAAGCCTCGTACAGCATTGCCCTAGATCTAGTGCTAAAATAAGTACATAGGGTTTCATGTAGCCGAGCCATTACGTACAAGGTCAATACAGGACTGGTGAGGAATCCGAATGTTAACAGCGTCGTCATATTCCTAGTTAAAAATGTCATGTAAAATGTAAATGTGATTGCCAAGATATAAAAAAAAAATTGTGACTCAATGCATAATGTACTTTTGATAATAACTAAATAACGTTGTTGTTTCTAACTTTCTGGGCGTAGTAATTTCCGGATCCCAAAATGACATGCCACATATAAAATTGATTTGCACTCACTCCAAAGCATTTATTTTTTTACTTTACATTTAAAGATCTTTTCTATGACTAATAAGTCAGAAAAAGTTTATTTATGCATTTGCCGGATTTTGAATATTTTTTATACTTCATTTTAAATTCACATCCTTATAGATTTTTTAAACGTTCTGTTCTACCATGGTAATATTATTACCGGAATTCCTAAAAAAAAATCACTCTATCAGATAGACAATCATTGCCCCGCAAAATTTAAAAAAGAAATTAAACTCATCTTTTTGTTTTTAAGTTTACTTGGTTAATTTACGACCGGTTAAGTAAGAGGTATTAAATCATATTTTTGAACTCAAAATGATTCATAAAGAGAAAGAAAAAAATATGGTTCGTTTCTGAGTAAGTATTTCTATGACGATTAAATTTCAACTTTTTTCTTAAACGTTTTGTCATTTTCCATTACAAAATCATCACAAATTGTAAAGTATGCATATTCTTTTCCGGCAACTGGTATTTTTGTTTTTTTTTTTTATTTTATATTTAGATGTTTGGATCAGTAGGTAATATTTATTCCTAACATATTTATGTAATATACTTAAAATAGGTAGGTTATGCAGTTAGCCTTAATACTCGTATTTTTTTGCTGATTACAACATGAAGTATTATCATAATAGGTACATTGTAGAATATAATTACATTTAACTCTAACATACATCTAACATTTGCAACTAGTTAACATAAATATCATTATTCCATCGAACACTTAAATAAAGTAGGGTTGGCTAAAGGATTTTTTTATAGCAAATATAATTTGTCGTATGTACCTTGTCGACATTCTGCTGTCGTTATCTTGTAATGTGTTAGTTATATTTCTATCCATTTAACTCCTGTTGAAAAATAAATAAATCTACATATTATGTATGCATTAGTGCAACTAGTGTTGCGATGTTTGAACGTTATTATTATATCGATATCGATAAATTGTTATTTTCATAAAAATTGGCACTAACGAGACAACCAGAAGATTTTTAACGTGTCCAAAGCGACTAACCTGTTAATTTTCAATGCAATATCATAATGCCAATACAAAATTTAACGGTCCCATTTATGAGGTTCTGAAATAGAGGGAGTTGTTACACTACGTACAAAGTGCGATAGAGTTTCTATTTCAATTCCTGATTATGGGAAATTTTATTATGTAGATAACACATCGAATTAAAAAATAAAACAATTCCGATTTCAAGGATATTCATTACCTAGTGCTTTTATACACAACACATGATACGAATACTTAAATGAGAACGAAATTAAGGAATTACGTAAATTGGTACTCAAATGTGAACCAAAAACATATGGATTCTTTAGTCTTTCGGCCATCACCCATGTCAAATCATCATCATCAACGTAACCACAAAGGTGACGGAAAAAATCATTTTGGTGCCATTTATTATATTTGTTTTCGTCGAAATCGAATAAAAAAATAATCTGGATAATAGAATTCATCAAAGATACCTCAACAAATAACCGCTTTGTGTAAGCGCACTAATTTAAAACTCGCTTAAAACATTTCGCCGTCTCCTGGTTCTCCTCGTCGCCAAATTTATTCTAGAGCGCATCTCGCCGTCTCTGTTCCGCAGCCCGCACGATTTACTGCTACGAGTGCGACAGCTGGACGGACCCGCGGTGCAAAGACCCTTTCAACTACACTGCCCTGCCGAGAGACCAGCCTCCGCTTCAGACCTGCAACGGTTGCTGCGTGAAGATGGTGCGGTATTCTAAGAGCCGTAAGTTTCATTGTATACTGTTTAGAGTAAACCTTAATACCTTCTATACGTACGTACGGAAAGATCTCTCTCTATTCTATGGGGATATCGATAATACTACTTTCTAATGTTCACTGGTTCGTTAAATGTGGTCAATGCAACTATAATAAAGACTAGAAGGTGCGCAACTTGGTATGCCTATATCATAGTCGGGTAAAAAGTATCCTATATCCATCTTTGTACCAAAATTGGTTAAAATCGGTCCAGCCTTTTCGGCCCGATGAGATGACAAACTTGATCACACACCTCAAAAAACAAACACGAGACACAATGCAAATAATTACAATTAGACCTAAACAACAGGCAGCCTGTTATCACTAAAAAGTGATCTCTTCCGGACAATCTTTAGGTACTTAGTGGAGAACTTGACATTTATTAGGCGGTGCAAATTTAGAAAGTAGCTTTTTGATAAGGAGCAATGCAATAATAATTTTATTGCACTCCAAAAACAGTTTAAAGAAGGAAATAGAACAAATCCAATTTTGTAAAAACGGGGGTCTTACTGCTAAAAAGAGATCGCTTTTCGTCCTTCCGTCCAGACGATTATAAATAAATAAATAAATAAATATCAGACAACCTCACACAAATCGATCTAGCCCCAAATTAAGCTAAAGAAGGCTTGTGTTATGGGTACTAGACGACGATATACATACTTATATAGATAAATATATAATTAAATCCATAGAACACCCATGACCCAAGCACAAATATTCGAGTTCATCACGCAAATATTTGCCCTGGCCGGGATTCGAACCCGGGACCGCCGGCTCAGTAGGCAGGTCTCTACAAACTGAGCTAACCACGTCGTCACGATGATTGTCTGGAAAAGATCGCTTTTCGATCTGTCTGTCGATTGGGTAGTGAAATCATACAATAAATTTTCTTATTCTTTCCTTTTCCAGCATACGAAGTGGTCCGGCGCACGTGTACCTCTCAGCTCCAGATCAACTTGTTCATGGTGGACCACGTTTGCATGATGGAAAGTACAGGCACTGGCCACATGTGTTTCTGTGAGGAGGACATGTGTAACGCGGGGCGAGGAGTCCAGGCCTCCATAGGCCTGTTAGCGTTACTAGCCATGATCGCATGTGCATGCAGGTGAACCGTAGTGACGGGGTGAGGTCGACAATGGTTGAAGGTTGAATTCGTTCGAACTGGCATTTTTTGTTTCAAGCGGCTCGAATTTTCGAGTAAGATCTCGAGGTGATGCTGGATTTAATAAGAGCGCCTGAGCTCTTAGATTTTTTATCGATAATTTGAGATGCTTGGATATAAAAATGTTGGGACGCTAATTGGTTTCTCGAATTATTACACACTATAACTTCGGAGTGGTTAAAAATACTGAAATAATTCGAGTACCACACAGACCATGCAATTCAATGATAATGTTGGCAAGTACATGCCCTTTTTACATTGTTTGTCAAATTAATGTAATTTACAATAGATGGTGATATAATTTAGCTAGCTTACAATTTAAAGCAATATGACTCACATTTAAATATTATATTCACAACCAACATAAATTATAAAAGACATAATTTGACTAAAGTGTGTGTATTATGTCGATATTGTCAACCTGTCAAATTGACAGATTTAAAACACCGGATTGTGACGTTTTGTTTAAGAATTTGTACTTAAATTAAGAGTCGTGCATTGTACATTGAACTTATCGATATCGATAAGCTTAAAGTGGAATGCGCGGTATAATTTTTGACTGCAAATTATATAATAATAACTGCCTGCCAGTCAAAATCAGAATTAAACAGCAACCTTTTTAGGTTACGTGAAAAAATTGGTACCAAATACAAACCAGTGTTCCAACAACGATTTGTCGACTGAACCCAAAACTAGACACTTTCGTCCAACTGTAGTGTAGTCGAGCTTTTTCACATCACTATGCGTCCTTTGGTACCTGATACTGTAATATACTGATGTGAAAACGCTCTATCATCTCACGTTAACATTTTGCTCTAACCTAGACGTAGTTAAGTGAATTCCAAACGATAGCTTGTAAATAGTGCGGCACGGACGCGCGTATCGATATCGATAAAAAGCTGACACCCTTGCTTTCTTACTGGTCCAAATTTCTTAGACCAAGTTGAATTTGCTCATAGATGCACGTAAAATAGATGTGGGGCACTTTTAGATAGAAATAAAATTGATTATAGACAAAACTAGCTTGAACTGCCGTATGATAGGAGACGAATAGGGGATGATTAGGGGAGATAGGGATGTAAAATAGGGTAGTTTGAGGTACAAAAGGTTCAGATAACGTATTTTTACAACGATTGGCGGTCTGATTTAATTCAGGTATTTCTTGCACTGTAACAAATAGCCAAGTTTTATTCAAAAATATCCTGTTACTTTTAATTTCATTGAAATAAAATGTTTGTGTAACTAATATTATTCCAAAAAACTTAATTGTACAGAATAAATGTAACATAAATTCATGGCATACATAGATATTTCAACATAAAGCTTGGTTAATTTTTTTAAAGTGCAATTTAATATCTGTTACCACCAGTATCAGACAGACTGTAATATAAATTCGACAGTATAGTAAAGTACAACTTGTACTGAAAAATACTATCTACAGTACTACTCACAACTGATTGCATACATACTATACTTACATTATTTATCTAGGTTTTATTTTTTTGGACTTGCATTCAAAAATATTGACTACTTTATAATGTGTTTTTTTTTTATATAGTTGTCCTAGTGTCTTATTATTTATGTAGTTGTCTCCCATCGAGGGGCAATTGTAACTATTGATAATAAGTTGCGTTACAGTGAACTAACAATGAAATGTTGCAGCGTAGCTTAGGTTATGGGTCAGGAATCAAATTGAACCCATTTATATGTAATCTAGGTGGATTTTTATTTTTTTTTGTTATTCCGCTATCCGCTCCCGGATATAAAAACACGAAAGATAATTCAATTTGTTGACATTTTGCGCAGTCGAGATCATCCCATCCCGCTACATCTCAATTTCAATTTAGATATTTTAGTTATATTATATAGCGTGGACATTGAAAGGGTTTGTGACTAAAAGAGAAAAAAAAAACGACTGCCAATGAAAATGTCAATCACTCCTAGCATACTCAATACTCAATACTTTATTGCCTATAATGGTTTTACAGGTGGTAATGTTGCAAATTTGAGATCACATCATGTACCCTGTAAGCAGGGCGCAGCAATTTGAGAGATACTTATTTAGAGGTATACAATTGAACATTGTTAACAAGTTTATTTTTTTACTTCTTTGTGTCATTTCAATAACCAGTTACAGACTTACACCTCAAAAATATAGTAAGTCAAATTATTTTGAAGTTACGAATTGGCAATTACGAAGTAACTTTTAATTATTTATAAAGAGAAAATTTACGTAATTTATAATCAAAAATGATATTAAAGTCCTAACTAGACAAAGCTTTTACAGTCTGTCTGACTAGGTGTTCTTGAAAATTTATCAGCTAGATATTCACTTAAAGTGCGACTTAATTTTAAAAATGGTTGTTTATTTTGGTAGATAATGATATTAATGTACGGTTTCCGCGAAGTAGGTTGGTTAAATCGGGTTTTTACGTAGGTATTTTATTTAAATTATTATATGTCACTAATAAACGTGTGTTTTTTAGAAAATATCAATGTTGTGAAAAAGTTGGAACAATAAGTACAGCTCGTGAGCTCTCAGATTGCGATTCGGGTTTGAGTAAAGACTGAGAGGTTCTTATCTGAATCACGTAAGAGCGAGGGAGACAGGTATAAAACGCGAATAGCATTCTGACCGCTCACGCACTGTAGATACATTGTTTTCTCAACTTTCTCACCTTTAATTTGGGTATGTGTTCGAGTATATATTTTGTCTTATACCTACTTACCAAAATACTTATCATTATTAGAATACTCTTAATATGCTCCATTTATGTTATGACTACTGTTTGTGAGGGATGCAGATTTTGGTTACAATGAGAGATATATACTGATAATATAATCTCTACCCCATTCTACTACATAACTTCGTCCTTCTCGTACAAACGCAAACGTTAATAGTGACATATAGTAATTTATCTAAGGAATCACGGATACTAGAAATCCTTTGGTGATTAAAAAGGCAATAGTTTAATACTAAGTTAACGAATTATAAAATAAATCCGCTTTTATTTGGCGTTTCGTGTGACGGGTGTAGTTTGTACGTTGCTAGTTTTAGTAGACGATGCGAAACAAGGTGACCTCGTAATAATAAATAGTTCTAGACTTGGCCGCGACACTCCCATGCGGCCCTAGCTTAACTAATCTAGGAACATAAACACCAAATAAATTTTAATCGTTACATAGCTGATAATTAAGTATAATATAGCGTTTTATAATATGCGGCGATTTGTAGGTAGTTCTTTATTTAATTAAACCAAGCACTCGATGTGCGCAGAAGTGAGGATAGCTATTATTTGGCAGAATGTTATGGAGTCTACTTATCGTTTGTCCGAATAATCTATTTCTTGGTAATAATTACGCATGTACATTCTATAAATATCAAGACATCTTCCCTTGTTAGCTGTAAGTAATAGTCAAAAATGAATGGTACTTTAAGTGGAAAGCGTTTGTCAAAGAATCGGTTTATAGACAATTCGGACAAACGACAACGCTCAAAGATTTCTCCGAAACACGCCACAGTGAGATTATGTGAAAAATAGCTTTATAAAAAAACCGTAGTTCCTTTAATTCAGAACCAGAGCCACACATGGTTATAGGCCGTTTAGTTTAATGCCATATCATCAGTAGGATAGTGATCTAATAAGGAATGCAAAGCCAACTCGGAAATCGGTTGTTCGAAAAGTCGGTTGTTTGAGAATCGGTTTACGCTTGCCATGCCATATAGGATAAAAAAGCATCGGGCTTAATTTCTAAATAATGGCTAAGAGAAAAAAAAAATAAAGATTAAACTTATGCTTTAAATCGTGCAAAATCTGCATCATAATAATACACTTTTGATATAAATTAGTTGATTAATATTGCATGTAAATATAAGTATAAAATTGATAAAACTCTGATTGCAAATATAAAAACCCGTGTACAAAAATCAGAAAACCGATTCAGTTTTCGGAAAAACTTTGCATTCCCTAGTTTTTAAGTAAGTGCAAAGCATAATGTAAGAAGAAAATTGTAATATATTAAAAATATAGTATGACTATATCGATATGAATAGCTTACATAATCTTCCTTGTTAACTCTAGTCTAACTGACGTTTTTTGAATTAAATAGATACTTCGATTATTTTTAATTCTCTAGTTCTAGAGTAAGTTCGGTCTGACATGTTTCGACCCATCGCATGTGTCACAACTGACGCCCAATTGATTCTAAAACTGTTTGGGTATTCCATAATACATTTACATCAGACTGGTGATGGTAAAATTTTCGGACAAAATGATTATGTTCGAAAATAATACGAAGCTGAACTTTAAGTCAATCTTATTGTCCCATTTCATCTGCTCGAGTTTTTTTAAACAATTTAATAATAATTTGTGGAATACTCACTGTTTCATCCTTACACAATTACCCAATTTCAATCATACTTGTCAATGTTCTATATTGTTTGTTCGGCAATTTAAGTATTATTAAAAACATTGTAGGTATAACTCTTGTCTCTGGCTGGGCTAGATGGAAAAATAATAAATATAAATTTGATAGGAAATATCTGCATCATTGTACTTAACTGGCTTCATTGTCATAATTTCAGGTTGTAATCGATATTTTACTTTTACCAATTACAAATAATTTCGTAATTTTTTCCATTAAAAAAGCGATTAATACTGAATGAGCGTTGTTACACATGAATTTCTACATTAAATGAAAGACAATTATGTGATGACATTAATATTTTACTTAAAATGCCGAACGAGCCCAACTTTGAAGGTACTGTTACGTTAGGATAGCATGACACAGCACTGTAGCCTGGCTTCCCACCGGCTCAGACACCTCGGAATGCGAGCCTTGGTCCTTTGTCGATCCAATTGATTAATCGATCAAATTGGTATGGACCAATTCAATCGGTTGGTGTGGAAACTTTAGGTTAGCTGCCACTTGACTATTTGGCTACGTACCGTGCAGAAAAAGTAGAACAATTTCATTCAAATCAAATCAGCTTAAGGCTCGATTTCACATTTAATCCCTGACGTTTTTTTGAGCGAGATCTGCTGAATAAAAACAGCTCAAGGTTTGCCTTATTGCGGGCTTGGTTCCATTTATTGTTTATATTGGATGGGACACTTACTAGAAGATCCAAATGCATCGTATTTTGACTTTCAATCTAAATTTTAATACTCCTCGAATACTTATGAGCTACCTAAGTGTGTTCAGTATTTTTGAGAATTATGTTGTAAAAATAAAATCATGATATGTGTTCGCTTATATGCCAAAAAGTGGATGCGATTTTTTAAATAAACGACAATTGTTTGTCAAAGATGTGTCACATTCATTCTTTATAGGAGTGGGTGATGCAGCACTATTCTTTGTTAATTATTTTCTCTCTCTTGTTATATAGCTGCCAAGTGCACAGCTAACCTAAAACCTGTAATATTACCTAGTAATTTAAAAAGCTGTTGATAAGACTAAGTACCTAACATTTTACCTAAATCGCTTTAATTTTAATAATTAGTATTTACTTACTATAAGAATGCGATGTAGTGTTGGAATATATTTTTTTATTAAATTAATACGACAGAAATCCATAACTTGGTGTGCACTTCCACGCACGAAAGTAGTACAATTTACAATACTAATTTTACTTAATAGAATCATGTTGTAACTTGTACAGCCAAGTTCTATTGTAGTCCTATTATATTTTACTTGGTTTGAACTGGTCTGTAGGTACAAAACAAACTGTTACAGTAACTTAATGATCTTAACTTCGATCTTGTAAAAACATACAGGTACCTGATTATCATAGGTGCTTAACTGTTAGGACTTTTCTAAAAAAGTATATTTCAACACAGTTTATTTATAAATCTTCTTCCTTCACTTTCCTATGGCATATCACGCATTAGAAAAACTAGCTCAGACGATATTCATAGTCAATTAGACTTCTAAGATAACACTATGATCTGTTTAACTTTATTTAACAATAAGCATGTATTCATTTGGATTAAATTTCTTTACATTGACAATTTACATGAAAAATTCCCTTAGATTTGCGCTATTAAAACGATTTCTAATGCGCAATCGTGTATTTTTCTTGTGTATTGTATCACTTTATATTTAATTATTTTCAACTAATACGCTGTCCATTAATTACGTTTCAAATGTCGCTATGGCGTAAAAGCAGAGATTTGAATGTAGCGTAAAACCTCGTTTCTTTAAGGTTATGTTTTTGAATAATTCATCGACTTATGGAACATTTATTTACATTTCTCATACGCGCCACAGTCAGGCTGCCTGTCCACAAGCGGAGCGGAGGTGTGTAAAATGACCAATCACATTCCTGAGATTTAAATGCACTTCTTTTGGGCTTCATAGGGCTGCCATCTCTAAATTCGCCAAACCCGTACAGACTTAAAAAAAAAACCGGACATTTGGCGTAAATCCAATTTTTCCCCGGATGCATCCGAAAATAATATTATAAAAAAAACGATCGCTTTATTTTTCACAGACATAAAGTGTCCGGGTTTTCTCCGGACGGCCTCCAAATCCGGGGAAACCCGGACGGATGGCAGCCCTATCACAAAGACGCAGTCTTATTGGTTAATATTCTTCACCTCGCTGCTAAGGACAGACAGTTTAAGAAATGCTTTTATTTGACACTAATAAAGAAAGAAAAAGCCAGACTTTCCAACGTAATTTATGGAAGGTGTTTTTCAGTTTTTTACTCAAAATTGGTTGAGAACTCTTGCACTTCCTAAGCTACGCTTTTGAGACTAACCAAAAGTTCCGACCGCTCCAAAGGCTGGGGTCTCTTATTTCATTGGACTATGGAGACTGGGTCAAAATCACCGGAGAAAAAAAAAGCCATTTGTATACCTACTTAACAATAGTGCCCCGCTGGTAATTTCAATTTCAATCCTGACACGTGTGATCTCAGATTTAAATGCACAGTACTGACACCTGAAATGACAGGTGTCAGAATTGATTTACTGAAAAGGCACGCTAAGTATGTGTCATAATAAAATATGCTTAACAATCTTTCAAGTACTTAAAAACATCCTTAATAATTGCTTCACGCTATGCGTAAAAACTCTTTTATAAAGTAAAAACAAGACTATGGTAAGTATTAGTTTCATTGGGTAAATATGTCCCAGTGTCCATAATTCGTGCCAGAGGCTTCAGCCGACCCCAAACGCAATGTGGCCTGTCTGTTTAATTTTTCTCATGTTATTCTATGGTTCTGAACAATAAATGTGCAGTTACACCTTAATGTCAGGTTTTCATAACTTAAATTTACCAATATTAGCTTTATAATTTATGAGTATACATGTTTACCACCAAAAAATGAAAAAAGAAAATGATTTTGGCGGGGTTTGAACCCGCGTTTCCAACGGCTTTCCGGGCCAACACGGGCGTCTTACCAATTAGACTACCGAATCGATGCGAGTTGCTTTGAATATCCATGATGTATACGATATTATCATTAGTATTAAAGATTAAAGGCTTTTTTATACAGATCCCAAATGAATATTGTAAATGCCGAAAAATATCATTGGTAAATTTAGGATATAAGAACCAGCAGTGTGTCAATGTTTCTAATTTTCTATTTATATATTTATTTCTTTGTCTTCTAGTATGAGCAATGTGTTTTCAGTATCGTGAAATTGTCAATGATTTGTGGTACTTAAATGTCTTCAATCGGTGTTAAATTCAATAGTTTAGTTGCAAATCTATGTCGCTTATTACGAAAAAAAGAATCCAAAAAACGCTAATAAACTTAACTGCACGAATAAATTTGTCGTTAATACATGCTTCTCCAAAAACAAAGTTATTGGTGCAGTTCGTGTTACAACCTTGATATAATAGTTAAAATTGTGTAAACTGGCGGTTTGGAAAGAGGATAAAATGCTTATATGCTGACAATAAATCAGTGCAGTATTATTTCATCGAATATTTGAAAAAATCTTTACATTGGCTTCAAACCTAAGGTAAAAAAACTGTTTTTGTCAAATATTGAGAAGTGCCATAATTATAAAAATATTGTTATAATATTGCATTTTTATTTCTTATCTCAACTAAAAGCAGATGCAAGAACAAGAAAACAATCGCATAAAATTAATTCCTTTATTACTAACATAGCCATCTCTTGAGTATTTTTGACATTAAAATTAAAATTTATCGACACTAAATCTATCGATAGTGCTTACATCACTACCCGTTTAATCAAGTCTTAAGTTTATTCTAATTCTAACAATTGCTTCTAAGGATGCATCACAATCTTCTTGCAATCTGTTGAAAAAATGTAGGTATGACTCCACTCTTCAGCCAAAATGGCTGGACGGATTTTAACCAATTTTGTACCTACAGGGATAACTGGACATCCAAAGATGGTTACAAAATACTTTTAACCCAAGTAGGTATGGTAAAGAAAAAAATACGCGGACGATGACTTTAAGTACCTACTTATATTTTTAAATTTTATTACACTGAGAATAGATGAATTGAAAAATTACATTTAAAGCCTGACCAGAAATATATGAGGATTGTCAAAAGGGCGCTATTTATAAAATCTATATGGCAACAATTTTGCAACCAATCGCAACCCACTATAATGACATTAGTTTTAAATACCTGTCAGTTCCACTATGTTAACCTCGTAATATTATTTAATGGAATGCAATATTTTCCTGACTGTGTTTACACACGTGTACACTTTATTTATAATATTTCGTTCACGACTGTGAATGGTTTTCAGCATTTTCTTTAGATATTTCAATTTGAAAAAATCACCACGAATGACATTGACATTGTTGACAAACCATCATAAAAATCATTGCTAGTGTAAGAAATTAGTTCCAGTGAAATTCCGCAATATGGCGCATCCTCATATATTTCTGGTCAGGCTTTACGTTAATTTTGGTTTACGTTAGCAGACGTTACTGCTTTAATAAAAATAATTAATTTGAGTGTAGCACATCGTTCGATTCTATCGATTCTCAACTTTGAGACGATGGTGCCGACTATAAGAGTCTAAATCTTTACGGTAGATGGCGCTACGATGCCACCCTAAGGCATGTCGAAGCAACTGGTTGAAAGATTCAATGGCTCTGACATCTGGTTCGGTGGTCCAGTTGGTAGGACGCCCGTGTTGGCCCGGAAAGCCGGTGGAAACGCAGGTTCGAATCCTGTCTGAACCATGAAATTTTTAAATTTTTCGCTTCATTGTTAACATTTGGTTTACGTTAGCAGACGTTACTGCTTTAATAAAAAATAATGATGAACTATGTAAAAAAAGTGAATAAAAAGGATCAATCCTAAAAAACTGTCATCATGCCTTTACGAAAGTCGAAATCGGAATGTTGTTGCGAAAATACACATTTTGAGAAAGAGACAACATAGAAAGTTTTTTCATGCTTTCCTTATTTACCAAAAGGGTTCGCTATAGGATTATCAATCTTCTCAAAAGGGTAATGTGGATGGTTTTGCCAGAAAGACGGCAAAGTGAACCGAGTATTAGTATTTAGCGTAGCTATTTGTGCTATCTCTTCTTTATTCAGTTGAAAATCGAATATGTTGATGTTTTCTTCTAGACGCTTCGGATTTACCGTTTTTGGGATCGGCACGATTTGTCTTTCCACCTGTAAAATGGGCATTTTATTCAAAATGGACTTACAATAATATGTACAACACAATAATAAAAAAAAAGCTCAGACGAAGTTATTTACATAACTAAAATAAAATAAAAAAATTGGATAAGTGCGAGTCCGACTCGCGCATGAAGGGTTCCGTACCATAATCTATAACAAGTTTGTTGTATGGGAGCCCCCTTAAATATTTATTTTATTTTATTTTTAGTATTTGTTGTTATAGCGGCAATAGAAATACATCATCTGTGAAAATTTCAATTGTCTAGCTATCACCGTTCTTGAGATACAGCCTGGTGACAGACGGACGGACGGACGGACGGACAGCGAAGTCTCAGTAATAGGGTCCCGTTTTTAGAAGGTGTGAGATGTGCCCTCGCGGCATGGTGCCGAAGACGGTGGCAGCACATCTTCGCCACATGTTCGCTGAGTGTTTTAAAGCAATGAATAAGTTTCTGTCAAAAATGACATTTTAGTGGCAAGCTTTTATAGCCGACTGTACTTTTCTTTAGATATCCATCAAATGCTCACTGAGACAATTCTAAAGAGCCCAAGCTCGGTAGGATTGCTTTTTCTATTATAGAGTTCCTATGGCCACCTTCCGGCTCCATCATCAGATCAGCCCCATTGTACCATATTATTGTATTGTCATCAAAGTTTAAGTACCTAAGTATGCAAAATTTTAGCTCAATCGGTTGACGATATCTGCTTCAAAATTGAGTTGCAAGATTTCACCCGAACATACATACTTTAAACATACCATGCAAGCTAAATAAAAGCTTGTAAAAATAAAACTTAGTGAAAGAACATTACAATCATAATGCATAAATGCATAATTATAATTTTTTGCACGTCTGGCGACAAACTTATTTTTCCTTATAATTTTTGTTACCATTAAAGTGGCAACTAATCAGTGACGTAGAAAGTCTACCTAGGGCTTGTGCACAAATCACGTGAGGTTCACGTTTTTCTACAGTGAACGAACTAAGAAAAAATCGATATTTTTTCTCGGTTTCGTTAAAAATAAATTATCACTTGTTAAATTCTTCAAACAAAATAGCGTGTCTATTTTACGAAATTTTAGAGGAAAAAAAATACACGTGAGGTTGTGAGGGGAAGGGGGGGTTAGCAAAGAACCTCATCAAATATCACCAGGGGGGGTCAAAAAGTAGCCGAAAAACCCTCACGTGATTTGTGCACAAGCCCCTAGCTGGAGTAGACCTCATTTTCTTATGCCGGCTCCACATGCTTGGCAAACAACGGCAAATCTACAGGACGCAGTTGGGCCATTTATTCGTAAGTTGTACACAAGAGAAAAAAACTGTCCCAAAATATTCATAATTTTTTTGTTTTTCCATTCCGTTACCGCTGTAGTAGGTTATATGGAAATAGTAACGGAATGGAACGAAAAAACATTGGGACAGTTTTTTCTCCTAATTAGATCGAAAGAGCCCGTAGAAAATACCCAAATTATCGAAAAAAAAAAGTGGGGTGTAAGTACATCTTTAGAAAAAATGGCCCAGTTATACGTTAGAGTGAGACGGAACTACGTCGTGCTCACTCTAACATATAACTGCGTCCTGTAGGTTTGCCGTTGTTTGCCAAGCATGTGGACGCGGCATTACACCATGTCAACTTACCAGCCATCTCAGCACGACCTGGGCTTCGCTCTTCCCGTACTTCTTAGCTATCTGATGCAGCACCGGCTCCCGGCGGCCTGCGGGGGCTCCGAAGCGGGACACTAGGGCTCCAAATGGACTATAACCCATGACTACCAAGCCCTGGTCTTGCGCGTAAGAGACCAGGGTGGACTGAGTTATTTGGGGGTGGACCTGGAAATATAGGGATGTCTGTTGATAGAAATACAAACATTGAAGGGAGGAGAATGAGAGACCAAAGAGGGCTAACATGGACCAAATAAAGGGGAAGGTGAACGTTGTGTGGTACCAGGCTGGCAAGAAGGCGCAAGAACGAGATGCATGGAAATTGCTCCATGGACAAAGCTTAGCTCTGAAATTTATGATGTTTATGATGAACTCGAATATTTGTGCCCGGGTCATGGATGTTATTTATATTTAAGTAATCATCATCATCATCATATCAGCCTATAGACGTCCACTGCTGGACAAAGGCCTCCCCCAAAGTTCTCCACAACGATCGACCTTGCGCCGCCCTCATCCAATTTCTACCCGCGATACCAGGTCGTCGGTACACCTTGTTGGAGGCCTTCCAACGCTGCGTCTTCCGGTCCGCGGTCGCCACTCAAGAACCTATATATATATATATATATATTATTTATTTAAGTAATAAATAATATATATTAATAGTATGTTTATCGTCGTCTAGTGTCCATAACACAACCCTACTAGAGCTTACAGTGGGACTATTTAGATTGATTTGTGTGAGGTTGTCAGATTTTTTTTTAAACCTATATAAGCTGTTAGGCCACATGTAATGTGGTGTCCATAACACAACCCTACTAGAGCTTACAGTGGGACTATTTAGATTGATTTCTGTAAGGTTGGCTGATTATTTTTTAAAGCCTGTATAAGCTGTTAGGCCACATGTAATGTGGTGTCCATAACACAACCCTACTAGAGCTTATACAGTGGGACTATTTAGATTGATTTGTGTAAGGTTGGATGATTATTTTTTTAAAGCCTGTATAAGCTGTTATGCCGTGTGCTACAGTAGGTCCTCACTTCGATCTGGAGAACGCTGGGTTTGACGCAGCTCTCCTCCAGAAGTCTGCTGAGCTGTTGTCTATTGAAGTTAGACACACCGATGGACTTGGCCAGCCCCGCCCTGTGCACATCTTCCATGCCGCGCCAGGTCTCCATAAAATCAACATCGGAGTAGGTGTAATCCTCCTGGAAATATTTAGAATCATTTCAACTTAATTTTTTCGATGGTTCACTGATAATAATTATGTATTTATTTATTTAACACTGTCAATATGAATCTTCAAGTAAACTAATATAAACCAATAAATTGCAATAGCCCTGTTCGAACTAGTAACATTGATGATGTTACAGACACATGTTTGATCATGATCATAGAGAAAAATGTCTAAAACAATCAGCATTTTTGAACGGATAAGGAGTTAACTTCTTGTACTGGAACTTAACTTAATGTAAGTAAGTAACGATATCTTATCTTATCTTACTTAAGTAGCCCCGATTGCTACTTACATTAAGACCTATAGGCCAATGCATGAGATACAGGTCCACATAGTCAAGGCCGGAGGTTTTTAGGGACTCCCGTAACGCTGCTGTCACTTGGTTCCGTGCGTGTTGCGTGTTCCATAGCTGGAACAAGAAACAAGATCATGTCGACCACGCGGTAGTAGTTTGTAGTGCACTGCACGTGCCTACTGAGCCGGCGGTCCTGGGTTCGAGTTTCAGCCAGGGCAGGTATTTTTGTGATGAACTCGAATATTGGTTCTTGGGTCACGGAAGTTATCTATATATACAATACAATACAAGTACTCTTTATTGCACACCTCATAAAACATACAGGAGGAAGAAAATGCAAGAAATTACAATTAGAGGTAACCAACAGGCTATATATGTATTTATATATGGCATGTATTTAAATCGATATCTGTATGTATATTCCCTTTTTTCACCTTTTGAAAGTTTCACCAAAAATACTGACTTGCACACTAATTATGCACACTATAAATAATGCGAATTCAATATACTATTTAAAGGTATTTGCAAAACTGTTTTACTGGATATAAAAAAAAAACTAACCCAACCATGCCTAACCTAACCCGGCCGAGTCGGATTATATTATCGGAGTGTGCAGTGCGAGGATAATTAGTGTGCAAGTCAGTATTTTTGGTGAAACTTTCAAATATATCCGATGTACGAACCATATTTTTTGTGTGAATTCGGTTAAAAAGGTCATCTCGTTTTGTATGATGTTTAAGTTTTTTTTGTAGGACATGTTCAGTTAATCAATTGTTTTTTTTGCACAGCATTCGTTTTTCTGGTATGCATTCAGTTAATTAGTGGAGTTACCTAGTGTGCTGAAAAATTATACAGATGTGCATTTAAATATATCCCTTTATATATTATGTATGTATATCGTCGTCCAGTACCCATAGTATACAAGCTTTGCTTAGTTCGGGATTAGGTCGATTTGTGTAGATTATCCCTTAATATTTACAATACATTTACTCTTTATTGCACACATCACAAAACATACAGGAGCAATACAATGAAAGAAATTACAATTAGAGGTAAACAACAGGCGGTCTTATCGCTAAAGAGCGATCTTTTCCTGACAACCTTTATTTAATTTATTTATTAATAGTAGATTGTTTGACTAGGGACTATATGACACGAAGTGATGAAGTGATAGGCGAGTACAAATATATTATCTTAGTGTGTTACACACTCTGCTTTTCACTTCGACTGCGAGAAAATAAAAACTTAACGTAAACTGATAGTCTGAGAAAAGGAGTAGGTATATCTAGTGATCTAATGATCCTGTGAAAAGCAGTACCTTAGTAGTCACAAACAAGTCGCTCCTATTGACCTTCCCTTCTCTGATCTTCTCAGCTATGGCCTCCCCCAGCTCTCCTTCCGTGTTGTACACGGACGCAGTGTCGAAGTGGCGATATCCCACGTCGATGGCTTTGGAGACCACGTCTCGGAGCTGGTGGTTCATGGATTTGATTATGCCGTTCTGTGGAGGAAATGATTAAGTTAAGCAATCTAGTGGTTGACCAATGAACTGTTTTACTTAGGTATATTATTTATATTAATTTCACTGGAATATTGATTACCTGTGCAGTGCTTGCACCGTCCACCCCCAAATCACGAAATCCACCCTAGTATCTTTTTTGGTTTAAATTTAATTAAAAAATAATTCAATTAATTAAATTTAGTTTAAAGTGGTCCAATTTTTTAAAATGAAACGAAAGCTTCTGGCGGGTTTCGAACCCGTGTGTCCAACGGCTTTCCGGGCTAACACAGGCGTCCTACCTATTGGACCACTGAACCTGATGCGAGACCCATTGAACTTTTCAACCAGCTTCTTTGCATGCCATAGGGTGGCATCGTAGCGCCATCTACCGTAATGATTTAAGATTCT
This sequence comes from Apotomis betuletana, assembly GCA_932273695.1. Taxonomy (NCBI): domain Eukaryota; kingdom Metazoa; phylum Arthropoda; class Insecta; order Lepidoptera; family Tortricidae; genus Apotomis; species Apotomis betuletana. The sequence continues at coordinate 7,551,663 of OW026325.1, forward strand.
ATGATCATATTTGGGTTACGCTAGCAGACGTTACTGCTTTAATAAAAATAATTAAGCAGTCTTAAATAGAAAGTCAACCTTTGACAATAGGGGTGTAGACTGATCTTGAATTATACAACATCCCTACTGTATTGTAGTTACTCGTAAATGAACACAATTAGCTCAATATATCATGAAAAGGTATATAGGCATACATACCAGGTGCAAACTGAACTTAATCAAGCCTGTTAAGATGGGATAAGTCATAAGTGTTTGTACAAAAGTTACAAAACACTCGGTGCGTGAGTCAGACTCGCACTTGGCCAGTTTTATTCAAGAGTAATAATAGGTTTAACATGTGCTCAAACAGCCTTGTTAATCCGGTGTTAATCGGGTTGGACGTTTTTTTTATGTCATAGGGGACAAACGAGCAAACGGATCGCCTGATGGAAAGCGATTACCGTCGCCCATAGATACCGGCAACACCAGAGGAGTTACAAGTGCGTTGCCGGTCTTTCAGGTGAGAGTACGCTCTTTTCTTGAAGGTTTGAAGGTCGTATCGGTACGGAAATACTGCAAGCGACAATTCATTCCTCAATGGAGTCTTGCGAGGCAGGAAATGTAGAAAAACGCACAGTTGAGAATTGCCAACTATTCTAATAATTGCCAATTGTACATCACTCATACCTGATCAAACCCGAGGTATGTGCCTAGTGCGATAGCCGGTATCTCTCTTCCATCATTCAGCTTGAGTTTCGGCACCTCTACGCTAGCAGCCATCTGTAATACAAACAAAATAATATTATCAATATCATAATCATAATCATCATCATCATTATCATCATCATCATCATCATTTTATCACCATAATCATCATAGGCCTTTTACATCTATAACAGACTAGCTTTTGCCCGCGACTACGTCCGCGTGGAACTTGGAAGTATGGAAGCGACCTCGCACAACACGATAGATATCCACCTAATCACCTTAATTAATAAAAGGGATTATTAAAAGCGCCTAAGCAAATGTAAGAGCAATTGTGCTTTTGGTCTAGTCATTACATTTCCTACAGGGTCATCAATGTTATCATGAATTACTTACTCACTTTTCAATCTTTTTAGGGATAATTTCCAGGATGAAAACTATCCTATGTCCTTCCTCGGATCTTAAACTATCTCCATGCCAAATTTCATCAAAATCGATTCAGCGGTTTAAGCGTGAAGAGGTAACAGACAGACAGACAGACACACTTTCGCATTTATAATACTAGCTTTTGCCCGCGACTACGTCCGCGTGGAACTTGGAAGTATGGAAGCAACCGCGTACAACACGATAGATATATCCACCTTAATAATATAAAAGGGATTGTTAAAAGCGCCTAAGCAAATGTAAGAGCAATTGTGCTTTTGGTCTAATTATTACATTTTCTACAGGGTCATCAATGTCATCATGAATTACTTACTCACTTTTCAATCTTTTTAGGGATAGGTAATTTCCAGGATGAAAACTATCCTATGTCCTTCCTCGGGGATTTTAAACTATCTCTATGCCAAATTTCATCAAAATCGGTTCAGCGGTTTAAGCGTGAAGAGGTAACAGACAGACAGACAGACAGACACACTTTCGCATTTATAAATAGTATGGATGGATTAGTATGGATGAGTTAAGCAGCGTCTAATAAAGTGCGGTATTTACGAAGATGGCTGGATAGCCCGATACGAGAGCGACAGACACGGCCGCAACAATCGATATGCGCAATATTTATTTGTCAATGATCAATAAGATCTCTCCATCCCACTAACGCGAAAGTTTGTGAGTGTGTAAGCTTGTTACTCATTTTACGCTAAAACGGCTAGACCAATTGTGATAAATTTTGGTTTGAAGGTTGACACCCCGGAAAACATATTTAGCCCGATACGCGAAGGGTTTTGAACGCCAATAATATACAAGTGCGTGATTCTCTCGATAAAACATAGAAAATAATACGAAATGTTAAAACAGTAAAATGCGATTCCCTAAAGTGCAGAAGAAACGCATTTGAATAATCTTTTCTAAGATTTACAGAGGTTGCTTACAAAAACTTTATTTATACCTAACGCACACTCAAGATTCGTTAGAAAATGTTCATACCGTTCAAATGTTGTTGGCTTATAAAAAAACCATACAATGCGAATTATTTCAGTTTGAGGGGCAATTATACCCTTCCCGTATTGGACTAATTAGGCTACTTTTTATCCCGAAAAACTCTAGTGTTCTCGTGGGATGAGCGGGTGATACCACGCGGCGCAGCCAGTAACATAAACGCGAAAGTTTCTGAGTGTGTTTGTATGCTTGTTACTCCTTTACGCTTTTTTGTTTTGGCAGTTTTTTTTTGTGTGAGTTATTCTTATGTTATGTTTGACTGTGCAGCGTGTAAATACCGTAGTATTTGACTATAGTTATAATAAAATACCTACCTCTAATCATTAAACAGTTAAACACACATTCAAAAATACACCAAATGTAATAAACTACCACCTTAACTTTAGCGACAAGATTGTCTACCGGTATTAACTTTATTGTATCTGTGTTTAATTTGTGAATTTTATTCGGTGTGCAATAAAGCATTTTGTGTTGTATTGTACCACATAATTTTGGTAATTTTACTACTAAAGCCTGACCAGAAATATATGAGGATGCGCCATATTGCGGTATTTCACTAGAACTAATTTCTTAGTTACACTGGCAATGATTTTGTGATGGTTTGTCAACAATGTCAATGTCATTCGTGGTGATTTCTTTAAAAGACAAATATTTAAAATTATCCAAAGAAAATGCCGAAAACCATTCACATACGTGAACGTAAGATTATAAATAAAGTGCACATGGGTTTACTAGACGAAAAAAAATCAGGAAAAGAGTGCATTCCATTAAATGATATTACGAGGTTAACATAGTGGAACTGACAGGTATTTAAAACTAATGTCATTATAGTGGGTTGTGATTGGTTGCAAAATTGTTGCCATATAAATACTATAAATAGCGCCCTCTTGACAATCCTCATCATATATTTCTGGTCACGCTTTACCATTAATACTATTTGTTATTAAACAAAAACTGAAAAATTGGGCAAGTGCGAGTCCGACTCGCGCATGAAGGGTTCCGTACCATAATCTATAACAAGTTTGTTGTATGGGAGCCCCCCTTAAATATTTATTTTATTTTATTTTTAGTATTTGTTGTTATAGCGGCAATAGAAATACATCATCTGTGAAAATTTCAACTGTCTAGCTATCACCGTTGTTGAGATACAGCCTGGTGACAGACGGACGGACGGACGGACGGACGGACAGCGAAGTCTCAGTAATAGGGTCCCGTTTTTACCCTTCGGGTACGGAACCCTAAAAAGGACGTGTTTTGACTAATGATTTTTATGACGTCACAAGCCAGCCTGCCAGTATCTTCATAGAAACTCACGAATAGTTTTTGACATTTAATCACTTAAAAAAAGTCTATAAAAAAAATGAACTGTCATCATCATTCATCATTAAATACTTACCGTAATTTCAAAATGGACCTGTCTTCGTAAACATGTTCAATATAGTCGGAGATAGTGCAATACCGCGTAAATAACAGATGTCGATAAAGTTCTCATTTCAATAAAATACTTAGCATTTGTTTGAATATTCATTCGTATCTACACTTGTTACTTACGCGGTATTGCACTATCCCCGACGATATGCGAGTTAATTAAAAAGATCGTTTTTTTATTAGACCTGTAAGTATCGCACAATTAATTCAAACCTATCGTACCCCTCCGTATGATGGCTTCCAATTCGTTGTTTGAACGAATCTCTAAATCTATTGTGAAATGGAACAATAATTTTGACAAAAAAAACACGAACCTTGCTTTGGACACCTCACACAAGTTCCCTTTCCACCGGTCAAACAAGCACTGAAGTGGGGCGGGGACGCATCGTTGTTTTGGCTTTGGTTAGGGTACTTAACAGATAAACTTACATACAGATACACACGTTAAATATAAATAACTTATATAAAGGGTGGGCCCTGTAACAGGAGCAATAAATTAAAACATAGATTCGTCCCTTGAAACTAAACAACATTTGTTAAGCAACTTCTGAAAATAACGTGTATTAAATGACATTTTGTAGAATAAAGTTTAGACAAAGAAGCAATGTATTGCGAAATGTCCGATATTAGTAGAGTGACAGCTATGTCAATGCTCAGGGAATGTCAACGTTGGACGACATACATTGAAAATACTATTTACTTTGTTTGAAATAATAAAATTTTGAAAACTGTTTTTTTTTTAAAGTTGCTGAACAAATGTTGTTCAGTTTAACGAGTAAAATCAATGTTTTAATTTTTTGCTTATGTTGCAGGGCCCACGTTGTAATAATCTCTATAAAAGAAAGTCGTGTTAGTTACACTATTTATAACTCAAGAACGGGTGAACTATTTGGATGAAAATTGGTGGGGAGGTAGCTTAGAAACAGGAGAAGGACATAGGATACTTTTTATCACGTTCCCGTGGGATGTGATATAAAACGTGATAAACGTGACAAAACGCAACTGATATGGAATCGACTTTCAGGCGGTACAAAGTTCGCCGGGTCAGCTAGTTTAACATAACACTTTATACTCTCGCGGTTTGTGCATAATTAAAAGTTAAAACTACCGTTATTACTTGAATGAAGGTAATTAAAAAATATTGCGATAGACCCGGTTCAATAAGTATAAATTTATTGTCTTTAATTTAACGTTTTGTTTGTTTAAATACAAAAACACTATGATACACTTCGTTCACCTCACTCTGATTTACAAATCAAATGTTACCCTGAATCACGCTATAAGAATTTCGTATAAACGTTTTATATTAACCTCCTAAGACCCAACGGCCTATTTTAAAGAGAAGATCGTACTCATTGCGGCCCAATTTAAATTAAGAGAAAGATTTCAAGCTCTATAAAAAGGTCGTAGACGCCATAGTAACTGTAATTACTAGAGATGTACCGACTAGTCGCCGACTAGTCGGGAAAGCCGACTATCCGGCCTCATTTGTAGTCGGCGACTAGTCGGCGACTAGTCGGCAAAATGTGCCGATTAGTCGGCACTTTATGGATCACAGGAAAACGAGACATGAAATTACACAAATCAATTGCTCTAGTCTATAGTTTAATCACTTTTTGTATTTTTGATTTATTTTGCTCACGAAATGAAATATTTACCTACGCCGGCAAAATGTAAACAAAACTAACTTGTCACGACGCGAACGCATGCGGATAGGCGCGACGGCGAAGCGAAACGAAGTTTCTCGATTGCACCCGAACTTAGCCGAAGTCCACGATCGGCCAAGCCGACTAGTCGGCTTTCTAGGCGGCCGACTAGTCGGCTAGTCGGCTAGTCGGCCAAACCCATAGTCGGCCCATCTCTAGTAATTACTTATTACCTTCTGGAAGTTATCGATTATAGGCGCCAGATTGAGCGAAATGTTTTAATGCAGTATGGCACTTAACTAATATGTGTAACGTTCGAAGTATAAGAACACCACGCGGCAATTACGTCATTTTAAAGAAAATTATGAAATTTTGCGATAACTCAAAAACGGCTCGACCGGTTTTATTCAATATAGTTTTCATTGAAAGTACTAATAAGGCCTCATTTTCATGAATTTCGATAGATTTTAGAAAATTTACGTTGAAAACGTAAGAAATAACAAGATTTGGCTGCTACGTAGTTTTACTAAGGTATAAAAAGCTATGTTACATTCGGGCTAAGGTTACTAGTTAAATTAAAACAGGGCTATTACGATCTACTTATTCGAAACCTACAGTTTCAGTTTTTCACTGATAATTTTTGTTTCAAATACTACTCGAAATTGACTAAATTCACGCAGAAAACTGTTTATTCTACTGACAAAGTATTATTCTATTTAAAATGTTGCTTGAAATATCAATATTTGTCATAATATAAAAAAAAAACATTTTAAACTGTGTAAGGCCCCTTAAGTAAAACAGACCCTAAGTTCAACAATTAAGTGACTGAGCGAGCAAAGCGTCTCTGTTGCAGCTTGGCCTAAAATCCTTCGAATATCAGAATTCCGCATATCTGACTGTTATGGAATAGCTATGTTACTATCTAGAACACAGGGAAAAGTTCAATTTAAGAATTTGGTTGAAATTATATATGTATATATTTGTTATAATATGAAAAAAAAAATAAGTAACTATAAGGACTCAAAAAAAAAATACTAAAACTACTTAGTATATGATACTAAAAGCACTCACCTGCCATGTAAGGAACAACAGCGTGAATCGAAGCATGGTGACGAGTGGTGCGCCACATGCGCGGGAGTCGATTTTATTCCTGTTTTAGAGATCCCTGGACAACGTTTATTTTGAACTTAGGGAATTTGAGCTTTCGTCTACCTGGCCTACCTGATCGTAGCTTTCAATCAAAATCTGGACTGTGTATACAGGGCGTCCCAAGACTATGGGACATCAAGGGAAAGTACCTTAAATATCGTAGATAGGATATGTTTCTGAAAGAAGTCTTAATTCTATTTTTAAAAGTTAGTAATTCTGCATTTAAAGATTTTTTAATGATTACTTGACGACTCGGTTTGTAGTGTAGCTGCCTATGCCTACTGAGCCGGCGGTCCTGGGTTCGAATCCCGACCAGGGCAAATATTTGTGTGATGAACTCGACTATTTGTTCCTGGGTCATAGGGCTGCCATCCGTCCGGGTTTACCCGGATTTGTCCTAGTTTGGAGGCCGTCCGGGTGGGTTTTCAATAAGTGTCCGTGGAAAACCCGGACATTTCTTATGTGAATGAAAAATAAAGAGATTGTTTTTTTTTATATTATTATCGGACATGTCCGGGGAAATAATGCGATTTACGCAAAATGTCCGGGTATTTATAGTCTTTGTCTGGGTTCGTCGAATTTAGAGATGGCAGCCCTATTATGGATGTTATCTATATATCCATACTAATATTATAAATGCGAAAGTGTGTCTGTCTGTCTGTTACCTCTTCACGCTTAAACCGCTGAATCGATTTTGATGAAATTTGGCATAAAGATAGTTTAAGATCCGAGGAAGGACATAGGATAGTTTTTATCCTGGAAATTATTCCTAAAAAGATTAAAAAGTGAGTGAACATTTCTGTTCGGGTGCGGTGACCCTGTAGGAAATGTAATTATTAGACCAAAAGCACAATTGCTCTTACATTTGCTTAGTCGCTTTTAATAATCCCTTTTATCAAGTTCCACGCGTACGTAGTCGCGGGCAAAAGCTAGTTATGTATATATCTTCGTCTAGTACCCATAGTACAAGCTTTGCTTAGTTTGGGGCTAGGTCGATTTGTGTAAAATTGTCCCTTAATATTTATTTCTTATTATTATCCTATGTATCGTATCGCGTCATAAAAGCAACCATCATACCCGCCGCAAGCACTGCTATATTATGGGGATATTAGAATTTTATAATAGTATCTAGATGATATACGAGTCCTTCTTACTTAATCCCGACTCACGCTTCACCCCAAACAGGATTACTGTATCCACATTTCAACTTATTACCACTCCAAGGACAACGGGAACCGCTTCTTAATAAATTTTTAACTAGTTATACAGGAACGTATAAAAGGGCAACAAAAAATATCTGGAGATCGGTTGCGTTTTGTCTGTTTGGTCATACCGTATGGATAATAAAACAAAATGGGACATGTGGTAAGTATTATAATACTCCTATTATAGGCGTTCGTTCCGTTCAAAAATACGTATCGTTTTTAACATTTTTCATAACGAGCAAACGTTTCTTAACATGTTAACTATAGTTCTAACTATTGTTAGAACGGCTATTGCGATTTGTTGGTAGGTATATATTTGAAACCTACAGTTTGAATTTTTCATTGATACTTTTTGTTTTAAAAACTACTCGAAATTGTCAAAATTCACGCAGAAAACTGTTTATTTCTACTTATTTTTGACTGCACGAAACGAAATCTTGAAATAGCTACGTTACTATCTAGAACTCAGAGAAAAATATAAGTATTCACTTTAAAAAGTTGGTTGTAATTATCAATATTTATGTAATAATATGAAAAAACATAAGGCCTCTTAAACAAATTTAAACACGTGTTCCGTAGTCAACCCCACCCTTATAGTTTCGCCATGTCCGTCTGTCTGTCTGTCCGTCCGCGGCTTAGCTCCGTGATCATTAAGTACTAGAAAGCTGAAATTTGGTATGAGTATGTGTATGTATCACGCCGACAAAACGGTAAAATAAAAACTAAAAAAAAAAAACTTTCGGGTACCTCCCGTACCGGCGATTTTTTTTTCGTTCCAACACTAGGGTGTGGGATGTCGTTGAATAGGTCTTTTAAAAATAATAGGGGTCTTCAAACATAATTTTTTGATAAAGTCAGCAGTTTTGTAAATAATCTAACTTCTCAACCACGGGTCAAAAATTTATGGAAAAATTCATGAAAATGAGGCCTTATTAGTACTTTTAATGAAAACTATATTGAATAAAATCGGTCAAGCCGTTTTTGAGTTATCGCAAAATTTCATAAATTTCTTTAAAATGACGTAAGTGCCGCGCGGTGTTCTTATACTTCGAACGTTGCACATAATTAGTTAAGTGCCAAACTATATTAAAACATTTCGCTCAATATGGCGCGTATAATCGATAAGTTCCAAAAGGTAATAAGTAATTACAGTTACTTTGGCGTTTACGACTTTTTTATGGAGCTTGAGATCTTTCTCGTAATTTAAATTTTATTTTATTGTCTATTATTATGAAGGATGATGGGCAACTACGGAACCCTACACTGAGCATGGTCTTGGCCGGTTTATTTTTTAACTAACAATGACCCAAATAGGATTATGGATGATTATATGCAAGAATTATAAAAATAAAATATGAATACAGAGGAATAGGAATTTCATTTTTCACAGCTTCAATGGACTGTAGACCTGGAGTGCATGGTTTTAATTTCAACTCCATACCTCCAGGCGTTTCCAAGATAAAGGGTCTTGACATACAGACGGTTGGACGGACGGACGGACGGACGAACAACAAAGTGATCCTATAAGGTTCCCGCTTTTTCCTTTTGAGGTACAAAACCCTAAAAAAAAATTATACAGGGTGATTTTTGGGTCATGGAGCATTAGTGAACGGGGAGTCGAAAAAAAAACTCCTAATTAAGAGTTAATTGATAGGCACTTAGGTAACTATCAATTTTAAGTATGAACTCGAATATTTGTGCTTGGGTCATGGTTGTTCTATGTATTTAAGTATGTATATCGTCGTCTAGTACCCATAACACCTTCATGAGCTTAATTTGGGACTATACTACGATTTCTAATTCAAGACCAAAAACTACCACAATGTTACCACTACAATAAAATATTAGTAAAATCCTTATTCTTTATTAGACACTAAGATAATTTATTAATTGATAACTTTAACTCTATGTTTTAACAAAATAATTAGATATATTTATTATTACATACATACGAAAGGAGATAATAAAAACTTAAACATCGGAGATTTTTGGTACAAAATCTGGGTATTGTACTTGTAACACTTGAGGTATTCAAAACATTTGGTGCAATAATTTACAAGCTCAGATGTCATTTAAAATTTGACAACTTTGACAGTGACTTGACGTATCTGTCGTAGTTTTTTTGGTCTTGAATTAGAAAACCGACTTTTAGATCGGTTTGTGTGTGGTTGACTGATATTTACACAGCAATGTTTTTACTCTGTAGATGAATATTTATGTCATGATCTATAAATTAATATTTAATAAAAAAAGAACATGAAAGTCTTTGATATATTTAGCGCTGTAATATATAAATGATAGTTGTTATTGACCATTATGTTGCTTTTGAATGTGATATCTATTAATTAAGATTATTATTACTATTATTACCATGTACCTAACTTCATTAAAGCATAAGATTTATATTTTACGTGTTGTGTTAACAGCAAAACATGTGAAACTGATATTTATATTTTATAAGACCTATTATTGTACACCATGTTTTTAAGTAAAATAAAATATTGATTGATTAATTGATTGATTTATTTATTTATTTTATTAATTAACTTTAATTAAGTATTAACTTGGAGATTTTTTTGAAATAGTGAAGTGACAGTGAAAGTTGCTCAGTGTGACTCTCCCCAGTAGGTACCCCGTTCACTCCTGTTCCATGACCCAAAAATCACCCTGTATGTAAAACGCAATGTCAGGGAGAATTAAAGCCAATTTTAACTCAATTTTACACCCATTGTTTGGATCTTCACTCTCCGGATACAACCTTTCTGGTTTGTTTGTAAACAACCAATGTTTTCAAACGCGATATGGTGTACAGTCGCGATGGAAAGTGCAATAAGCGCAAAGCGCAATTGAGCTGGGACGTAAATTATGAAACTTTTAGCATAATTATGTTCTATTGATAATATGCACTACATGAATTATTTTTATTAAAGCAGAAATGTTTACAATGAAGCGAAAAAGTTAACGTAATTTAAAGGGTTTAAATCTGCGTTCCAACGGCTTTCCGGGCTAACACGGGCGTCCTACCTATTGGACCACTGAACCTGATGCGAGTGCCATTGAAATCTTCAACCAGTTGCATCTGCATGCCTTAGGGTGGCGTCGTAGCGCCATCTACCGGAAAGATTCAGCCTTTATGATCGGCACCATCGTCTCAAATTATGTTGAGAATCGATAGTAACGATGACACCCAAATTAATTATTTTCATAAAAAAAAACCCGACTTCAAAATAAACTGAAAAGCCAAAAATAAGTTGTTCATGTACAGATTACATTTGATTAACCTTTTGTTGGTGGCAAACCGCACGTAAACTTCTTTCAAATACATACAGTGAAACATAGAACCTCCTTTTTTTGGAAGGCGGTTAAAAATGAGCAGTGATACATCTTCTTATCCTGCAGATTTTACACCCTGTATCACTTCTTTACGCAACTGTACTTTGCTCAACACCAAATCACAAGCACATTCTACCTTCAGTTGTTCATTAACTGCTTGAGATGTTAGTCAGTCATTAACGTTAATGTGACTTTAATATGTATAGAATATATCTTATCAGTTGTTTGGTGTTGGTGCAAGGGGGTCCAGCGAGAGTCGACAAGGATCAATGTAAGTTTTGTTTATTGTGATACAAATATAAGTAAAACCAACCGGTGAAGTGCGAGTCAGACTCGCGCACCGACGGTTCCGTATGCAGCTATGAAAGCTCTGCATATTGTTGTAACGAAAAGATAAACTGTACTGGACGACAAACTTAACTTTACCGTTGGAAAACTGTTTTACGTACTTTAAATAAATACTATACTATACTGCACTATACATTTCGGCGGGGTTGCACACGTTATGGTCTCATATGCACCCTGATGGTGAATCAGCGAGTTGTTACTGGAACTGTCGGCCAAATGTAGCACTACCCGACGAAATTTTCTAATAATTGACGACGCGGTTGGCACAGTTTGTAGAGACCTGCCTACTGAGCCGGCGGTTCCGGGTTCGAATTCCGGTCAGGGCAAATATTTGTGCTTGGGTCATGGTTGTATATAACTATAGTCTATCCGGAATTCTAAGATCAAATTATGTCAAACTGGCAGAAGTGAAAAACGACCTTAAATTTACATTACTACGGTTGATTGTATCTTGTGCCAAAGTGACTTCATTTGATCTTAGAGATCGGACGGACTTATATGTAGGGTCGTCTAGTACCCATCATATAATAACACAAGCCTTCTTGAGCTTAATTTGGGACTAGATCGATAAGTGTGAGATTGAGGCCGTCTGATATTTATTTAATTGAGTTAATTATCTGTCCATGATACAGTTTGCACGGATCCACGCACGATGGCCCAGCACGCCGCGTACACAGAATGGGCGGACGCGTACTCCTGCACGAGGCATCGCTGCCAGCCGGGGGGACGGAACCTCGCTATTTATACTGTCGGGTAAGTTCCGTTTTTGCCGCCAAGCGAAAACAGGGTGGCTAATTCCTGCGGAAATAACCAAAATTAAAAATTTAAAACAAGGCCTGTGCACAAATCACGTGAGTTTCGATAGGGGGAGGGGGTCACGAAATAATCACGATACCTAGATCACGTTGGGCGAGAAGGGCGAGGGGGGTCAAAAAATAGCCGAAAAAACCTCACGTGATTTGTGCACAGGCCCACACCCCCAACCCAAGTAGCTGGTCATCATGAGATCCTCATTCAGTGAGTGATATAGAAAATGCTACTAAAACTGAACATAACTACAAAAATAATGTTATTAAAACTATCGTGAGACATCTTCACTAATTATAAAAGCGTTTTAAATTCACGTCACGTCGGGTAGTGCTCCAAATGAGTTCGAAACATGTCGGGCCGTTCCTGACAATTTTTACGTTGAGTTTAAACCGTTTTTATAATTAGCGATAACTACAAAATTTGGGATTCTTAGATTCAATATTGGCTGCGATCTTGTCACTTGTTCCAATTAAAGCTGAATATCTTGGAAAGTACTGGTCCTATTTCCAACCAAACACAGCTGAGAACTATCTCGATGGATATGCCTTTTGACAAACAGATACACAGACACACAGATACACATGTTAAACTTATAACACTCTTTTTTCGTCGGCGGTTAAAAAAATGCACTAAAGCGCCATATGCGGAAAAGTGTCATTGACCCATCGCATTGGGAAAGCAAGGCACAAGATCGGCCCAAGTATAGGCATACAGTGGCGGTAATCATGTTGCCTTCGACGAAAGAAGGAGTGAGCTCGACGGTAAGCGCGAGAAGCTTAACCCGCTGCCTGCCATGGGATCCGCTGGCGAAGGTCAGCTGGGGGTCGCCAGCGGATCCCACGGCAGGGCAGGGCGAGCGTTAAGGCCCGACCACCAGCGGTCTTTCAGTACTATTTGTGTGCACATTTGTTGCGTTAATTGGCTACGTCAGCCACCTGAGAGCTCATGAGCGACGGTCTCATTAGCCAGCGTTCAATCGCTGACTGAAAGCGGCCGGATGCAAAATGATGATGAATGCTGATGATTTTGCCGATGCGTAAAAATTCATGGCTTCATCTCAGAGGCCAGGCTCCCATTCAGGCCCCGTTTAAGAGGGCGTCAACGCGTTGGCTAGCTCTCTCTCTCACTGAGCGTAAGCGTGAGCGAGATGGAAGTGCGTGCTCGGAAGCGCGGAAATCATGTTTTTTGAGTTTTGTCATAAACGTGTGCATTTTATGTTGAAAATAGTTTTACAGTTTTTGAGAACTTATAATTGTGCATCTATTAAGCTAAAAAACATTGTTAAAAACGGAAGGGTTCTGAAGATCCAACCAAAAATATCTAAAAAAAGGGTTACGTTTGAGAGATAAAAGTATCGAGAAAATTATTACCAATCGTGTTTTCACGTTGACAAGATTGCAGAAAAACTGTTTAAGTTTCTTATTTCCAAGGGACAGATTTGTAATCACTATGGATGTTGAGATCTAGGATCATTCACCCGACGAATTTTGCATGGGTGGGCTCTTAAAAGATAATCTTAGATACGCCAATGTTGAGGTATAGAACCCTAACGAAAATCATTCAGTACATTCTATTTTTCGATGCGTCTATGACCTGATATAAAAGTTTCTATTCTATTCTAAATGCATTTGGTTTTCAGTTGTAAGCGTGTCGAGGCTCCAGAGTCCGCCATCGAATGTGAGGAGGTGGTGGAAGATACCAACATGCAATTCCCCTACTGCTGTACTCGTCTCAGGTAGGGTCTGCTTCTACTCATTGGCCCTTAGGGTGCGAATCCACCGAAGTCACAAAAGCGGAGCTGTGATACAGATTTCAACTCAGGTGATTGGTCTATTCCGCTCCTCTCCGCTCCGCTTCAGTGTAAGATGTCCGAAGGTCATAATGAGCTTATCTTGTAAACATGATCTACTACACTATTATCTATGTATACTATGTATGTAAACATGATCTACTACACTATTATCTATGTATACTATGTATCTATGTATACTATTATCTCACTCATGTAGAGAAGCTCACTTAAGGAAAAATAAAGAAAACTAATAAAAAAACGCATTTATAATAATTATAAAAACAGTTTAAACTCACGTAAAAATAGGAACGGCCCGACATGTTTCGAACTCATTTAGAGTTCTTCATCAGGGGTAGCTATCCGTGCTGCTACGCGACTCGCGACCCACTGCATTTTTAATCGCTCTCATTATTACCCACTGATACCACGCACACTTGACTTATTGTATCCACGACATGTGTTGTATGTCGGGCCGTTCGCGTTCGTGACAATTTTTACGTGAGTTTAAACAGTTTTTATAATTATTTTACAATGCATGTGCTCGAAAAGAGCGTATTCTAGGCACTCAAACTGTGCGGAAAGTACTACTTTTCCGCACTAGTGCTTTTTACTTTTCAATTTTTTTTAATTTCTAGCCGTAGGTATCTGACAGCCTGACGCAAAGAGGTTTTATTATTTACAAAAAGTTTGATAAATAAGTCAAATACCGATTATCATCACGTATAAAAGTACAATAAAACCAATATTTCATTAATTAATTCATTTAACACGTCATACATTACATTAGATATAAAATTTTATTAATAAACGAACTTTAAATCGTTATTCATTAAATAAATTTGGCTGAATGTACACGCGCTTGTGCCATTTTGACATAAGACGAATATTAAAAAAATACGTAAAGTTTGTGAGTGTGTTTATGTGTAACATGTCTGTCACTTCTTCGCGCTCAAACGGCTAGAACAATTTTGATAAATTTTGATACGAAGGTAGCTGACACCCTGGATTAGTTAACACATAAGCTTTACTTTTACTTTACTTTTTATCCCGAAAAAATTTAGCGTCCCCGTGGGATGACCGGGTAACACCACCGGGCGCAGCTAGTGTTATAAATTAAATAACTATCTCTCAAACATGCAATGAAATCTCGTCATAACGTTCTTCTTCGTTACGGGCGGAACAACTCGAGAGAACTGTAAAGGAATTTCATACAAAATTGAGGGCCGGAAAGTAAATGTTTTAAACATGGCGTCTGTGTCCATGAACAGGCTAAACAGCTGAATTATATTTTTTTGAGTGGCGTATTTTTTTTATTTCATTGCATATGTTTGAGAAAAGCACTATACATGCCTTAACTGTGAAAAGGGCTTGCCGGCTTCGTATATCCAGCCTCCCTACTGTCGGCCGTCTATACCTACTCATCTGGCAAGCCCTTCTTCCTGAATCTCCAGTAATGTACTATAGTGCTGTCACCTACAGTTCAAGTACGTCCCCTATACTTCCTTGCTTCCTTTAAATGTTCCCCAGATGTCTCGTGGTGGTGCGAGGGGAAGTGTGGACCCGGGTGCTCGGACAGCCATGGGAGACGCTGCCAGCGGCGCCCTGGAGCCACATGTACAAGATGAAGAAACCTCCACCCGTCGACAGCTTCCAGAAGAAGTAAGTCATCAACATCACCGTCATCATCATCACAGCATGGCAGTATTAACTTTTTTATTTTTTATAACGGCACAACATAGTGGCTCCACTTCGCCTGATGGTAAGCAAGGGGAGCCAAACTCGCAATGGCAACAACTCACCCACATACTGAATGACTCGCCCGGGGTGCCTAGATGACCAAGGCAGTCCTGAATAACATCATCATCATCACCCATAATCTTATGACATCTTTCGTAAGACATATTGATTGTATTAAGCGGTTTACACTCACGTGACATTGTCAGGGACGGCATCACATGTTTCGAACTCGTTTGGAGCTCTTCGTCGGGGACAGATATGCGTGCTGTGCTCCGTCCATCTCCTGCATCCGTGCCGTGAAATATACGATGATAATTATTACGTCACTTTTCCGCTGATTCGACATGAATCCAGCGATACCTGGAGCAGCCAACCGGGCAAGTTCTTTGAGAAGATGGACTATAGCACTATCTCTTTCTTACAGAGGGTCACCTGTCACTATCTTACAGTACTGTACAGAAAGAGATAGGTAGTACATCTCGCGCGAGAAAGAGTCGCGTGCATGCCGTCCTTCATTTACTCATAGAGTCCCAAAGTGACGGCATGCTGGTTTCGCCCTGTCTCGGCGAGTGTGTACAACCGGCACAGTTGCTCTAGAGCTGCTGATTCGCCATCGATCCAGTGATACCTTTCACATTCCTTTCTATGCCCTGCAAGCAAGATAGGTGATGCTGAGTCACGCGAAAAGCGAAGCCAAGGCAAATGCTATTCCCTACTGGATCGGCTAACCTGGCTAGTTCTTTGGGAAGACTTTAACACTATCTCTTTCTTACAGAGGTATGGCTACGGGACCAGTGTACGAACTCACAGAGCCCACAGAGAAGTCGAATCAGGAGTCTGATCGGTCTGGAGGAGGACCAGTCATGCGCGCCACGAAGGATGACGAGAATTGCGACAAACCAGTGGCTCGCGCGTCCGCAACGCCTGATATAGTGGTAAATAGGCTTTCTCAAACTTGCAATGAAATGTTGTCGTAACGTGCGTTATGACAGGCTTCGGAGTATCACGTTTCGGGTGGAACAACTCGAAGGAATTTCATACATATTGAAGACCTAGGCCGGGAAGTAACTTTTTTAGGGTTCCGTAGTCAACTAGGAACCCTTATAGTTTCGCTATGTCCGTCTGTCCGTCTGTCCGTTCGCGGCTTAGATCATTAGTACTAGAAAGCTGAATGTATGTATCACGCCGATAAAACAGTAAAATAAAATCTAAAAAAAAATGTTTTTTTACCTCTTAAAGTGGGGGTGAATTTTTTTTACGTTCCAAAACTAGTGTGTGGGGTGTCGTTGAATAGGTCTTTTAAAAATAATAGGGGTCTCCAAACATTATATTTTGATAAAGTCAGCAGTTTTGTAAATATTCGCTCCGAAAATAAAAGAAATAGCGTCCCCCCTCTAACTTTTCAACCACGGGTCAAAAAATTATGGAAAAATTCATGAAAATGAGGCCTTATAAGTACTTTCAACGAAAACTATATTGAACAAAATCGGTTCAGCCGTTTTTGACTTATCGCAAAATTTCATAATTTTCTTTAAAAGGACGTAAGTTGACTTCCAGAAGGTAATAAGTAATTACAGTTACATTGGCGTTTACGACCTTTTTATATCTTAGTCGTAACTTAAATCTATTGTTGCAAGCTCTTCTTTCCCGGCGTCTGCAGTGATGTACTATTTTGTCAAAATATCAATTTTAAAGTGACAAGCCGACTGTATTTTTTTTATAGTAACGTTAACGTCAGCTAGCGTAAACCAAATGTTTAAAATGCCTCATCTATCTATCTTATCTTTACGGTAGATGTCAGTTAGATTAGAAAAAAATGCTGAATGCGTATTTATTTTGTTAATGAAACAAAAAATAACAAATAAAGCGCATAACAGTTCAAAAGTGAGTGCACGTGACGTCACATCTTGCTAAAGAAATTAGCACGGCATGAAGTCACGCAGAACTTTAATATGTTTTTTTATAATCTAACCCGGTACCTCTGGTTTACCGGTTCAACGTGTCAACCACTCCGCCACCCCAACGCCAGGAGTCCCCTCGAATATTTTCTTATGCTTTGTGTATATCAATACTTTTCAAATGCATACTAATGTGTAAAGCCTTTCAAATGAATATCAAGGGTTCGATTCCCGGTCTTTTCCGCCAGGTTACGCATTAAAAAAAATCTTTGGGCTTTGATCTTTATATGTAATAAAGGTTAAATTTTTATTTTCTTGTAGATCGCCTTGACGACTAAAGATAAAAAGTCAAATATTGAAGAACCGAGGACACCAAGGTAAAATTGCGAGGGAATAGATGAACATACATACATGGGTCATTGTCAGATTTAGGTGCGCGTCTTTTCGGTGGACATTTGCGAAATTAAGGATTCCAGGGCCTAATTTTCTGATTAAATGCCTGTGAGAATATAGAACGTTCCCTCTTCTAAGTATAATCCGATGTAATAGCAACATAACCTAGATTCATACAAGCTCTTAACTTTTGACCACAGAAGGGACAAATTTTGTTTTTTGAACTGACAATGAGCCACATACCCATACACAATTACAGATACTATCGAAGATATGATAACTAACTGTACCTACGTTTGTAAACGAATATAAACCTTATTGCCACATGTTAAAGTCTATGGGTATAGTTAACTGTGTCTTCGTTTGCGCAATACATACCGGTCAAAATCATAGCCCTCCTTTTTGCTTCGCCGTAGTCGGTTAATAACCAAAAAAAACTAATTAATCAAAAATCGACACCATGGCTCTTAAGAACACATTTCCCTATCTCTTATAGTTTTCGTTTTCTTCCTAATGACCATAACCCGTGGTTTCGGTGCACGAATAACTTACTAACTACGCCGACAGTGCTCGAATCAATCGTGCACCGAAAACGCAAGAGTATGCTAATGACCAGGGCCGGACTTAGAGGGCCAGGCCCCCTTGGCATTTAGGGCCCCCTCCTAGGGTTGCCAGATCGAATAACCCCATTATATCGGGAGAAACAATTTTTTTTTCGGGATTTTGTGACTGGTCGGTAGAAACAAAAAAATATCAAAAAACAACGCCGTTCACTGCCAATAAAAATGTCCACATAAATAAATACTACCAAAAAAAACATGACATGATTTTCTCATTATTATAATCTTATCTATTATCTACAAAAATGTAGGTACTAAGGATATTTATTTATAGTAATTAATGGAAAAGTTAACAGTTGTATTTCCTTTTAAAATAATAGTTTAATAAAATAAAGTTGTTTTCGGGAGATTTTTCACTTTGTCGGGAGTCGGGAGGACATACAAAAAATCGGGAGAATCCCGCCAAATCCCGACCATCTGGCAACCCTACCCCCTCCCCTGTAAAGAGAACATTATTATAGTGCAAGTCCTGCGTCTGGGCCTAGGGCAAATAATATATATACTAACGTAAAAAGAAACGACAGCGACACTTGTGTGCAGTAACAAAACTCGCGGCTATGTGTGCGTGTCGAGGGGCGAGCGCGGGACGCGGGAGGTGGGGAAAGGCATAAACGTGAATGCCTCGTCGAAGGATTCGGCATTACAAGGTCACCGACGCCCGAGTTACACCGACAGGCCGCTGTCGCGCCTGTGCCTAGGGCAGTGGCGGATTAAAGGTCGAGAGCGCCCTAGGCAAAAACCTCATTGGCGCCTCTTTGCGGCCCTTTGCGCTCCTTTGCGCCTCTTTGCGGCCCTTTGCGCCCCTTTGCGGCCTTGCGCCCCTAGGCACGTGCCTACTTTGCCTTAGGGATAATCCGCCACTGGCCTAGGGTAAATACGGCCCTGCTTTACCCATTTGAATTGATCAATATATATTTCAGCAGTTTTAGAGCCAATGAGAACAAGTTCAAATACGACGGGCTCTCGGACCACGAGAGCGTGCAGCACAACGAGATCGAGCCAGAGGAGGAGGGTTTCAACGAGAAGGTAAATAAATATAATATAAAATACTAGCTTTTGCCCGCGACTACGTCCGCGTGGAACTTGGAAGTATGGAAGCAACCTCGTACAACACGATAGATATCCACCTAATCACCTTAATTAATAAAAGGGATTATTAAAAGCGCCCAAGCAAATGTAAGAGCAATTGTGATTTTGATCTAACAATTACATTTCCTACAGGGTCGTCAATGTCATCATGAATTATTACTTACTCACTTTTCAATCTTTTTAGGGATAATTTCCAGGATGAAAACTATCCTAACTATGTCCTTCCTCGGATTTTAAACTATCTCGATGCCAAATTTCATCAAACTCGATTCAGCGGTTTAAGCGTGAACAGGTAACAGACAGACAGACACACTTTCGCATTTATAATATTAGTATGGATAGGTAAACATCGGAAAACCTCACACAATTATATCTAGTCCCAAATTAAGCTCCAGAGGACTTGTGTTATGGGCACTAGACGACGATATACATCTTAAATACGCATAGAACAACAATGACACAAGCACAAATATTCGTTTGTAGACCCCCTACGTACTGAGCCAGCGGTCCCGGGTTCGAATCCCAGCCAAGGCAAATATTTACTGTGCGATGAACGCGAATATTTGTGCTTGGGTCATGGTTGCTCTATGTATTTAAGTATACATTAATCTATATAATACGGGCCTTCTTGAGCGTAATTTGGGATTAGATCGATTTGTATGAGGTTGTCTGATATATTTTTTTATTATTATTTAACGTTTTTTTCATTGTTCCAGGAAGTTTCTGAAGAACATCTTTACCCCGCTCCAGATAATAGACGCCATAAAGTTAGTAAGGTAACGTATTCTATTAGGGAGAACCCAGACAAGCGTCATTTGAGTCGCGTGATTTCGGTCGCGCCATACATCATGTCACGTGGTCACGTCACACTAAGTATGGCGCGACCGAAATTACGCGACTTAAATTACGCTTGTCTGGCTTCACCCTAACTAACAATACATTTTAAGTTTTTAATTTTTTTCAGTCGAAGTGAAAAGCAGAGTGTTTCACGGGGCTACAAGCCATTATGACACTCAGATATATTTGCCTCGTGTCATAATGGCTTGTTTTAGCCCCTTTTCAAACAATCTACTTACTATGAAATGTTTCAAGTCCTCTATTATTTTTATAGGCACATAACGATGTATCTCAGGAGCACTTCCTTTCTGAAGCAGAGCAAAACGTTGGAAAAGTACAAAAAGTAAGTAATAAAAATGGGTTTTATTTATAATCTTTTATGTACAAAAATTTACGAGTAAATATGTAATAATTAATCATCATTTCACAATAAAATACCAACTTCAAGAAGAATAAATCGTAAAATGAAACATGTACCTAATGTCTCATTATTTTTTTTATGTGAGTAGGTACACACCACAATTTGTATATTAAACCATTGATACAAAGATCAAAAATATCAGCACAACAGCACAAAGAATACAAAGATCAGCACAAAGAAAAGCTAAGGTGTAAAAAAGCCTTTCAAATAAACAATGCAAAGATCGACACACAAAGCATAAGGAAAATCTCAAAAGGTTATCTAGCGTTAGAGGCTGGAGAGGTTAACTCCCTGACCGGTAATCCAGAGACCAGGTTCGATTCCCGGTCTCTACCGCAAGGTTACGCATTTACTTAAGAGGCCTTATTCCTTTTAAAAATTATTTTTTTCATATTCTGACGAATATATACCTATTTATAATTTCAACCAACTTTTTGAAGTGAATAATACTTTTTCCCGAGTTCTAGGTAGTAACGTAGCTATTTCATGCTTTCATTGCGTGCAGTCGAAAATAAGTGAAAAAAACGAATTTTCCACGTGAATTTTGTTAATTTCGAGTAGATCTTCGAACAAAAATTATCAATGAAAAATTCAAACTGCAGGTTTCAAATATATACCAATAAATCCCAATAGCCCTGTTCTAGGTAGTAACATCAATAATATGTTAAAAAACCTGTTTGATCATAGAGAAAAATGTCTAAACAATCAGCATTTTAAAAGGAATAAGGCCTCTTAACTTGTTCTGAGAGCCCACCCATGCAAAATTCGTCAGGTGATCCTAGATCTCAACATCCATAGTGATTAAAAATCTGTCCCTTGATGGAAATAAGAAACTTAAACAGTTTTCCTTCAATCTTGTCAACGTGAAAACACGATTGGTAATAATTTTCTCGATACTTTTATCTCTCAAACATAACCCTTTTTTTAGACATTTTCGGTTGGATCTTCAAAACCCTTCCGTTTTTAACAACGTTTTTTAGCTTAATAGATGCACAATTATAAGTTCTCAAAAACTGTATAACTATTTTCAATATAAAATGCACACGTTTATGACACAACTCAAAAAACATGATTTCCGCGCTTCCGAGCACGTACTTCCATCTCGCTCACGCTTACGCTCAGTGAGAGAGAGAGCTAGCTAACGCGTTGGCGCCCTCTTAAATGTGATGGTTTGGTTTAATGGTTTAAGAAGAAATCGTATTTCCGATAATCAACTACAAATTACTAATTATAGTTACGTACCTAGTGAGTTTTTTAAAGTGTGTATCTATATTTATAGGAGTCAATGTTTCCTGATGTTTCTGAAGAGAAGGAGAAGCCCAGCAGCAGCAGCACTGGCAGCCTCCAGACCCTCGTTGACGCTATAGGTATTTTAACATTACTTATTTGCAGTATTTGTTGCACAACGCTGGGGTTCTGCACGTCTAGCACAAACTATGCTTCGCGATTGCGACACTGCTGTGCTACGGTAAAAGGGCGTATCTTACTACGATATCCATATAAAGATACGACTTTTTACCGTAACTCGGCAGACTTGTCCTGCGACATAGCTCTAGCCGCCACCCTCTCACATTACTGCACAGAAAGAGACAGGCAACTATCTCGCGCGAGAAATAGTCGCTTGTGACAGTTGTGCTGGGCACTCCATAATTTAGAACATTTTTTTTCCCGATTAAATCAAATAAAGGATAAAATAAAATAAAATATTATCAAATTTTTACGTGTTCGAAAATATCCCAATTTATGATAAAAAAATCCATTTGATAAGCTCGTCATTCTAAAAGTGCGTAGGCCACAATTACCTACTTGGTCACAGCGCAGAATATCTAACGTCGGAATATTACTACTTAAGACGGATTTAATATGGAAATTGTACAACTGTTTTCATTGTAGCCACATATGTTGACGTCATTCGAGTGCTGATCTTAGAAGACGCTGCTTTGACCTTTTTTTAAATATTTTCAAAACTTACACGGCTTGGCCAATTTTGATAAAATTCGGTATGAAGGTAGCTGACACCCTGGATTAACACATTAGGCTACTTTTTGCGCAGCTAGTTACTTTATATATTATTTATTTGTTTTCATTAGGTACTCGTATGAGGGATATCGAGAACGTGGTTCAGCGGATGAGCGAACAGGTCGCACCTCTAGAAGACAATCTAGACAGGTTAGAATACTTAGTGTTTAGTGCTCTTAGAATAAATACACCTAGAAACCTAGATGACGACGCGTTTGGCTCGGTTTGTAGACACCTGCCAACTGAGCCGGCGGTCCCGGGTTCGAATCCCGGCCAGGGCAAATATTTGTTTGATGAACTCGAATATTTGTGCTTGGGTCATGGTTGTTCTATGTATTTAAGAGGCCTTATTCCTTTTAAAATGCTGATTGTTCAGACATTTTTCTCTATGATCAACCATGTACTTCTTAACATATTATTGATGTTACTACCTAGAACAGGGCTATTGGGATTTATTGGTATATATTTGAAGCCTGCAGTTTGAATTTTTCATTGATCATTTTTGTTCGAAAAACTACTCGAAATTGACAAAATTCACGTGGAAAATTCGTTTTTTCAACTTATTTTCGACTGCACGCCATGAAAGCATGAAATAGCTACGTTACTACCTAGAACTCGGGAAAAAGTATTATTCACTTCAAAAAGTTGGTTGAAATTATCAATATATTCGTCATAATATGAAAAAAATAAATTTTAAAAGGAATAAGGCCTCTTAAGTATATATTTATCTATATAAGTACGTATATCGTCGTCTATCCATAACACAAGCCTTCTTGAGCTTTATTTGGGACTAGATCGATTTGTGTGGGGTTGTCCGATGTTTATTTATTTAGTTAGCGCTTGAAAGTGAAGCCAGTACCCTTGTCATGAGTTAAAGTGACCGCACTCGCTAGTGACAGCGTAAACGATTTGTATGTAGTACAGCGCCCCTAGCGGTTTTTTTTTTTTATATATTTATTCAAATGTCAAGAACATGTCAGGTAAAGTACATCGTCCCACAAAACTGTTTTCACAGTTTGACTGTGGGATCCTTTCTATACAATAGTAATAATCAAGTAATAAAATCTAAATCTTAATTAATGATAATATGTATAGGTAGGTAAGAGGCAAATATCTATACAATTTTTAGCTCAAACTTTGACATAATTAAGTTAAATACTGTCTAGGTAGTATTTTAGTACAGCTGTCCTAATAGCCGCAGGTAAGGCGTTAAGTAAATATGGTAAGCGCTTTTCGATGAGCCTGTCCCCATAGTAATTGCTTACTCTGGGTACAGCATACTTACCTGCAGCTACGGACTTGGTGCCATGGTTATAGCTCATTTTAGATTACTCTCTTGATTACCGTGTTGATTGACTGATAATAAGTATTTGTGTTTTAGGCTTGCCGGAAGAATTTTACATACTTTAAATAACTTGTAATAATCATTTCTATATTTATTTTTAGTTTTATTGTTTACTAGTAGCTTCAGGAATCTAATTTGTAATTTTTCAATTTTTTCCAAATTCGTTTTAAAAGTGAGGCCATAGCTATCCATAGAGTAACCTATAATGGATTCTACTAGTGACACATAAATACATTTCAGGGTGCTTGTTGGGACTCTATAGCTTAGATGATAAAACCTGCCAAGTAGGACTCTTAATTTACTACAAATATAGTCTATATGAGATGACCATGAGAAGTTTTCATCTATTTTCATGCCAAGGTCAATTGGCTTACATTGGCATGGAACTAGATTATTATGGAAATTGGATTACTTTGTAGAACTACAATTCTCCATACAAATCCTTTACCTACATAAATAATGTTGCCCAGCATCTTGGTCATATCTTGACAGATTCTCTAGTTGATGACCAGGATATAGAAAGAGAACGAAGGGCTTTGGCGGTTCGCAGTAATATGCTGGCCCGCAGGTTTCGATGCTCTACTGATGTGAAGGTTACCTACGCTGTTTAAGGCGTATAGCCAATCCTTCTACTCGAGCGGCCTGTGGGTTAGATATACGAAACGAGCCTATAACGCCCTTCGTGTTCAATATATAATGCATTTAGGATGCTGTTGGGACTACCGACGTGGTGTAGTGCATCAGGTATGTTTGCTGAGGCCCGTGTTGACAGTTTCCTGTCACTTTATCTGTCACAAGCAACACGGTCTCTGATTGGTCGCAGACACACACACACACAACCAAAAGCGTCTTCATCTTTCGCAAATCAGCGTGGCTATGATGGTTGCGTGGTGAATAAGTGACAAAACATCTGTCACTCACACTCGCATCTTGTCAAAACGTGACGGATGCTTTGTCACTTATTTATCGCGTGATAAAGACCAATATCATAGACCCGCTGTTGTATGAAGACTCCTCGTTCTAGGCGTACTTATTCTAAGTACTTACTTCATATCTCTTCTATTGTTCGGCCATGGCGGCTAATTTCACGCCTGGCTAGTCGCTTGCGCCCGAAGATAACTCAACAGTTTCGGCGGCAAGAGTGAGCGAGACAACGCACTCAGACCTCTCGCGCCCACCTCTGGTCGCCGCCGACCACCGTCGCTTGCCGCCGAAATCGTCGTTCCGATGGAATCCACTGCAGTCCAAGTGCGGGTCGAATCACGATCACGGTCGTGACGTCAGATCGATGAAATTCTTTCTATAGGCGCCCCTCCCTCATGATTTCAGAAAAAATCTCAATCACAACCTATTAACCGCCAAGCGGTCTAGCAATTTACCGTGCCACACTGACGCCAGAGTAAAAAAAAAAAGATGTGCCCCAAAATCAACAGGGATTGAAAAATACTTGTAGCGGTTAGAATTACAAAGTTTTTGATCATTGACATTTGGACGGCTTTAGCCGACGTGGCGTTAGGGGCACGATTTTTTGTTGACGGCCACAGCCGACTGTGGCGCTGAAAAGGTTAAAATTCAGCTAGCTTTGTCCACAACGAAACACAATGTTCTGTATGACTTCGAGAAAAGGATTGTACGGCGTGCCGGCGCGTGTTCGCTCGACTTGGCGATTGCGTAATGCAGGATCGTCTTTTGTTTTGTACGGGCGCGCGGCGCCCTGCCAGTCGCGCGCCTTCTGTTGTTAACTTCTTTGTAGCGGGCACCTTTCTAGTACTAGTATACGTTGTTTTATTTGCAGAGTGAGACCAGATGATCACGAGGGACCGAATCTTGAAGCCGAGGTGCTAGGGAAACAGACGAAGACAGATGATTACGACAGGTATACGCTATTATTTTTTTTAACCTGTAGGGCAATGAATGAGCATTTCTCAAAAAGTTTGTAAAATATGAAGACGTCAACGTCAATGAATGGTCAATATTTTTCCAATTTTGTTACCAATTTTCTTTCCGATTTCCAAAACATTGATTTCAGATTATATATAATTAAAAAAGTATATCAGTTTTCGAACATAGCCATAACATTGATATAAAATTACTAAAATAATTGGCAACAAAAAATAGGAAAATTACTTATATTGAACTTTAATTTTGTACAAACTTTTTGAGAAATGCTCGAATAATGTTATCTTACGACACCCTGGGCCGTAAGTGGGATTTTTGCTTTTCACAAACCACGGGCGGTAATCCCTTAAGCCCCCGATCGCATATTATATGGCCCTAACATTCAGTTCAGGCGACGAACACCTGCGTACTGAGACATTCACGAATTCACCGCCGCCCTAGAGTCACCACGCTCTTCCAAGCAAATGAACTGTCAAACCATACAAAGTGAGTTAGTTTGTATGACTCTAGTTATGCAATGCAAATATTATAAGTAAATAGGGCTAGGATTGTTTGTATGGACAATCCCGAGATCCCTGAACACTAATAAAAAAAACCCGAGATTGGAAGCTCTATATCATGGACATTGACGCGTCATTGTTCTTCAAGATTCGACCTATTTAAAAATTGAAAATCTCACATTAAACTCCTTCCTTCCCAGGGTCTCTCAGGCCAAAAGCAGATACCTGAGAACCGGGGAGTCCACCACGGAACCCCCGATGTTCGTCGAAGACCCTAATCTACACGGTTACTTCAGTGACCCTAGCAACAACTTGCGACGGGCGAATCGACCAAAGGTATCGTATTTATACTAAAAACTGACCAGAAATATGTGGGGATTGTCAAGAGGGCGTTATTTATCAGATGACAACAATTTTGGAACCTATCGCAACCGCACTAATAACATTAGTTTAAATACCTGTCAGGTCCTATGTTAACCTCGTATAGTTAGATTACATACCTACTTCTTCGCGAGTATACCTACTCAATACTCAATACTTTATTGCACATAATGGTTTTACAAAACAGGTGGTAAAGTTACAAATTTGAGATCACATCATGTACCCTGAAGTAGGGCGCAGCAATTTGTGAGATACTATTTATAGGTATACAATTTGACATTAAAATAAGAATAATAAAAAAACTTACGAGTAGTGCGGAGCTAGGGTCGGGATCATTTTTTTTGGAAGCAACAACATTACTTGAGTACTGACTGGGTACTGGAAGACGCAGCCTCGGAAGCCGGAAGGTCCTTTAAGGTCAGGGTCGCGGCACCACCAGTCGTTTTGCAGAACCTTGAGGGAGACGATTATCCAGCAATTCACGTTTTCCGGCTGATATTATGATAAAAAAAAATTGTTTTTTTTTTTTAATTGTCTCCCAACGTTATACTCGTAGACCCTACACCACACCAACTCAACGTTTAGCCCTATGGTTGACTGGTAGAGAATGCCTTGTGGCATTAAGTCCGCCATTTGTACCTACTAGTTTGATCTGTGCAATAAAGTTTAAATAAATAAAAAACACTACCTGCCTGATGTTGAAAGTTCCAAGCAAAGCGTTACTAACCAGAAAACTAACCACTAAACTAAATGTTACAGGAACCACCACTAGAAACCTACATGGTGCCAATAGACACGAACCACAGAGTCACTTCAGCTCCAGAATTCGACGACAAGGCGAAACATAAGAAACACGCACACAAAAAGAAGAAATCTAAACACGGGAAGAAAAAGCATCGAAGAGACGACAGAGAGACGTTTAATAACAACATCCCTACGTCAGATGTAGACAAAAATGGTCTGTCGTTGGAAAACAGCAGCGGTTTTGGTAAGCTGTGAGAAAATTAAGCAACCTTATTGGCGAAGTCGGTAGGATCAATACTGAAACGCTGCTAAGAATTGAATAAATCAGTTAAGATAAACTGTATTAGCCTTAAACTAAAGTACAATCGTGAACAGTAATGCTTCTGTATTTATTTGATGCTATTTGTGCCTAGTTTGTGTTATTACCGAGTATCTAGTGCATGTATTTAGTTGACAGTTTACCTACCATTTAATTTTACCTACGCCGGTCGTTCGTCTAAATGGTCGTTTAAAAAACTGCACCAGTTTTTGGCAACATATGCATTTCTAGTTAATTCTAAATAAAGTGACACCTTTAGCGGCACGTTACGCATTATATAAATTAAATAAATACAAAGCATTTAATTTTACTGCGGGTTTTCTACTATTTATAAGATAAGTAATTTTGTATTCATTAAGTAATAAATGGAATTGTAAGAAATTATTGTTTTATTAACCAAGTCTCAGTCAGCTTGTGCACAAATTTATTAAAAATAAATCTTCACTTGTTAAATTCTTCAAATAAAGAACCTCACCAAATATCACCAGAGGGGAGGGAAAAAGGTAGCCGAAAAATCCTCGCGTAATTTGCGCACAAGCCCTAAGGCAAAGCTAATTGGCGTAGTTGGTAGGATCGCTACAGTCAGAT
Source organism: Apotomis betuletana (assembly GCA_932273695.1). NCBI lineage: Eukaryota > Metazoa > Arthropoda > Insecta > Lepidoptera > Tortricidae > Apotomis > Apotomis betuletana. The sequence continues at coordinate 7,580,285 of OW026325.1, forward strand.
TTCTTTCTTAAATACACATTTGACAGTTCTCTGTTGATGTTTGTAGTGATGTAGCAAAGACATATTGCTTGCCGAATCTAACGATTATGAAAGGTTGATCGAAACGATTTTTATGCTACTCCGATGTGTTCGAAATTCGACAATCGTATAGTGCCGTCCCTCTCGATCTCCTGTCAAAGTATATTTGAGTGAGAGGGTTGGCACTATACGACGGTCAATTTCGAGCATCGGAGTAGCCCTTCTGTCATCATATCGATGAAAACCAAAAAGTTTATAATCGTATCCCGCCTATCCAAATTTGTAAAATCATCAATCGTTTTTTTCTCGTTTTGTATATACAGTGTGATCAATCCAAATGGGTCAGTATGGAGAAAATGAAAACTATAAGAGAAAGGGAAATCAGTTCTTAGGAACCAGGGCGTCAATTTTAGATTTAATAGAAACTGCGTTAAACGTTTTTTTATAAATCTCATTCATAACCGGGAATTAACCTGGTTAAAATTCTGTAAGTAATCACATGTCGTATTGTAATGTTATATTCTTTACAGCACTTTTGACCGGGTTATATAAAGTTATGTTAATGTATGGGTTTATAAAAAAATGCAGCTTTTACTAAATCTAAAATCGACGCCATGGTTCCTAAGACGGATTTGCCTATCTCTTCTAAATAAATAATATCTGACAACCTCACACAAATCGATCTAGTCCCAAATTAAGGTCAAGAAGGCATGTGTTATGGGTACTAGACGACGATATATAGTAAAATATACACTTAAATACATAGAACCATGACCCAAGCACAAATATTCGTGTTCATCACACAAATATTTGCCCTGGCCGGGATTCGAACCCGGGACCGCCGGCTCAGTAGGCAGGTGTCTACAAACTGCGCCAAACGCGTCGTCAAAACTTCAAACATCGTCTTATAGTTTGTGAGAACACTACTGACCCATTTGGATAGATCACCCGGTATAGTCCCTTCAACTTTTTATTCCTTACTAGCTGTGCCCCGCGGTGTTACCCGCTCATCCCACGGGAACACTAAATTTATTCGGGATGAAAAGTATCCTATGTCCTTTCCCGGGTCTCAAACTATCTCCATACCAAATTTCATCTAAGTCGGTTCAGCGGTTTAAGCGTGAAGAGGTAACAGACAGACAGACACACTTTCGCATTTATAATATTAGTATGGATTCTGACGGTGACAGTGAAGAGCTTAAAAAAAAACAACATTCTACAACATTACATATCTCGTATATTTACATTATAAACAAACTTAAATGTAATATTCTAATTGTAACTACAAATGCAACATACAATACATAGCTTGTCTTTTACAGATACATTGAAAATATCCAGTCTTTCAATTGAATTAAATTGCAAAACTTTCAGCCGATAAAACCTTTCATCTGCCAATGAACTCGATTACAGCTACTATTTATTAGGAGAGATTAGATTAGGTTAATAGTATCTTAGTGTTAAATAAGAAAATACTATTTTAAATTACCGTTTTTGTAACGCGAAGTAGAATTGGAGGCATTTTATACGCTGCTGGTTCTAATTGACAACATTTTATATTTTTAATACTACAATTTATTACTTTTCTGTATTCCGCTTAAAAAGAGGACTTGATCACTGTTTTTACAGTTTTCCTGAGGTTACTTACTAATTATTTAATTTATTAAAAAGATTTAATTAAAAAAAAATCTAACTCCAAAACTATGACACAATGTATAGGTTATTTTAGTCTGAGTCTATTAAAAAAAAATGACGTTGAGCTACAGTCCGACCAAAAAGAGTAGATATAAAAAAATGCCAATAGGTACTGTAGTGTCGTCCCTTTCTAATCAATCTAAAAAAACGGGGACGACACTACAGTATTGCCATTTTTTTTATATCTTCTCTTTTTGGTCGGACTGTACAATGCCACAGACACGCAGATACATGTTAGTTAAACTTATAATTAACACGTTCACTACGGCATCGGGTCGAATATATCCGATGAAGAACTTTCCTCCGGTGCGGGGGAGAAATTGCTGTTCCAACCGTTGCTGCGGGACAGATATCTCAGAATTTTGCAGGAGTAGAAAAGGGACAGTTAGTGTTTTATCGATGTTTTTTCGAATATAGTCGGTTTACGTAATAAAAACTCATCGGATCTTTTCGACCCCATGACGACCAGAGAGAAACTGTTTTCATCTAGTACGGCTACCGGGTCTTAACACTTTGCACGCCGATCACGAGAACCACTCGGTACGCATTTTTTCTCTAATTCGCCGGCCATTTTAATAACTGCCATGTCTAGCTCGCCGATGACGAGTACCACTCGTGACACTTTTTTTCTTAGAGTCGCGGATAACGAATAGTACTCGTTACTCGTGATCAGATTTCATACTGTTTGTATTAAAATATCGAACACAGTTCGTGATCCGCTTAATAGCAACGTGTAGAAGAACGTTTAAGCTACCCGCACACATACAATTTATTAACGTGAGGGTTGGGGGAACGGCATGACGATGCGTCGCCCGCGCTGCCTCGTCAGTGCGCTGCGCGGGCTACCTAACAAATCCATGTTAGAGTTTTTATTTTTTCGTAAAACGAGTTCTTTTCAGCGACAGTTTTAAAATAAAATGAATATTTTAAACACATTGTTTTATTTTTATCATTGTAAAATACTAAAACACCTCTTAAATAAAAAAGAAATTATTCCTGTATCTACGCTAATTATTATTTTATAAATCTTACAATATCACCGAAAATCGCCGGCGAACCATAGGTGGCGGCTTAAAAAATGCGCGGCGTTCTTGGGAAAAAGAGCATCACGAGTGGTGCTCGTGATCAGCTGTTGGAGCGCGGTACCGATTATAACTTACGGCGTGCAAAGTGTTAAGGACCCGATGCCCGGTGACCCGATAGCCGTACTGAATGAAAGTCTAGTTGAGCCAGTGACGTCCAAGTGTGTGGGTGGTTATTAATAAAATTACAGTGATTTACGAGATAAGGTGAAATATCGATCATGAAGCGGTCGCGGAAAATGTTATTTATGTGTGACAAAAATGAATATAAACATGAAACTGTGAAAAAGAAAAAAGAGGATATACGTGCCAGAAAGATTATAATTGGTAAGCGAAATATTGCCATTAATAATGTTTATACAAGCCCATCGACTGGCCAGACAGTCCAAATACTACAAAATATTAAAAGTGTTATGTATCTAATAAGTCTTAGTTAGCCTATTAAAATTAATAACTATCGATATCGGTATTTTTTTTCTACCCCAACACTAAGAAAATATCGACAATGTTAACATTCAGTGCGGATATCGGGTCTAAAAGATCCGACAGATTGTTCTTTGTTTTGCAATCAAACCATTAATCGGATCTACCTGCGTTTTGAAGATTGGTTTGGTTGTCTATGTAAGAATATGTTAACATAAAAATATTTGCGTGAATGGCTATAACTACGTACATAATCACAATTAAACAAGAGTATACCCAACGGATCTTTTAGACCCGTTAACGCACCACAGTACAGTTACACGTCGGATCTAAAAGACCCCATGTCGTACCCAGGTAAAGTCACAAAAATTCTTTGCCGTAGTGAACGTGTTAAGTATAACACCCTTCCTTTTTGTCGGGGATGAAAAATTAACTAAGAAAATGAAACGAAAAATTCAGTGGTTCGCGCGGGGTTCGAACCCGCGTTTGCAACGGCTTTCCAGGCCAACGGTCGTCTTACTTATTAGACCACCGAACCGATTCGCGTACCATTGAAATTTTCAACCTGTAGCTTTTTTTTTACGGCGCAACATAGTAGCTCCACTTCGCCTGATGGTAAGCAAAAAGGGGAGCCCAAGTCGCAATGGCAACTGACAAGAAACCAACGGCGCCTTGTCAGTTGACACTGCCATGCTGGCCCGAGAGATGCTTCTTCACGCTTCGTTTGAAGGGTCCCATGTTATAAGGAGGAAACACATGAGCCGGCAGTGTTCCATATTTTAATATGCATTTCTTATATGCTTTTGGGTGGAATTTTCACTTCAATGTAACCATTTGGTTTACGTCAGCAGACGTTACTGCTTTAATAAACCAGGAAATTAATCAAGATCATTGGCAAAACGAAGACCTTTACGGTTAAATACGTATATACTAGGAGGCAGTTATAGTCATGTGATAGTAAATTAAGGGTACATTAACATTAGCTCAAGGAGAATGGGAGGGAATGAGGTAGTGTCCAATGTCAATGTTAGGGTGTTTACACACGAGGTTTTAAGACGCGTAGAGTATCTGCGTTTAAAAAACATGTGCAAAAGTCTTTAGGTATTTTTACGTCACATTTCTGACACACAAGGGTAGAAAAAGAGCGGCGAGCTGGAAGACGCAGCGTGGGAAAACCCCAAACCAACAAGTGAAGATTGCGGGATGCTGTCTTTGAGCTTCGTGGAGATCCTTAGAGATGTCATATTATAGTGATTAAATATTTTTTGACAGACATATTTTTGTGACGAGTTGACAAGCTTTTTATCGTCAACAGTACTTCAATTCAAACATGTACTACACGTCAAGACCAGCCTAATGAGTCCAAATATGATGGGTATTGTCATCATCAGATCAGATAGATTAAATTGCATTGCCACTGAATAAACATAGATAAACCACAGCCAGTGTGGTTGAAAAATGGTTTACAAAACTTAGTTACATATGTACATATGAACAGTGCAAGTTCAATAAAAGCTTGTGAAAAAATACCAATAGTCAACTAGCATAATCACCATACCTCAGGGTTTTCGGTGCACAAATGATTTAACAGTAAGCGTCAAATCATTAATGCAACAAAAATCCCGGGTTATGATAATGACATATTATATTGAAGCAAAAAATTGAAAAATGTAATGGTTCAGGCGGGGTTTGGACCCATATTTCCAACGGCTTTCCAATACGGACGTCTTAGGGGCTGTTCACAAATTACCCCTTCAATTATTTGACGATTTTTGACATTTGTTTCTTTTTTTTAGTTTTTGAAACACGAATGTCATTACTTTCTTACTCTTTGAAGCACATTTTCAAGATGTGAGAGACAATGCCATCTTTGGAAAGTGAAATCTGACGTAATTTCTGAACAGATGCTCAAACCATTAAATATTTCGACCTGTTGCTTTATTTCTTTAATCCTTTGGGTATCTGGTTTACGCTTGATTTAATAAAAAATTATCATTACATACACATATGTGTGCTACCATTTCATAAGCTAGGCTGTCTACTAATTCTTATTATGTTGTTTTCTTCATACCACAGGTTTTCTCTCAAGGTGTCTATTACTTACAACTTTATAAACAATTTTATTACACATTCTATCGGGTGTTCTCAATAACTAGCTTCTCTGATTGGTACATTTCTCCGATTACGGTCTGAAATTAAAAATGAGAATTAGCACTTTAGTAGCCAAATACTCAATTACTCACTAGAAATCAATCTACAACTACATACAAGCGCGCTCCAGCAAACGCACACATAGACATTGCTCACGGACACGATATCTCGGACCAGTTCAGACCAGTGCGAGCGCAGTGTGTCTGTGAGCAATGTCTATGTGTGCGTTTGCTCGAGCGCGCTTGTATGTAGATTGATTTCTGTACCTATTTGTTTTGTGGCCAAAGGCAAATCACGTTGACGGAAGGCTGTGCCCCAGGCGTCACGACGTCATTAGCCACTATACAATGCCATACTATCTGCAAGCTGACAAGCTTGGCATCTGGGACACAGATTCCCGTCAACAAGGCGGGCAAGAGGTTATTAAACTACACAAAAAAAGGGATAAAACTAGATAATAGAAACGTGATAGCTGGACATCCAAAGATAGTCCTATCCATTCTTTTCTTTAAAAAAAAAAAATGTGGACCAAGTTGAGGGCTCTTCCTAGTTAAATAATAAACGCAAAATGATACTCACTTGACGTCTGATAATATTTAGATTTTCTTTAGCAAAATCATACTCTTTCTTAATCTGCTTCTGGTCTGATAAGGCTTTATTGGCCTTGAATGCATCTCTGACTCTGCGCAGCGCATAAGCCCTGAAATATAATGAAAATGTTCACATGAAAGCAACACTACATAAATCAACAAGCCGTATATATGGTTGAAGAAACAAAAACATGCATCAAATATTTTGTTAGCATGTGTGTACCTATACAGATTAAATCGTCTTGTTTGGGAGGCCACATTGCCCATACAAAAGTGAGAATGTTTCCAGATATTCTCAGGAATGGCACATCACTGAATGTCGCATGCACGCATTGCATGCTGGTTAGCATGAATGAAAAGCAAGGGGGATGCATTGTTTTAGTAGTGTTTTCATTATATGTATTTTAGTATGTATGGTATTTAACTATGGGCCATTTAGCCTGAAATAAAGATTTAAAATTTCAACAATATTGCACTGTTAATCAATTTTGACATTATGTATGAGATATTTAGCATAATTAGAAACTGGCTTTAGGGTTAAATTTAACTTGCAAGATTGTAGACAGACATAGTGGATAGCAGGATTTTATTAATTTGAAAAGTTTTTAATGTTTTAAACCGACACGTTCAAGTATTTTATGCAACTATCTTAAACAAAAACAGTAAGGTTAAATCGTAAATATATTTTTTCCGACTAGTAAGAACTATGCAAATAAAATAAAAATGTGTAATGGCATTTAACTTAAGTTTGTACCGAAATCAAATAATATTCCTATCCATAAATATAAAATAAAATTAGGATATAATTATAGGTTATGTAATTTACAAAATCAATTGTGAAATACGAACAAAGTACCTGAAATTATAGTTAGCGAACTTCTGTGATTCTCTCATTAGAGTCTTGTACATAGATAGGACTTGCATTTTTGTAACACCTGTGGCCATTCTACACTTGCACAATAATTTTAATTTATCACAGGCTAAGAAGAGAAAATTGAATTGAAAATGTAAATATAGTATATTCCGTTCCACGAAATAAAGTGCCGCAAAACTTTATTGAACAATCGATTATTTAGAGGGCTTTTGTATTCCGCACTTAAATCCACAAATTCAAGAAAATTCATAAAACGAAATATTAGTTTTTTCGATGACATTAAATATTTCGAAATAGACACGCATTAAAATACATATTTATAAAATGGCTAACTGCCCAATAAAACAACGTGGATTGGAATGGATTGTCGTTAAAGTTGCCATGATGAAAATGGAACTACAGTTCTAGGGAAATTTGAGTAACTTCATTTACTTGATTTATGAATTGATCATTAAGAGGTGATATTTTTTTTACAATGGCCTTACTCGCATTGTCCAAGTCCAATGTCTCTCGAAATGCTTGAGAGTCGATTTACGGTTTTTAATCATGAGCTGCGTTTTGGCCGCGATGTCAGCATTGACAGTCGGTGCAGTTTACCCAGGTTTGTTTTAATTTTGTATAGTTAAGCTGTAACATTCCGTTGTAACAATTCAATTAAACAAATAAAAAACAAGTCAATTCAATATGTTAAAGTGGTATATAAAAATCAATAATGGCAACACAACGTGCAGCGTTAAAAAAATCATCATGCGACTGCGACCGCGATCTGTCAAAAAAACGTCAAGTTTTTATCGAACGGACGACCACGACCACTTCGCAGTCTGTTTAAATTAATTATAAGCTTAAAACTAGTGCTTAAGTGATGAAGTAACACCACTCAGATCAAAACCAGAACAAATTTAACTACCAAACCCTTCAAAACCGTGAGTAGCATTGGAATTTTTATTTATTATTTTTACAACTAATTTTAAGACGTTTTACGAGTTAGTAAATGCTTAGAAGTAATGTATTTTAATGGTTTTAAGCATCCCATGATGACTTATGACCCGTGTTTTCACCGTGAGTTGGTCGTTAGCGTCAATAATGGGAAGTACTGTTGTGTAATGTAACATACCAGATTTCTTAATGTTTACTTGGTCGTGTTATGCCAGTATATTTATAACTCTGACCCCCTTAAGCGTTGGTAAATAATGTTCACGGTCCGTCTGCAGGATTAGTAAAGCATGCATGTTATAACTTGGTTGCTCAACTTGTTTATAAACAAA